>CAUJGJ010000002.1:280000-282500 GCA_963170055.1 Halisarca cf. caerulea
GAAGAGAAGACTTTCGTGCTCTGCAGAGAAATGAACAATGGTCTCACCTGCACACATTCTAGCACTGCAACCCACAAGCACATGGTACTTGTGGGTTGGATCTTGTAGATCACACACACACACACACACACACACACACACACACACACACACACACACACACACACACACACACACACACACACACACACTCACTCACTCACTCACTCACTCACTCACACACTCACTCACTCACTCACTCACTCACTCACTCACTGGTCTAGCAAGTGTCTCATCCACATAAGCCTTCATACAGTCCTGGTATCCACTAGAGAAGAGTGTTAACGTGGTAGCAAACTTCTTCATTCTATCAATCTCCTCAATACGCAATGCAGCAATGAACTGGCGTATACATTCTCTCTGAATGGCAGCATACTTGGCTGAACACAGTGCAAAGGAAGGAAACCAATTGCTCAACATGGCTGGCGTGCATTACCTCACACTTTGCACTCACTACCTCTTATCCAAGCAACAACTGTGTAACACATCCACCACACAATGTCAACATACATGTATACTGCACAGCCACAGCCACAGCCACAGCCAGCCACACACACAACACACACACACACGCACACACACACAACACACACACACACACACAACACACACACACACACACACACACACGCACACACACCTGCTATTTTCTTTCTAACTTCAAGGTGTCTAAATAGAGATAAGAACGAATAAACTTCTCCTACAGGTATGTGTATCTGTCACAAACTAAATCATTAGCCTAATAGGAATTCACTTGAGACTGTCATCCCAAAGAGACAAAGGCAGGTATGAAGACCACAGCATACACAAATGGTACACTAGATATACATATGTACTGCAGTTGCACCCAGTGTGGGTGTGGCCAGTGTGGTGTGGTCAGTGCGGTGTACTCACTCAACAGAAGGTGGGAGTTCATTAGCGAGGTTGTTCAACTTGACGATGGCAGCAGCTCCTTGGTGGATCTGACGATGTGAGGTGAAGACAATGCAAGAGAGTCAGGCTTGTCTGCACACCCCTCATCACACATCACACACACACACACACACACACACACACACACACACACACACACACACACAACACACACACACACACACACACACACACACACACACACACACAATGTCCAGGAATCAGACACTCAAAGAATCTCTCCTCTCTCTCCATCAGTCGTACAGCTGTTCACCCTGTGTGGCTCCTGGAAGATGTCGGCCAATCCTGTTTTCTCTTTGAACTCTTCCAAATATGTTAGAATGTCCTTTGCTTCCTCAGCTCTGTTTCTCCTCACGTTAGCACTCTCCAGTTGATCCCCGAGGTAGACCACCTTTGTAGCCACCAGAGTGATCTTGTCCTCAAGACCCTGAAAGTCTTGAAAAGTTTCCTAATATTGAAAATTGAACAATTAAACATGTGGGTCAGCTTTGTTGTAAATATTGGATAGAACTCTACAAGGCAGTTGTGTATACACACACACACACACACACACACTTGATACAACTGCTCCAGGTTCCGAACTCTCCCATTCTGCTCTTTCTCCTGTGTCTTACACAACTCTTCTAGTTTCTTTATCCTGTGTTCATTGCGGTCCCCAAAGTGCTCCAAGGTCCGCATACACTCCTTAAACGTCGTTAAAAGAGCCTCTGCATTGAAGGAGTCTCTGGTGCTCATCACCCCAATCCCTGCAGTGTGGTAGTTGGTACATTACACGAACGTATAAAGCAGAGCCCACTAAGCTCAGCAGAGCAAACTTCAAATGCCTGATGAATACGTTGCTTATATTACTATCTATCGAATGTCCCTACCTAGCAAGACAATATAGTCTATACTGCGGTGGATAAGCTGAACATGTGAGTGTGCTAATGCTCGGTACAGGTAGATCTGTCCGCAAGTTTTATGTTTAAAATACTTGACTTCTCCAAACTCCACTCACAAAGGAGGGAGTTAAGACACAAACCTACGGCAGGGAACGGCGCTTACCTGCTTCTCGGTTGAGTCTAGCGAGCCTTTCAACATATTCCTTCAAGTTGAAGTTGTCCTACATTGAAAAAAGTTGAGTTAGACCACATGTTATAATCAATAAAACAGTTCAATGAAATTGACTTCCATCTCTGGTGAACATACCGGCTCAAAATCCTTCTGTGACAAAGAATGAGACCACTGCGCCATGCTTTGAGTACTTGACTTCACCAAATGCTATCTCCTGCCGTTGATTCCCTCAGAAATGCGAACATCTCCTGCAATTAGACAAAGAGGCGGATCCACCAAAATGGAAGAGGAAGATGGCGGTATACCGCTGAAGCACATTACTTGTGCCGTTTGCTTAGAGGTTTATACGTCACCGTATGCTTTGCCGTGTTTGCACTCGTATTGCAAGGGGTGCTTGCGGCAGCTGTTAGGGAAGAAGTCACCCGGCCATATATCCTGTCCAGAGTGCCGAAAGCTGCACCAAATTCAGAACGGG
>CAUJGJ010000002.1:295000-310000 GCA_963170055.1 Halisarca cf. caerulea
ACATACACACACACAACACACACACGTGCAATTACACGTGTTCCATGTATTATGGTCACATGGTCACATACATGTGGAATGCATGCATATAATAAGGGTGATCTTACACCTACGTATCACACAGAGCATATATAATAATATGCTGTATGTGTACACATGCAAAACTGTCACAAATATATGTGCAAATGCAAACCTTGTTATAATAACTGATACAGCAATATTATATCATGTACATTTCTTAATTAAAAGTCCATGGGAAAACAATGTTCATAAAGTGCTGTGTATGTGTTTGTGTATAGTACTGGATATGGTGCTGCTGTACATATCCTCACTATGTACAGTATAATGTTATACATGTGTGTGCATGTAGGTGTGTTTGTTGATTGCTGATATATATACCAAAAAAAAAAAAAAAAAAAAAAAGGAGGACCCTAGGTCATTAGCACTGTTCAGGGAGTTAACACTCACTCTCAGGACATTGAGAAGACTAGTAGTGTGGGAGACCAGCTGCGAGACCCAAAGCTCCCCCCCATATGGTTCTTTGTACAGGGGTATTGCAACTGACCACTGAGGGACAGGATTTTTTTTTCAGAAATAAATCCGAAAAGACCGTCTAACGAGGGAATCGCCATAACCTCAGCACTACATGTCACCGTCATTAGCCGCTAAGCCATCAGGGACCTTCTGTATATTTAGTATTTGTGAAGAACAGCAACTTAATGAATAAAAATTGTGATCATTACAACATGCAGTAACTCACATTGCTATAATATAGTCAAATGTCTGAGGGAACACGTCCCTCTGCCATGATCAATGGGGCGCAATCAATGGTGGCTTGGGAGATACCTTCTGTATATTTAGTATTTCAAGCGCTACTTATAGTTGCGCTACGTATAGGTAATAGGAAAAAAAAACAAAAAAAAACGGTAGGCTGCGCAGTTCGAACCTACGGTCACACGCTTTGGAGTCCTGTCACTTGGCTTCTATGCCAACTGCGCCACTCTGAAATTACAAAACTAAAAGCGCTTTTTTTAAGTACTGTTATATCTGCGACTCGCAAAATGGCGGCAGAAAGATATGGAAACAATACTAGTCCTATGATTGGTGCCTTTGAGTCAATCAGGAAATGTTTGAAAGACGTGAAAACGCACAGTTTGGTCTATCATATTCCCGCCAAAGAGAAGAACTGCTTCGTCGAGCTGAAAGACGAGTTAATAAGTTGCTTGTGAGGGCATCTAGTTTGTACTCGGAAATGCCTGGACCTGGGGAGACAAAGTAGTCGTTGCACTCTTCTGTATAACTCCACAGGTCACCAAGGCTACGTGCAACATTCAAGAACGGTACTACATCGTAATTCCTCTCAGGATAAAGTCTAGAGAGGGTGTTACAGGCCCGCTTTTGAGGCCATGCGACACGCTTTACTCCACTGGATGACGTCAATACTCTACCTTCATGATCAATTCTGTCAATTCTCTGCCTCTCTTCTTCACCTTCTGGTTTGTGGTCATGAGTTAATACAACAGCTCTTATCTGGCCCCTCTTGTTGGATGGACTTGATATGGAGGCATGGTCTGTGGATTCACTGTCTGCAAAAGCTGGATCCACTCCCAGTACTACAGTAGAGTCTCTCTCATTGGCAATAAACATGTTGTCCTTCCTAATAATGACAACCAAAGCTGTTGTTCCGGAGGTACTCAGAGTCCCAGTCCCGTGCTTACTGTTCTTCCATGATGCTACACAAAAAGTAAACACAGAAAGAGTCACATCAGTATGTATGTATGTGTGTGTGTCTGTTTGTGTGTGTTTGTGTGTATGTGTGTGTGTTCATGTGTGTGTGTGTGCGTACGTATGTGTGTGTGTGTGTGTGTGTGTGTGTGTGTGTGTGTACGTGTGTGTATGTGTGTGTGTGTGTGTGTGTGTGTGTGTGTGTGTGTGTGTGTGTGTGTGTATGTGTGTGTGTGTGTGCATGTGTGTGTGTGTGTGTGTGTGTGTGTGTGTGTGTATACATGTGTTTGTGTGTGTGTGTGTGTGTGTGTGTGTGTGTGTGTGTGTGTGTGTGTGTGTGCATGTGTGTGTGTGTGTGTGTGTGTGTGTGTGTGTATACATGTGTTTGTGTGTGTGTGTGTGTGTGTGTGTGTGTGTGTGTGTGTGTGTGTGTGTGGTACTTTCTATTTTGAGGACCATCCGCATAGACGTGGATCCATACAAAAGATAGGAACAATGATTATCACTCTAAAATGCGGACTTTTGGATACCCAACATGTCTAAAACATAGCAGCTCAACAGTGCATAAGCTGTTATGGTACCTTGAACCATAAACAGCTTTTCTAAAGGCCACCATTCACCTTAAACCAACTCTTGAACTTAAACTAAAAGTTCTCAATAAACCAACTAGCTAAAATCAATTTCTGTGCATTTCACATAAATTATACACACAATAGGAACAGTAACAGTTTCAATTCAACAGCAGAGCTGTGCGAGGTCTAACTCTGAGCGAATTGCTGCCCTCATGCAATTGCAAACAGTGTAGTCTGGCACTAGGTCTGGAGTAGCCGACCCAATCTTGTTCTAGTCTGGCGTAGCCATGAGACTGATCTCACTTGGCTCCGAACGAGAATTTGTGAAGTATGCCCAGCTAGTTATAGGGTCTATGCATATCTACTCGACCTTACACCTCTGGTCTATGCATGGAGGGTCTATGGTCTATGCTAGTATCTGTCCACAGTCCGGGAACTTCTGTTCATGCGGTCTGTACACTTGGTCTGCATCCACGCAGATGGTCCGCAAAATAGAAGCTGCCTGTGCATGTGTGTGTGTGTGTGTGTGTGTGTGTGTGTGTGTGTGTGTGTGTGTGTGTGTTTACTGAGTCTCTGTTTCCTTTATGGTGGGTGCTGGTGGCTCAGTAGGTTAGCACTGAAGTTAGTCAAGCATTGGACAGAAGGCACCACTCCACCTGTGTGCCACTTGGAGTTTTTTTTCCCTGCACCCCCCTGCCACCAACCTGGGACAGCTGAGAAGATGACCTACTGCAGCCACCAAACAATTTTAAATTTGATTTAATTTGATTGTGTGTGTGAGCGAGTGTGTGGGATACTGGGGGCCTTAGTAGTAGCCTCAGGCTAATGGCCACCCAGTCAAAATAAGAAATTATTATTATTATATTATTCCTCTCTCCAGAGGTGGTTAATGCACAGGCAAAGGTATCAGGAGAACATGCTGTGTTTTTCATTGCCATAGCAACAGAAGCAGAAATTAGAGAGAAATGTAAGTTTGTAATGTGTACATTCCAGTGCTGGTGACCAGCCCTTTTAAGCAGGGTGGGCTACCCTCCTTTAATATTGGCTTAAACCATTTTTTTTCTTTAAGTAGAGTCATTCCTTCTTTGTCAAGGTACTTTGAGTCGATAGATCAGGTAAAACTGACACTGTGCATATCATACATACTTTGAGCAAATTTCCCCATTACAAGATAATAAACTAGATGTACGCAAAGCGCAGTACTCATGAGACAGTACTGTGATAGGCTAGTTAGGTTGCTATAAGTCTGGCCACAGAGAAACGTCTGGCCTGCTTGACCATCCGTGCAAGCGGCGTGGGGGTGTGTAAATGTGGTCTAGCAAGCCAGACTAGGTTGCTATGGAACCACCCTGGCCAAACAGATGAAGAATCCCAATGGGACAACAAAGAGAACTCGAGCCATCTCGGAACAAAATTTCCCAAGCAACGCATATTGCACGTGGTCGATATCAACGTCACGTACACATGACCGTCAGGTGGAGGAACATGTCGACACAAATGGCTGACCAATTCGTAGCCCCTAAACAAAAGAGTTACAACCCTACCGAAAGCAGACAAATTTCCACAAACAAAAAAGTTGTCCTGAGATATACATAGCTTAGTTTCGTACAGTAATGTGTCTAATTGTTTTCTGCAGAAGAGCTATTTGCACGAGATTTTTATTTCTCTTCATAGCGAAAGTATAGTTGGCCCTCGCAACGAACTTCTTGCCTGGCCTTAAAGTGCACAAACATCCCTCTTCGCCATTGACAGCTACTATTTATTTAAACGAGCACCTTCTGAGTAATTCGCGCCCAAAGCGACCTAAAATGGGACTAAAAGGAACACATTTTGCCGGAAAATTAATCAAATATGTGAGTAGCTCAAACCCACTCTGTTAACGTGACTGAAATAGAAAACTCACTACGCTCATATTAATAGGAGTGAAACTATCATATGGCAGCTGTGCATTGGCCTGCTACTGGCTTACACAAATTCCACCCTCTTTCATTTTTTCTCTGGTGACCACTCTGCATTCACATTTTAGTGCCTGTTTATTTGACATCATTGACACCGTGAGCAGCCATTTTGTAAATCGTACGAATATTTGTCACAGGTAGTTATAGCATAAATCCCATGTTTACATGATCCTTTCTGAGAACTGGTTATTGGTAATGTTGTTTTTTGCTGTTTGCGTCCTCCATTTCATGTTTATTGATTTTGTTTTTGTTTATTTTAGTATTGTCTTTATAATAGCAAAGCTTAGCATTGTAAGTTGGTTGTCATGGATCTGTATGATAATACAAAACAGTGCACAACGTAAATGAGTGTTAGATGGGAATTGATTCCTCTGTTCTCTGTTTACTAATATACTTGTTGTTCACAGAGAGGCATGGTCATCCCTGAAGACACACACCCCACGGGTTGTACTGAAGCAGTCATATACATATTACCAAGACCTATAGTTACCATGACAACAACACAGACCTCACAGTGAATAACAGAACAGAATGTAATATGCTAGTTTAATAATCATTCTCTTAATAATTTTTCTGTTCAATGCATGTATTCTGTGCATGTTTGTGTAGATCAAGTGATGCTCGTCAAAGTGAAGTAATGTGTGTTTACATGCGTGCGTGTGTGTTTGTGGGTGAGTGTGTGCATGCGTGTCCTTGCATGTGTGCGTGAATGTATATGCATACAGTTAAACCTCATTAACACGAAACTCAGGGAACTGTGCTGAAATTTCATCTTAACAGTATTTCATGTAAACAGTACTACATGTTATGCTTGTATCTGCACTTGGACTTGGCTAGCATTTCATGTTAAAAGATATTTCATGTTAAGCAGTTTCATGTTAACGAGGTTCGACTGTACATGCATGTGTGTGTGTGTGTGTGTGTGTGTGTGTGTGTGTGTTTGTGTATTAAGTGTGTGTATGTATAATGTGTGTTGGTCTGTTTTGTGTGTGTAAGTATGTGAGAGAGAGTTGTGTGTGTGTATGTACGTGACTGTGTATGCGCGCGCGCGTGTGTGTGTGTGTGTGTTGCATGTGTGCGTGCATGCTTGCGTGCGTGTGTGTGTGGATCGAGAATCGAGAATCGTTATCAAGGATCGAGAATCGGCTATTAATCCTCGAGGATCAATGATTGGGTTTCAATACTGAATTTTGTCCACTTTGGCTTTCCATATGGTTTCGCGTAGCCAACTCTGAATCAATACCCTGGAAATTCAATGCACATGTAAACTTATTGCTATCTGTATCATTTTGGGTAAATTAATTTTTATTATATATACAGTGGACTCCACTTATAAAGAACCCTGTTATAAAGAACTTCTGCTTATAAAGAACAATTTACCGAGTCCAAGTTTGAGTGCATACATTTTTCCTCTGTTATAACAAACAAACTCCTGTTATAAAGAACTCGTCACTGCTGCCAGTGACTTTCAAATGAGGTTTGAAGTGGATTTTGTGCTCTTAGAGACATGGAAGCACACAAACTAGTCAAAGAAAATACAATAAAACAAAAGTTAAGGTTCACTATGGCCATTATTGTGAATTATGGCATATTTTCTTCTATAAATCTATAATGATGTAGTATTCACATTCTGTAATACATTAACATACACTTCTTTTATAAAGAGCTCCTGTTATAATAAACAAATTCTTCTGGATTTCATGGTTCTTTATATCAGGAGTCGACTGTAGTTGAAAAAAAATCAAGACGCCATATAGGGTAGCTACGCCATATCCTGGCCACCGCCAATACTGGGACAAAAAAAGTATAAGGCCATTGTGTTACCTCGGATAAACTAACTTACAAATATATACCGTATCTGTCGAAGACCCAAGGTAGCCCACCAAAAGTTTACGTACTTCGATTCTCGTTCGCGCGTCGCTTTCTTGAGAAATCCTGCAATGATGACATCGATGCGAACTTACGATGACGTCACACATGCATAATACTTGCGGTTTTAATAATTACGTCATCTCTAAAAGCGTGCCAAATATTTTCGAAACGCCCTTTGAACTCGCGGAAAGTGGTTTTGGAAAGGTTGACATTTACAGAAAACAGCTGTAATAATCAAAACATTGAATCATTACAAACAGGTAAGCTATACTAGATTAAGCTTAGCTAGTACATTGTCCAATTCCCAGCCACTTTCAGTCAAACAGCATTTCTGCTTGTAGCTGCAACAGCATGGCTTCTTCCAGCAACCGAGAGCATAAGTGGAATCAAGGTGACCTACAGGCAGCTGTAGATCAGGTCTCTAGTGGAAAGCTGTCTTTGAGAAAGGCATCTGCTCTTTACGGCATCCCCAAGAGTACTCTTGGAGATTATGCATCAGGGAAAAGAGAGATTGGTTCCACCCGAGGCCCACCGACCATCTTGACAGCAGCTGAAGAGAAGAAGTTAGCAGACTGGGCATTGGAGATGTCACGGATTGGCTATGGAAGAACAAAGGAGCAGATTCTTCTGGCAGTGCAGCAGATTGTAGCAGCTGATAAGAGGCCCACCCCATTTACAGATGGACGTCCAGGAAATAAATGGTGGTTGGGATTCCTCAAGCGACATGAGACCTTGACAATGAGGATGCCAGAGAATCTTGATTCCTACCGAGCTACAGCATGCACTAAGGAGAGGCTAAGCAAATGGTACGATGACTTTAGGCAATTTCTGGACCTTCATGACATCAGAGATGATCCCAGAAAGTTTTGGAATGCTGACGAGAGTGGCTTTTCCCTTTGTCCAAAAAGCGGGAAAGTATTGGCCGAAAAGAACGTACGTGACCTGTATGCTGTAGCTGGTAATGGCAAGGAGCAAATAACAACTCTCTGTGCTGGGTCAGCTGCTGGTGAAGTAATCCCCCCTATGCATATTTTTGCAGGGCAGCGTTTTGCATACAACCCTTTGGATGGAGGGGTCCCTGGTGCATATTTTGGGAAGTCTGCTACAGGATGGATTGACACAGAGTTATTTTATGGCTGGCTTGCAAATCACTTTGCACGAAATGTTACCATTCGTCCAGTTGTACTGTTAGTTGATGGCCACAAGTCCCACATAAATGTGGAAATTTCCAAGTTTTGCCAAGAAAATGGCATCTTTTTGTACTGCCTCCCTCCCCATTCCTCCCACATAACTCAACCACTGGATGTGGGATTCTTTAAGCCTCTGAAAGATGCATGGAAGAAGGAGTGTGAGAGATACAAGCTAGCCAATCCAGGCCACTTTGTCAGCAAACAAAGCTTTGCCAGGGTGTTCAAGGATGCATGGCTGCATGCTGCACAGCCAATCATTCTAGTGAATGCTTTTAAAGGTGCTGGTATTTATCCACTGGATTTCAGCCATATTCGTGACAGTCGATTTGCACCATCCAAAGTGTATCAGCTAGACACTTGTGGTGATAATAGCAATCTTTCTGATAGCCTACATCCATCCAGTGTTGCACCACAACCATCCAGTAGCACTGCTCTTGCAGAGCTGGAATCTGTCATCGGCCCAGAAGTACTGGACAAGTACAGGACAAGGTATGAAGAGGGGTATGATTTGGAAATTGATGCTGTTTATACCGTGTGGAAGAGACTGAAGAATCTTCAATGTGGACCGCCTCTTCAACCATCATCCAGTACATCTGTCATGGATGATGCCATCCCTCCTGTCACAAAGCCATCATCCAGTGTGCTAGTGCCTGAGCCAGCCATTACCATCACTGTAACACCCAGCAGAGCTACCACTGTGTCTATCTCTTCCACGATAGATGACATTCTTGTCTTTCCAAAGAAAGCAGCTCAAGGCCACAACAAACGAAAAGTCAGTGAAATGCCAAGACATCTTTCAGGCAATCAAATGATAGCTTTGCTTGAAGCAAAAGAGAGAGGGAAGCAAGAAGAAGAAGAAAAGAAAGCTCAAAGGAAGGCAGAACGTGAAGAAAAGAAAAGGAAAACAGAAGAGGAAAGGGAAAAGAAAAGGAATGAAAAGTTAAAGAAGCAGACTGGAGAAAAGGTACCAACTGTACAGGGAAAGAAGGGAAAGAAAGGGCAAAAGGGAAGAAGGGAAGCGAAGGAAGACTCAGTAAAGCACATTGAAGACAATGACAAATGCCTCACATGCCAGACAGATGATGATGGCACCTGGATAAGATGCGACGAGTGTTTTGGGTGGCATCACAAAGTTTGCGTAGGCCTCTCCATTGGATCACGCGTTGGAAACATCCACTGGAAATGTCCAAACTGTTAATTTTCATACCTACATCGTTTTCTTGTGTAGCTCTGTGTCCGCTTGTGCATATCTTTGTGTTTTGCAGCTTGAAACTATAAATATAGCCTCAGAAAAACTTCCGTCCAACTAATGGAAAAATGGCCCAGATTGGGACAAGATGAAGGGGTCCTTTTAAAGTAGACTGATAAGCGCTTCAAAACAAATTGAGCTTGGTCACTCTATGGTATCGTTCACCGATAGTTCTCCATCCTCTCAGCCATTTGGTTGATACGAAAGCGTTCAGTTTCACCTGAGTTACACGATTTTTACGCTTAGGTGTCCCGGATATGGTCCGTATACCCTATACTATGAATATTGCGCAACACCCAGCCAGTCGTACCATAATATTTGTAGTATGTATATCATCTATGGTCGTACATTGAGAGCTAAGCGATGTCATTCTGTCCTTGCGCGAGACAACGGCTCAAAATAGCCACCCTGGTCATGACGGTGCTTTTGCTATACGTATTCTTCAATAGGGTATTGCTTCCAGAAGAAGAAATCAAGGTAGTGACGGTAACATCTAGGAGGACTGGAGTTAAATTACCTGAAGACGTCTCCGAATCCGAAGAGGTAACTCTGCGAACCACGAGTCAATCTCCCTCACATTCTACTCCTACAAGTCCCTCGCATGCTACTCAATCTCACACACACCCTTTGAGTATACCCCCTCATTTGGCTAAATCCCTTCCGAAGAAATTCAAACACGATAGTTGTAAAAGACTTCCGTCAGACAGGCTCAGCCCCACGTGTCCTTTCTGCAGCTCATTCAATATGGACGTTGTAACCATCTACTGGGACTACTACGAGAAGTCAAACACCTGGTTGTCAGGCAGTGTAGAGAGGTATATCCAAGAGGCCAAGAACTGCAAGCTCCCATTCAACACCAAGTGTGTAATGAACCACGACAATCCATCTTCAGATGCCATTGTGAAGTTCTACACAGCCATTGATAAGGATAGCAGTCCTAGTCGTACCTGTTTCCCTCAGATAATCATTTCCATGAACTCAGAAGCTGAGCATGCTAACAGTGACCGTGGATATGCTCCGTACACTGAAGTAGCGGCAGATTACCATCTGAGATCGGAAATAAAGCTTCTCTATTCATGTTGGAACATTGGTGGCCTCCTGAAGTCCACTCTACCTGATCCCAAGGAGCGTGCTGGGGTGGCAATGTTTGTCAGCAATTGTAAAGCAAAAGAACGTATACAATATCTACAAGAACTGATGAAGTACATAAGGATTGACTCATATGGAAATTGTCTTCACAACACTGACAAGGCAGCTGATCGAAATTATAACCCTAATAAACCACTATATAATGATAAATGGGCAGAAGAAATGATGAGGGTTAGTTCTAAATATCGAATGGTCATTGCCTACGAGAATAGCTTTGAACCAGAATATTTTAGTGAAAAAGTGTTTTATGTTTTACGTGCGAGAGCAATACCTGTTTTTAGGGGACCACCTGAGATCTATGAGCAGATTCCCGGTAATAACACCATCATAAATATTGATGATTACAAGAGCCCAGAACAACTAGCATTGTATATGAAGAGAGTTTTGGCAGATGATGATTTGTTCCTGTATCATGTGGAATTTGATGAGGAAAGACTAAACTCCTTTTATCGGAATGTATGCAATGAAGCCAACCAGCCAGTTGGTTGTCAGATGTGCAACCATGTGTACCAGTTGAAGCTAGCATCTTACAAGGATGGTGGTCGACCTTGCCACTGTCCCAGTTGATCACTTTCACTGGTTTTGGTATTATATTATGATTGCTCTTTTTAAACCTTTATTCTTGTGATCATGTAGAATTTTGCAATTTGGTGCAACCATTCACATGGATGCAGACTGTTATATACATTTAGTATCAAATCATTGGAGGGAATTTTAACCCTATATAAGTAGAGCAATCTTCTTTTTATGCATGATTTACAGCATGATTTATAGTTTTTATCCCACAATATCATGTCGTATTTGTCAAGGGATAAAAAGTTGTGGTTTAGAGGTTTGGAAAAGAGCCACTAATTCTTACCATGAATAGTCCAATTTTTGTAGATATATAATATACCATCCACAAAAATTTTACCCCTTACAATTGAAAACTATACCTTCAGAGTCCACATAATATGGTATGTATTATATGCATTCACATGCTAAGTTTCTATATAAATGAACGCTATACATGCAGTAAGTGTCGATTGCATCATGTTTCATTCCAGTATCATTGCATTGGTTTTGCAGTAGTGTTACCACTAGAATAGCAACTATAAATATATAAATACAATATAAACTAGTATAATACAACTGCTTACATGCTAAATTACAATTATATAAAAATAATTCAAAGTTATTGTGAACATTAAGGACTATAGTGGCATTTCCAATACCATTAACTAGTCTGTAGCGTGTACAAATTCCAACAACAAAAACTAACTGCAAATGTAGTACAGCACACATTGGATAAAAAGGCACCACATATAAAATAATTATTAAATTAATTAAAATATGGGTAAGCTACACCATCTCTGTACACTAGCTATTTCAACCATTCTTTGTAGTTACCGGAAATGAGATCCTTTGGTTTACAGAAAGTATCCGTGACAACAAACGATGATGAACTGTCAACTGATAACATGGGACATTTGAAGAAATCGTTACTAGGTTGTGTGAGTGAACTCATCTGCTTGGGGACGGGAGGAGGCGTGGTGTACGCAGGTGTGTCTTGACGGTCAATTTTCTCAATTGGGAGTTCCAATACAAAATCAGTCCCACAGTCGCCGAGTGTGGTAGAAATAGGGACACGCCCCTTCACCACACCCTCCTCAACGTCGTCATTTAATAAGTATGCAGTGTCCATCAAATCCTCCAAGTCCTCATCATCAAGAAACGGCAATCGACCATCTTTGATGGAAGAACGAACAGCATGATAGTAGTCTTCGTCTACAACAATGACATCTTTTGTACTGCAAGTTTCAACTGGATTTGTGTTGTCATCGCTCATCATATTTAATAGCATGTGTAGCTTTCGTCGATCCTCCTTTCGTTCTTCGTTCTTCTGCTGTTCTTCAAGATATCCATGGTTTCTCCTATTCAACATTTTATGTTGATAAAAAACAATGCTGATGCGAGTTGGTGATTGACGGTTTGGATTCTTGAGGGGTGTTGTTGCATGCAGCTCCATCTTGGCAGCTTCTATCAGCAAGGACCCATGTCCTAAGGCCATACCCACACCACCTGGAACAGGATGAAGCAGTTTAGGCTTCTTCTGAGGAGGAGTGCTTTCCTGCTCGGATGCTGAAGAAGAATCTATAGATTTATCAGGTGTTGTGGCTAAATGAGGTGTTAAACTGCTCTTGTGTATGTTGCCAGGAGTGTTGGGAGTGGTGGCAGAGATGTCCATTGATTCAGAACCAACTGATGTCTGTCTTGGGACAGACTTATGGAATCCATTCGGAAGCCCAGCAATGGATGCTTTTGAGTTGGGAAGAAGGCCATTTGGTACAGAGGTATCCTCTGGAGCGTCTACAGACTCTACTTTGGGTGCCACAAGACCCCCAACTTTAACTTGAGAGTTTTGAACTGGTGGACAACTAATGGGGGTGGAAGTGTCTTCGCTAGTGAGGCTAGAATCGTGCACCTCAAAATGCCGAATGTCTGATACGTTTCGCACTTCAATCCCCTCACATGACTGCTCGGGAGGATCCTTGAGCTTGTACAGGGGAAGAACATGGAGCTGCTCATCATCAGGATTGTCGTCCAGACCATATACCCCAGTCTTCAGAATGGTACACAGCTGATGGTAGGAGAGAACAAGTGAACACATATTGTAATAAATTTAATGTATCAAATATGGTCTGTGTTGACACAATAATCAAGTGAAGCCTGTACAACTTTCAAGTGAGTCCATATTAACACAGGCATTTAGCACGGCTAATATCAACGTGGTAATAGGGACACCTGTTAACATACAAGTCAAGAGTGGTCTGTACCAATGTACGTACCATACCACAAGCTCCAGTCACACAAGCCAAGGGTTACCGGTCACACAACTGGTCACACAAGCCAAGGGTTACCGATCACACAAGCCAAGGGTTACCGGTCACACAACTGGTCACACAAGCCAAGGGTTAACGGTCACACAAGCCAAGAGGTAACGGTCACACAAGCCAAGGGTTAACGGTCGCATAAGTCAAGGGTTAACAGTCACACAAGTCAAGGGTTAACGGTCACACAAGTCAAGGGTTAATAGCCACATAAGCCAAGGGTTAATGGGGTCACACATACACATCAAGCCTGCGGGGTAACTCACAGAGGTGGCTCCAGTGAGCATGTTGTGCCTGTCGTGATGGCTGTGCGCACTGAAATCCATACAACATGTGGTCCCAGAATAAGGCCGCTCGTCACCGTAACCTATTCGACACTCTGAGCCATCATCCTGATGCCGAACCTGAGGTACAAACACAGACAGCAGTGATCAAGTGTAGACAACGATTCTGTAGAACTATGCCGGCTAGTTGGTGGTGACAGATACTGCATACAGTACTCAGCAACAACTGCTGAGGGAGTCAACTGGTGAGGGATTAAAACTGTGTCAACTTGGGATTGTCGATCAGATCACTCAGTGGACACCAGCTCTCAGCATTGTCTGAATTTGCACAATATGTACACACTGTACTACTAGTACACGTACTGTACACAGTATGTACGCACTGTACTAGTAGTACACGTACTGTACACAGTATGTACGCACTGTACTACTAGTACACGTACTGTACACAGTATGTACGCACTGTACTAGTACAGGTACTGTACACAGTACGTATGTACACACTGTACTATAGTACATGTACTTTACACAGTAGGCTCACAACATGAGAGTAGTGCACCAGGTAATAACTCTCTTGAAAAGCACACAGCTACCAAAATGCTACCCGTGTGGATCTGCATCATCAACCTAACATCACAGCACACGGTTCAGTTGCCATCCACTTCTCTCTCCTTACAAACCTGATTTGCAAACGCCACAGGAGCTAAGGACTTGTACAGCGGTGCCACCTTTGTTGCTAAACCATTGAGAGTTTCCCCAAGTTGCTTCTCCTACAGATTAAAACGAGAACATAATCATTTATTGACTCGTGGTGTTCTTCACACACAACACTACACCACACAGCATGGAATTTGATTTGGATTGGTGCTAAGTTTTGATGGAAATCCAACAAGATCTATTCACTTCGTTCAAGGTACTACAACCTTACACAAGGGACACGTGCTGCCATGTTTAGGTTCCTCAATACACCACACACAGCACACATTGGAAGAAGCAGTATAAGTCGCCCATCCATTCGGGCAGCCCAAAAAGTCCCAACCTCAAACTCTTTGTCAAATTTGCTAAATGAAAAGGATTCTCTACCATTTCCTGTTCAAAGTGAATCCATTTCACAGTGTAAGACCGTGGCCTTAACCAAAGGAACAAAAGATGCTAAACTGATAAACATGACATGCTCTATGCCACCACCATAGTCTTGTGTTCGCTGTGAGAGGGAGAGGGAGGGGATGGTCAAGGGAACACGTGAATGTGTGAGTTAGGAGGGAAGGGAGGGGAGAGCAAGGAAGGGAGAGTGAGGGTGGGAGAGCAAGGGAGATCAAGGGAGGGAGATCAAGGGAGGGAGAGCGAGGGAGGGAGGTCAAGGATGGGAGAGAGAGGGAGGGAGAGCAAGAAAGGGAGAGTGGGAGAGTGAGGGAGGGAGTGTATAAGTGAGGAGGAAGGAAAGTAGAGGAAGAGTGCAGAGTGAGGAGAGTGGAGTGGATCAGCAGTGAACGAGTATAGTACATTGAACAAAGGAGGAGTGCAAGGCAAACCCTCACACACACCTTCTCCAAACAGTTGTTACTGAGTTTGAATTTCCGTGGTTCCTTGCTGCGAGCAAACTTGCACCCATTGTAGTAGACAGCCCAGGAGCATCCAAATGAGTAGGAGTGCCCACAGGTCTCAGCATCTGTTCCTTGACATTTGCAAGTTTTACTGTGGAGAAACCATGCTAGTGTAAATGGTAACACAATGTGTGAGTTTGCACTAGAGATGAGGAGAATATGCTCTAAAAAGCTCCATTTATGCTGTGCTCCTGTGCTCAAGGTTCAATCCCATTATGCCTTCAAATTTACCAATTATTCCTTTAAAACTTTAAGTAAACACATGCAGTACTACAGTGACTGTCCTACAACATGGATGCCAATAAGCTGCGAAGATCAATATACAGGTTCTCAATTGATAGGAATTTCACCACTACAACTTGTACTGATTGACTCACTAGACTAATTACACTCTCTCGTAGTACTCAGAGTACTAGTTGAGCTGTTGGTAGCCATTTTGAGTCACTTGGCATTGGGTATGCCAGTATAAACACCAATTATTCCCGCATTATGCCTGTGAAATTCCAACACCTATTATTCCCAAATCT
>CAUJGJ010000002.1:322500-345000 GCA_963170055.1 Halisarca cf. caerulea
ACCACACCAGCTGACCACCACACCAGCTGACCACCACACCAGCTGATCCCCACACCAGCTGACCACCACACCAGCTGATCCCCACACCAGCTGACCATCGCACCAGCTGATCCCCACACCAGCTGATCCCCACACCAGCTGATCCCCACACCAGCTGATCCCCACACCAGCTGAGCATCACACCAGCTGATCACCACACCAGCTGATCCCCAACACCAGCTGACCATCGCACCAGCTGATCCCCACACCAGCTGACCACCACACCAGCTGATCCCCACACCAGCTGATCCCCACACCAGCTGATCCCCACACCAGCTGACCACCACACCAGCTGATCCCCACACCAGCTGATCCCCACACCAGCTGACCACCACACCAGCTGACCACCACACCAGCTGATCCCCACACCAGCTGATCCCCACACCAGCTGATCCCCACACCAGCTGACCACCACACCATTAACATAGCACCCATGCTCTAACCCTGCTGTCTGGTGTTTCTGCAGGAAATTTGACATTGGACTCTACACTGTGATTGCTGGAGTTGATCCTCTCCGAGTATACGTCTATGAAGAAGAATTTTTGCTCAGGCTAGTGGTTTGCCTTGGTGTTCATCAGGCTGCTGTTGCCATAGCAATGACTTTCCTCTTGTAGTGTTGTCATAACGATCTGGTTCCTCTGATGTGTGGTTGCCATAGTGATATGTTTACAGTGATGTAAATTGGCCTTAACAATGTATTTTTCTGATGTTTTCTGTGATAGTTCAGTTTGCACTACTCCCTCTTTAGGTTCTGTGCCAAGGACTATCGACCTCTCAATATATCAAATATTGACCAGTATGTGGTCACAGACAACTACAGTCCAGTGTGGGAGGTAAACCCTGTTATTTCTCACTTGATTACACCCCTTTTGTAAACAGGTTGCAGATCAGTACTGAGTATACAGCTGCTTATGGTGTACAATGCTGTGTTGACTTCTTGTGCTGGTTTTATGGCAGTTGATTTACTTGTATTGAACTAGTATTCTCGCATGCTTAGACACCCATCATTGGAGAGAAGTATGCAAAACACATGCTGAGTGCTAAGGAGTCGTTCCTGACCTACATGAAGGATCATGGTAGGTTCACTGCTAAGGGTCATCTGTGCTAGCTGTTGACTGACAGCCGTTCCTTTTCAATAGGATATGGTACTGAAGTGAAGCGTATTATGCAAGAGATGAAGGAAATCATACGATCGGTAAGAAAGCTGCTCTGCTTGTGTAAAGACTACTCTTTCCCTTCTTGTGCAAATGGTTCTTGTAATCTGCTTGTGTGTGTACTCCATGTATTGCTCTCTTTGAAGGTTCTGCAACATTTTGAGCCCAGTTTAGTGAATGCCATTAAGAAGTATGGAGATCCCAAGTATGTTTCAGTGTATGTATGTATGTGTGTGTGTGTGTGTATTTGTTTGTTGGTGTATGTGTGGGAGGGGGTACATGTGTAGGTGTGTGTGTGTGTGGGAGGGGGTACATGTGTAGGTGTGTGTGTGTGTGGGAGGGGGTACATGTGTAGGTAGGTGTGTGTGTGGGAGGGGGTACATGTGTAGGTAGGTGTGTGTGTGGGGGGTACATGTGTAGGTAGGTGTGTGTGGGGGGGTACATGTGTAGGTAGGTGTGTGTGTGGGAGGGGTACATGTGTAGGTAGGTGTGTGTGTGGGAGGGGGTACATGTGTAGGTAGGTGTGTGTGGGGGGGTACATGTGTAGGTAGGTGTGTGTGTGGGAGGGGTACATGTGTAGGTAGGTGTGTGTGTGGGAGGGGTACGCGTGTAGGTAGGTGTGTGCGTGGGAGAATGCGAACTTTTAGTCTCTACTTCTTGTTCAGTAGTAAGATGAAGGACTTCGAGAATTTTTTAATCAAACTGAGGTGATTTGTATCATGAATATTTTGTGATTTGTAGTGTGTTCGCGTGCATGTCACATCAGGTACATCCTTTATCCACTTTCAATCACTCACCCACCCCTACTCTAGCCGATAACCTCCTACTTTTCCTCTCATGGGCGGGAGGAAAAGTACTGGGCTAGTGGCTAGACCAGCCCCCCACCCCTGGCATGTAACATGACAGTAGAGCAGTTATTGCAATGGAATTTTCCGGACAAAGTTGTTTCTATCATGCCCGGGCCCGGGGCATACATCAATAAGTGCATACTGTATCTCTCTCCAACCCTCTCTGTAGGCACTTCTTTGAGCTGGTTCGGTTTGACTTTATCATCGATGAGAGCCTCAAAGTGTGGCTTATGGAAGTCAGTCTATCCATCACATCCAATTACGCAGTCATTGCATCCAATTATCACACTTTCATCTCCTGTGATCACACTTTAATTGAGTACACTTGCACTTTCCTCACAACGTATTGCACCTCCATCACAGCCTATTACACCTCCATCACAGCCTGTTACACCTCCATCACAGTCTACTGTGCTTTCATGAAGTCAGAGTGCACTTTCATTGCATCTAATTATACTTTCATCTCTGCTTTTTGCAGATCAACATGTCCCCAAATCTGGACCCTTCTCACTTCCCTCCCAATGTGGTCATGTATGAACAGGTATTGCATTCATATTGTATGCATAGTATTGCATGTTTATATGTATATTTGTATTGTATGTGTGCATGTGTATGAGTATGTATGTATGTGTGTTCACACAAACAGATGTGCTTTTCTCTCTGTGTGTGTGTATGTGTGTTTGTGTGTGTGTGTATATGTGTGTGTGTGTGTGTGTGTGTGTGCACACGCGCGCGCGTGTGTGTGTGTAGTCTGTATGAGTGTCTCTCTCTCTCTCTCTCTCTCTCTCTCTCTCTCTCTCTCTCTCTCTCTCTCTCTCTCTCTCTCTCTCTTCTCTCTCTCTCTCTCTCTCTCTCTCTCTCTCTCTCTCTCTCTCTCTCTCTCTCTCTCTCTCTCTGTGTGTGTGTGTGTGTGTAGTCTGTATGGGTGTCTGTGTGTGTGTGTGTGTGTGTGTGTGTGTGTGTGTGTGTGTGTGTGTGTGTGTGTGTGTGTAGTCTGTATGAGTGTGTGTGTGTGTGTGTGTGTGTGTGTGTGTGTGTGTGTGTGTGTGTGTGTAGTCTGTATGGGTGTCTGTTCACATATGCACTATGTACATATGAATTGAAATTTGTAAACTCTCCTTTTGAATGTTAATGGGATAATATTGAGTATGTGTGACTTTCCCAGGCCAATCTTGTCCTTTGCTGAGACAGGAATGAAGCATGGTTGCCTTGTTTGTGTCTTGTTTTGCTACAGGTGTTCTTCAGTACATTGTCCTTGATTGGTCTCATCAGAGCAGGCGGATATACCTACAAGTGTGTGTGTGTGTGTGTGTGTGTGTATGTGTGTGTGTGTGTGTGTGTGTGTGTGTGTGTGTGTGTGTGTGTGTGTGTGTGTGTGTGTGTGCGTGCGTCTGTGCGTGCATGCGTGTGTACATGTTTGTGCGTGTGTGTGCACGCGCTTGTGTGTGTATGTTTATACTTGTGTGGTATGTATGTAGAGTACATGTGTAGGTGTGCATACGTACATGCATATGACCATGTGTGTGGTGTAGCTGGCATAGCATTGTAGTAGGGTCAGCACAGGTTGTGGTGGGAACCTGTGGTAAGGACTAGGTTGAGGGATCTCCCTTGGGACTGACTGGGTTGACTTTGATGTGGTGAGGAACAGGACAGGCTGTCAGACCAGACCAGGAAGTTAAGAGGGGTTTTCACCTACTTTTACCTGACTTCCTCAATGGTGTCAGAGATTGTGTGAATGAGAGGAAGTTCTGACATATCACCCACAGCCCCACCTCCCCCCACACATGTTTATGAAACTGATGTCCTTTCCTAGTCAACACAGTCATTATGTGGCATTTTCAGAATTGAGGATTGAATAATGGACAGTTAGGCTCTGCTTCCTTATCCTGTGCCTCATCTCTGATACAGTACCTCCAACGACAGGGGTTGCTACC
Source organism: Halisarca cf. caerulea (assembly GCA_963170055.1). NCBI lineage: Eukaryota > Metazoa > Porifera > Demospongiae > Chondrillida > Halisarcidae > Halisarca > Halisarca cf. caerulea. Next base: position 326,476 of record CAUJGJ010000002.1, read on the forward strand.
CATAGGCACACATGACAGGGGCTGCTACCCATAGGCACACATGACAGGGGCTGCTACCCATAGGCACACATGACAGGGGCTGCTACCCATAGGCACACATGACAGGCTGCTACCCATAGGCACACATGACAGGGGCTGCTACCCATAGGCACACATGACAGGGGCTGCTACCCATAGGCACACATGACAGGGGCTGCTACCCATAGGCACACATGACAGGGGCTGCTACCCATAGGCACATATGAATACTGTATTACACACAACACACACATTCTAATTTGATTTAATATGATTTAATGTGATTTAATGTGATTGTGTGTGTGGGATACTGGTGGCCTTAACAGTAGCCTCTGGCTAATGGCTCACCCAGTTTAAATAAGAAAATATTATTATTATTATGCACACACACGCACGCACGCACACACACACACACACACACACACACACACACACACACACACACACACACACACATACACACACACACACACACACACACACACACACACACACACACACATACACTGTACATATCTCTTTCCAATATGCCGTCAGTGGGGAATTCGAGAGCATCATGTTGGTGAGGGAGAGGGACCTGCATCTTCCTCTTGTGGAGTGCTACAACGGAGAGTGCACTGGCTGCAAACTCTCAGTGAGTGCATTGTACCCAGTACAACCACCACGCTCAGCCTGTGTGTAGAGTGTGCTTTTTTCATGTAATTTATTCTCTTTAATCCATTCAACTCAGTTTTGATTATGTTGAAATGATTCATGGGAAAATCAGGATTTTGACTTTTTCATAAATCTATTTTCAATATTCATTATCATATGGTTGTAGTCCACACACTTGCATGTACATTCGTACATGTAATGCCTAACATGTATTATGTAAGTGGTTGAATCACATGTGCATACATCCCTTTGGTGTCATCCTATGATTTCTTGGTTGTCCTTATTAGGCTATTCTCATTTGCTATGTGCAATGTTTGTTTACTGTGTGATAGGCTTGTAGCGGGACATGTATGTCTGTGTGCGTTGTGTTTGTGGGGTTGAGCAATACAACAATACCAGTAGCTTCACAGCCAACTACTCAGTGATTGGAGCTAATATCTCTCTATTTGTGCGTGCGTATATGTATGTGTGTGTGTGTGTGTGTGTGTGTGTGTGTATGAACACAAAGAGCTAGTAATTGAGTCCTGGGATTGCTGGATCTTATCTGTATCGAAGCTCTATAGTCCAATGTTAGGTGGGAGCGATGTAATGCATGGGTCACATTAAAGAGGCTGTCAGATTATCAAGTGACTCTTAGTATGGCCTAGTGTAGTGACTTTTCCTTGGGATGTGGTGGGATTGAAGGATTTGGTTTATTGAGGCCCCGGTTCACAGAGTTCCAACTGTTTCTGCTCCGTCTGTAGATTTGCTCGCTCTGTAGTCAGTGTATCACTCCAAAGGAGGAGTACATTTTGAAGCAAGCCTTTCTTGAGCATCTTGGAAGGAGAAACTTTGCCAGAGTTATTCCACCTCCAATTGAGGTAAAGTTAAAATGGAAACAAGTCCACTCTTTGCTATGGTTGTCGATATCTTGTGTGCCGGTTACCATGGAGTGATGACCACTTTTGGCATGTACAGGTTGTACGTAACATTTCAGTAATGATAAACCATAGTGCGTTCCCTCTTTCTTGTACCACTAGGAACCCTCCAAGCTGACAGGAGTTGAGGACTCCAGAGATGAGCAGCTCACACCAACGAACAGACTTCTAACAAGATGGTTCCGTGGAAAGTGTCTGCAACATGTTGGATGGTGCTCTTGAGTGGATGTGGTGAAACCTGTCCTATGACGACGACAGCACAGCTCATCACAATCACAGAATGTACAGCAAATTTACTACTTGTAATTCAATAGCCCACCCCCCCATTCCGTATAACTCTCTCACACACTCTCCCCTCGATCCCAATCTATACTCTCACACATTCCCCCTTAATCCCATCCACACCCACCCACCCACACACACACACACACACACACACACACACACACACACACTCCCTCTCTCACCATAAGGCCTCATCATGTATGATAGTAAATTGGTATTTCTTGTCACTTTTATACCATTTCCATTATGTTCACTTGTCTTTTATAAACCAGAACAAATCAATTTAGTAATTATGTAAGATATTATCTTGTATAAGATATGTAAGTGATTGATTCTAATAAATATTGTGTACAATTTGTGTTGGGATATAGAAAATCAATAAGTTCTTTCCTGTAAATCATTATATCTGATAAACCTTCTCTTGAGCACACAACGGCTGGTTGGGTGTTTACAATAATATGACTCTTAACAACTGCACACATGCACACATGAATACACGCATACATGCACACATGTATACACACACACATGCACACATGCATACACACACACACATACAGTCATACATTATTGATAGAGCAATTTACACATCCATTATATTTTGTATAAATATTTGAGGAGTTGATTAAGAAAACAACCAGTCACTGTTTAGGCACCATGCCAGGTTGCATGGGCATTGACTGCTGCAACTGCAAGTGTTCTTGTAGTCTCTGAGATATCCTCTGCGTCATCTTCAGAAACTTGTCCACACACTTATCTGAGCACGCTACCTACACGCGATGATGAATATGAGAGTGGAATTTAAAACCATTATTCAGATAACATAAGCACAAAGGATATACCTCGTCATTTGTGAGTGTTCTGGATTTAAAATCATTAACACAATTCATGAAACATCCTTCAGTTACCTTATTGTACGTACTAAGAAAGTCCTTAAACTGCAACAGAAAGCAAGCAAATATTATGACAGTTACATCAACGAGGGGATGGCACACAGTACAACGCTGTTTAACCTGCAAAACTTGCTGGTCTGCAGTCAACTCCGCCATTTTCTATCTGAAGTTACGCAATCCGAATTAAAATGGCGATGATTTCTTTGTCAAGTATAAATTGTGTCCATCGGTCTTGGCAATGAGCAGCCGTTCTGCCAGTGAGGATGTAGAACGGAAGGGTGTACCCGTGGTTAAAACAAGCTACAGTGAGCTTTTGGAGATAGCTAAGGGGCGGTATCAAGCAGAGAAGAGTTCAGTGAAGGATGCTCCATGCGGCCGGGGAAGAAGAGATCCTCGACAGTGTGGAAGGGGAGGGCAAGTGTGCCACAAGACGCCCACAAGAACATCTGAAGATTTTCATTTGAAACCCAAGACTCGTATTTCTTCAGCAGACGAATCTGTATCAGTGAGGATGTCTCTAAAGGACGAGGTCAGACCGAATCCAAAACACTCGAAGGAAGAAAGAACCGAATCCAAGCAAGGGGACAGTCGTGAGGGAGGTGTTCTGTTCGTAAATCACTCCAAACTGCAAGATTCCCCGCGAAAAAAGAAGCCATCCCATCGAATGAATGCAGAGACAGCAGAAAGTGAAGAGTTGTCTGTGGTCAGTAGTGATACTCGTCCAGACCTCTCCCGTTTGGAGGAGCGACTATCAGGAGCACTGGCAAGGTGGAACAGGAGACCCTCCACATTTCCACGTATAGCACAGATATGGTATGACATTGGGATGTGTGTGTGTACATGTGTGGGTGGGTTGCAACCCAATGGTTGCAGGCATGCGTACCTGTAGACTGGTTTGCTGAGGTGGGGGGAAATCTTGGATTGAGGTAAAACCCTTGTAGTGCGTCTGTTGTGACTGATAATGTGTGGATGGATCTGTGGAATGTAGTGACCATCTGCCAGTCAGGTTAGAGCCCTAGATGAAGACCTTCATGTTGAGCAGAACAGGGTATCAGTGTAGTCTGGTCTAGTCAGTCCAATCTCACTCAGCCTAACTACATACATGCATGGTAACTGTATGTGCGTGTGTGTGTGTGTGTGTGTGTGTGTGTGTGTGTGTGTGTGTGTGTGTGTGTGTGTGTGTGTGTGCATGTGCGTGTGTGTGTGTGTGTGTGTGTGTGTGTGCGTGTGTGTGTGTGTGTGCGCGCACGCGCGTGTGTGTGTGTGTGTGTGTGTGTGTCTGTGTGTGTATTAAGACCACTCAAGGGCCAAGCAGTAGTGGTCTCTGTAGATTGGTGGTTCTTATGAAAGGTGGATTAGTACACAAGTGGTCTTCACAGGCAGATCTGTGCAATGCATCAACATGTGATGATCTGTCGTTTGGGTTTTCCTTTATAGTTCTGAGATCCGTGACGCACACCTCCAATGCTTGATGGACAGGCTACAGTTGTTCTTGAAAGAAACGTTCTCCTCTCGACTGTGGAAGAAGACACACTATTTGGTGATAGAAGCTCTGAGAGGAGATCTTGCGTCAAACAGAGAACTAGAAGGTGTGTAATCCTGGACGACCTGACACTGGGGAAGTATTCTAAGCTCAAGTTTTGGTTTAGTCTGTATTTATATACATATGAATGTGCACAGGTATTTATGTGGATTTTCTTGCCGACACTTGTGGTTTTTACGAAAAGGCTGTTAAGAACCTTGAGAAGAAACATTCCTTCTCAGTTGTAGATCTTGTCAGTGGGACAGTTGACTACTTATCCAAAGAACACAAGAGCCAGGTTCGTTTATTGGCTGACAACATCTTGCTGTGGCATCGTACCCTATAGATGTTGGCGTATCCCATAGATGTAGGCGTATCCCATAGGTGTAGGCTTATCTCATAGATGTAGGCGTACCCCATAGGTGTAGGCTTATCTCATAGATGTAGGTGTATCCCGTAGATGTAGGCGTGCCCCATAGATGTAGGTGTATCCCATAGATGTAGGCGTGCCCCATAGATGTAGGCGTACCCCACAGATGTAGGCGCATCCCAAAGATGTAGGCGTATCCCATAGATGTAGGCGTATCCCATAGATGTAGGCGTATCCCATAGATGTGGGCGTACCCCACAGATGTAGGCGTATCCCATAGATGTAGGCGTACATACCTTGCGACTGGAAATGTTTGTGGGGAAGAAAGCTTGTGGTTTGCTGGTTGGCATTAATTCACAAGATTGCATCCTCAACTCATTTTAGCATGCATAATAGCTTTGAGGTGTGTCTGGTACAAACTGCCAACATAAGCTTCTCCACAATCTTTGTTTTTACTACAAATTACCAAACATAGCAACTGTATCTATTCCAGCCATACACGTGCGTACATATATGGTGGCCGGATGGTCAGTGAATGTGTCTGTCCTCTGTAGGTTGCTAGGGCCAAGGTAGTCTGTCACCAATTCTACTTGTCTCTGGGTGACCTCAGCAGATATCTGGAACAGACTAAACCAAAGCAGGATTGGACTCGAACAAAGAAGTAAGATATTAGAGAAAAGGTAGTCTTGTTGCCATGCTCTACCAGAGCACAATCACCCGCTACAGCTACTACACAAGAGCACAGCAACTTGCACCGAAGATTGGGTGGACATATCACCAACAGGCTGTTGTGGCCATCAATGCTGTAAGTATTGCTCTGTTCAGTGCAGCACATGTGACTACATCAGGGTGTTTACTACATCGGGGTGTTTACTACATCAGGGTGTTTACTACATCAGGGTGTTCACTACATCGGGGTGTTCACTACATCAGGGTGTTCACTACATCAGGGTGCTCACTACATCAGGGTGTTCACTGCATCAGGGTGTTCACTACATCAAGGTGTTCACTACATCAGGGTGTTCACTACATCGGGGTGTTTACTACATCAGGGTGTTCACTACATCAGGGTGTTCACTACATCAGGGTGTTCACTACATCAGGGTGTTCACTACATCGGGGTGTTTTCTACATCAGGGTGTTCACTACATCGGGGTGTTCACTACATCTGAGTGTTCACTCAGGGTTCATTATGTAATACTATGAAGTGGTACTGTACGTATATACGTATGGGACAGAAAATGTTCCAAGATTTAAGTTTACTACAGATTAAGAGATTTAACTAGATTAGTGTGTCATGAGGGGAAATCCCTTGGTGTGACATCATAGCCGGATCCCGTGTGTGAGAAATGTGCACTTGTCTGTCTTCTCCTCCTCAGCAAAGGAGAATGGATGCCGTGTACTACTATGTAAGAAGCTTAATGGCCTCCTCTCCCGTGCCCACCGCTAGAGAAAGCCTCCTGGGTCTGCTTCATGATCTCAGCTCTAAGGTAATAGCATCCATGTTGAGTGTTGGTGTTGGCTGCAGCTCTTGCCCCACCTAGCAGAAGGAGGAAGTACACTTCTCTTTGTTGCATCTCTTGTGTTTTCAACAGGACAACCATGATCTTGGTCAGTTAGCATCTGAGGTGAAAGTGAAAGAACAAAGTCAACCAAAACACGCCAAGAGGAAAGGCAAGCCTGGAAAGAAGGAAGACAAGGAGATATGGATTTTTCCAACAAAGTCTTACGAAGAAGTAAAGATGAAGATGGAGACAGCATCTAACCCGATAAAGGCAGTTGTAGGCAGTGCAAAGACAAAGCAGAAGAAGACAGTATTTGAGTCTTTCAACGAGTCAGAACCTCCTCCTCCTAAGGTCTGCTCATGTGTGTGTGTGTCGAACAGTGGGGTGGTTATACTTAGACACCACAACACTCATGTGCGGACTTACAAGACACAGTGCACAACATGTAGGCATACAAACACAGCACATGCTAATACATACACATACAAATACACACACATACAAGTCTACGTACATGCATGCAATGCTAATACACATGCATGCAATGCAAGTGCACACACGTACACATGCGTGTACTCGTGTACTGTTTGAGCCACTGTGATGCCAGTTGCTATGAATAATCTGTTCTTACCTTATCCCCAGCTGTTGAAGCAACTGACGCAGTGTTTCCTAGCTGTCCATGGAAAGATGTTCACTAAGATCCAGTGAGCTTGGGAATTATGTAGTGAACTTTGTTGTTCGTTTCCAACCCCATTGCTTGTGTCTTGCAGGCACCAAACTCTGAACGCTGCTGTGAAGATGTTTCTATCAGTCTGGGAACAGTACCTCTGCTGTGTCCTGAAGGAGAGTGAACTCACCAGATCTAGCATGATGGTGGTTGTTACACTGTTCTCCATTCACAATGCTGCTGGTGGGTGGGGTCTAGTGGGGATGGTGGGTGGGGGATAGTGGGGATGGTGGGTGGGGGATAGTGGGTGGAGCATGTGGGTAGGGCAAGTGGATGGAGCCTGATGCATCAACATGTTAAGTACTCTCTGAGATACTCATCCACTGACTGTCTATTCTCCTTGTGTTTGTAGGGGATAGAGGAAGTGGTCGTGTCCACTCAATGGGTGTGGCAGCACAGTTTCTACTGTCTATGGTGGCAAGTGTTATTCAATGCTGTTTGGCTGTTCTCAGACGTAACGGGCTCACCTCAGCACAACACAGTGACTTGCACAGCCGTAGACCCCACCCACCATCTCCACTGGACCCCAGACCTACCGCTCAACCTGGGGATACTATGGGCAGTAAAGCTTGCAGGAACAATGTCCCCACCCCCTCTACCTCTCCCTCTCCTGACCCTGGGAGTGTGACCAATGATGACCCAGCCCTTGAGACCCTCCCACCTGCTCTCCAGACAGCCTTATTGTCACTAAGTGTGCAGCTGGCTGTTGTCAAGGTAACCATGGATTGGCTAAGGTGCCAGGAAGATTTGTGGTCAGAGTGTGCATTGGAAATCAGCAAAACTGTCTGGTGAGGGTGTTTGATGATGGTGACTGTCTGGTGAGCACTAAAATTACTAATTTAGTTGACTTCCCTACACACCAGCACTGATCATTACAGAGCAGTGCTCTACACCTGTGAGTGTGTGTGTTTTTGTGTATGTGTGTGTGTGTATGTATTTGTGTGTGTGTTTTGTGTGTGTATGTATTTGTGTGTGTGTGTGTGTGTGTGAACATACAGTAGATCAGTAGATAAATGAGAAATATCGTTTTTCTTTGAGATGAATGTGACAGCACCTTCGTTCTGGTTTCCTCCACTGCGTGTGCAGGTTTGATTATATGGATGGTTTGAGTGAGCTTCTGACAGTGCTGTCCGGTCTGGGGTGCAGCAGAGCCCTCCCGCAAGGTATGTACGCACATGTGCAGAGTTGCATTGTGAATCTTGAACTTGTGGTTCTCGAGATAAGAGTTGAGGATTTCTTATGTGTGTATGTACATACATATGTACATATACAAGGAATTGCTACCAATCTGCCACCGATTGTGCTGTCAAACTCTCTCCCTTCAGTTTTGTGCTCAGGTATCTGTTCTGTTGCTTGGGACAGTCCACCACACTCTAGTGTGTCACTGTATCCTTCAAAATGAATCACAGTGGACTAATGAGATTCATTGTGTGTGTCTTTTGTTCAGTGTGTTTGGCTGAGGACAGAATGCTACAAGGGTTTACTCCACTGTCAGACACTTTGGAGCTAGGCCAGATCTGCAAGCTGGACAAAAAGCAGGTAATTGTGTATGTTTGTGAGTGTGTTTGATGTACGTACAAGTGCCTTTGTGCCAGCCACTGTGTATGCATGTAAGTACATGCCGCTTGCGTTATTGTGTGTGTGTGTGTGTGTGTGTGTGTGTGTGTGTGTGTATGTGTTTGCGCGCGCGCGCGCGCGCGTGTGTGTGTGTGTGTGTGTGTGCGTGTGTGTGTGTGTGTGTTTACGTGTGTGAAGTTATATGAGCACATGTACATCCATACGTACATACTATCCACTATCTGGTGTACTCTGGGCTACAGGAGCTCCTCTTGCAGTGTCTGAAGCGAGTGCTGTGTATTGTGGCAGGAGGGAAGAAGCTGAGCAGTAGACTAGGAGGACAGCTTACTGGACACTCAATACAGTTCAATGAGGAAACGTCACAGTTTGTCTGTGTCACTAGCAGTGAAGGTGCGGTGGACAGGGAACTGGGAGGTGGTGAGGTGGAATTGAGGCAGGCAATTTCTGAAGGTCCTGAAACTGGAGATATGACAGTTGGGGATGCTGTATCCAAGGAGATGGTATCCAAGGAAGCAGTATCCAAGAAGAAGGTATCCACTGAAGCATCTGACCACAAGCACCCGCAATCCCTTGGAGAAGAAGAGAGGTATCAAATTCCAAAGGACCAAAACCATATCGAGTTAGGCTGAAATGTTTGGTGATGGCTTGTTCACTAAACTTGATTGTAGTATCGTTTCTACGTAGTTCCCCAGTTGATGAAAACATCCTGGAGTTAAGAGCACAAAAGCACAAACTAGCAAAAGAACTGGAGGACTTTACAGAAGCTCACAAGAGAGTAAAGGTGAGAAAAGATTTGTTTTCACCTTCTCTTTGTTTATGTTGATGTTTTGTTGCTAGGACTTCATCAGTAGCCATGCTGAGGGAGAAGGAGATGCCAGGACGTTCATTTGTCCCAAGTACCTTGTCCCAGACACCAACGGGTTCATTGACCACTTGGAGAGCATTGTCAAGCTTGTTGAGTGCGGACATTTTGTCATCACTATTCCTCTGACTGGTGAGTGACTGCCACCAGATCAGCACAACGTATGTACAGGAGGGGGTGGGGCCGCTCTTTGCACTTTCACCACTCTCTCCACTCTTCATTCTCCCACTCTCTCACTCTCCCTCTCCACACTTTCGACACTCTCCCAACTCCCCCACTCCCCACTCTCACATTCCCCACTCTCCCCGCTCTCCCCACTCTCCCCACTCTCCCCATTCTATTACTGTGTGCAGTTTTGGATGAACTTGATGGTTTAGCAAAGGGACCTGGTACTGCAGCAAAGGACAAGCCAAAAACGTCTTTGACAACAGAAGAAGGAGCGAAGTATGTCTTTCTTGTGTTACCAACAACACAACTCGGCACACCTCCACACAGCACACCTCCACTCAGTACACCTCCACTCAATACACCTCCACTCGGCACACCTCCACTCGGCACACCTCCACTCGGCATACCTCCACTCAGTACACCTCCACTCGGCACACCTCCACTCGGCACACCTCCACTCGGCACACCTCCACTCGGCACATCTCCACTCGGCACACCTCCACTCGGCACACCTCCACTCGGCACACCTCCACTCGGTACACCTCCACTCGGCACACCTCCACTCGGCACACCTCCACTCGGTACACCTCCACTCGGCACACCTCCACTCGGCACACCTCCACTCAGTACACCTCCACTTGGTACAGGTACGACATTGAAGCCTTTGTTTGTGCATTGTATTTAGGATGGCCCTGTCAGCCATGAGAGGTTGGGTGTCTGCCAAGTCTAGTTTTGTTCGAATGGTAACATCCAAAGGAGAACTCATGACATCCTTGGGGTACTCCACCATTGAAAGGACACTAGCTTCAGTGAGTGCTGGGCATCCTGCATTGCTGGTTTTCTGAGAACCAGACTGTATGCTTCCCTCTTTCTTCACTGTCTGTTGTTTTGTTTGTGTCCATTAGGCTAGTAATGATGACTTCATCCTTGCAAGTTGCAAGAGTCTTCATGAACGTACCGTGAAAATGGCCGACAAGGATATTTGTGTATCTGTAATCCTGTTGACAGATGACAGGAACTTGCGAGTGAAGGCTCATGCAGCTGGACTCCCCGGGGTGAGGGACTTCAAGGCCTTCCTCATGTGGAGTAAACCTCTTTTGAATAGCAGCTAAAATCAATTCTTGTTTGTAGATAATTTTTCAAATGTTTTTATCATTGGATTGTGTGGCAAACCTATTGCATTGTCCATGTGAGTTTACGTAAATCTTTACACAAGGAAACTTTCTAGAAAGAACGTTTCAGCTGCTTTTACCCTTTGTACAGAGGTTGTCCTCTTTTAATTGGAGTTTCCAAATGTGTCCATTAGTTGCAACCCCTGTCAATGATGATGTGGGACGGAATAGAACAGTTTGCATGACATTCACTGTTTCTGTAGGACACTAGTCATTCCGTGCACGTGTGCAAAAGTAAGTAGTTTGGTTTGCGTTAAGAGCATTTTGGTGATGATTGGAAAAATTGCAAATATTCAATTGACACTAAATATTTCATGAAAAGTGAATTTTGACAGTTTGCAAGATGAATTTAGCAAGAAAATATCCCTTAATTCTTTGCCTCAAGTAATTTGCAGGACGTTAGTAGTAGTTTCAGGGACAGCAGAGGACACAGAGGCATTTCAGAGACTGTCCTGCAGGACAGTTGACAACTATGTGTATCAAACCTGCATTAGGGCTAGTCTGGCGTACTTTATTGCACGTGATTGTCAGGAGCTAGAGGGAATTTCCCTTGGACGACGCAAACCTGTGCACCGGACCGTTCGCAAAGTCGGGGCAGAAGATGAACGTTCTTTTCGCTTATTTGTTGTGGCTACCACCACTAGGATGTTTTGGACTTCACCACTTTTACATGAAAAGAGACATTCATGGATTCGTTACCATAACCACGCTCGCTGGTTTCTTTTTTATTGGGTACATTCGAGATTTATGGAACATCCCGCGCTATTTAGCAGAATCGAGAAGAGATGAAAAGTTTGTTAACTACTATCGAGCGGAAGTGAAGTATCACAAATATCCAAAGTTTTGGAGGAATAAAATGCGTTACCTCGCCATGATCTTCTTGGCAGCTGCTTACAGGGCCATGATGGTGTGGGCCATTCCACAAGGAGCCACTAAAGGGGATGATACTTGGAAGGTGAAGATGATAACGTTCCTTTTAGCTCCCCTGGGAACGGCCTTCGGAACCTACTGTGTATCTAACATTGGGATGCGGCGATGCAGCTTTCTCTCCTTGCTAATCCTGGCTTACATCGGCGAGATGGTTTTTGGTGTGGTACAGCCAGGAGAATCGAGCATCTCTCTCTGGATGTGGATTCAGCCGTTCATAGTCATGATGTTCTTGTGGAGTTATGTTGACCCAGACACCTTGAAGGTCAAAGTGGACAATGAGTCTAAGGGCAGGAAGAGAACTGAGCCAGGATGTTGTCTGCGATTCTGGCGTATTGTACTTGGTCTCCTCATCTTCTCCTCCCTCTGGTTCTCCTTCCTCTATCATAATGCAACCATTGAAACAGACGACGGTGAGAAGATTCTCCTGCGGGATGCAGTGGAGAACTTACTTCGCTCGGAAGCTTGGAAACATTTCAAAGTGGAGTTCTGGAACCTCTTGCGTCACCTCCGAGAAGAAGGGTGGGAGGGATTTGCTGATGGGTTGTACGATATTTCAGAGAAGTCCGGCAAGGACTGGGCAGCTAAGGTTCTAGGGGTGGCAGTCAACAGTGCAGAGAAGGAGGTGAAAGCAAGATACCGAGAGCTTGTGAAGATGTGGCATCCAGATCATGCCAAGGACAAAGAAAATGCCCAAGAGAAATTCATAGAAATTCAAAAAGCTTATGAGACTTTTATGAAGAGCTTTAAGCGGCGCAAGAGCACAAGGTTCAGGTCAGGAAAGCCTAGTAAAGCCAGATCTTGGGATAGCGATGATGACGATGAATTATGAAACAATAACAAATCATAGGAATCACATAATGTTATCATTTCTTATTAATTGCTTTTAGACTATGTTTTGAAAAAGAAAAACAAGTAATTAAATTATTTCATACAATAAAGAAACACAGATAATGAGTCATTGTATCAAGGCTTCTTCCTTTTGCTACTGCTGTCACCTGTGCTATTGGGGGGTCGTTTGAGCCCTTGCTGCGGACGGCTCTTCGTGGGGTCTGCAGCTGTTGGGTAAACAATATAATATGTACCAAATCCACCTCACAACTGCTACCACCACTTTATGCATATCTTGATATTGGCATGAACTACACCTTAAACGGTAAAACTCTAACCAGACATTCTCTTTAATCTGACCATCTTATAAAGTACAGTCACCATATTATCTTCAAGTCCCATTGAGTGTTGGATCGGAGAAATTTCACTGTAATTGGCACTAGAGCTACACTCACTCCACAATTGGCACTACAACCACACACCCACACTGCTTACACTCCGACCACAGCTTCAATGGATCCCACAAGGATGTGTGTAAATTAACATGCACACATACGGATACCAACAGTGGGAAATGGTCATAAGACAACAAAGTAACAATTTCCTACTTAGGTCAATACCCAGTGGTTGGTGATTAGTACCTGACACAGACAGCTAGATCGTGCTTAGTGGCAAATGGGCAGGCATGCAAGGTCAGATTACGACTCATAACTCGAGCAATGAAGCAGAACATGCAGAACACACACACACACCTGCAACTGGCTTTCCACCATCCTGTGAATGAACAAGGGACAAATGATGGCACAGTTGAAAGCAAAACAGTTGCAAACTCTCACCTTCCCTGCCATCATTCGATAAGGATACTTTTCAACAAGTTTGTTTAGCAGCACTTCCACTCGCTTGCATTGGGCATCACTTGGTTCCTGTTTCTGAGACTGTTTTTGCTGTTCACTATTTTGAGGGAGGTCTAAACAGGACATGAAAATGTATACTGACATCTACACTAGACAGAAATACACACTTTTGCACACCTGATTAATCACACACAAACATGTACACGTGCACACACACACACACACACACACACACACACCTGTATCCCCCAGCTCAGACGGGAAATCCCAGTAATGACCTCTTGCTGGGTGGTACTTTGCATAGGAATACACTGAAACAAGAAAGCAAAGGACCATGCTTATCTTACGGTGTACAGTACTAGATGTGAACATATGTCTGAAGTCTATACTGCTCAACAGTACTCACTTTGGTCAAATGCAGAATCAATGAGGTGAAGGGTTGACAGCTACAGGTGCACAAAACGGGGTGAACGCAGACATGCAGTATGAGGTAGTACTACACACTAAAGATTGGCATACCCCACAATGTACGTACTTCCAAATACCCTCACATTCCCCCACCAGCCCAGCCCTGTGGCTCTCACTGGACACAGACACACTATGGGTGATCCCCCTCAGCCTTGGGGTTCTGTTGCAAATCTCTAATCGATCCACACAGACAACCATAATGCCAGTAGTTTTCTCTATGGACTAGAAGTCCAGACTACTACCAAGTCAACGAGCAGCCATTTTTATCCCTAATTCATTAATAAATGTCAGCTAGTGACAAGGAAATAATAGTGGTACTGGCTGATGCGATTGACCACAAGAGGTACATACAGGCAACCACAAGGGGTGCAGTGCAGCTTGGGGTGCACACTGTAGAGGCAGAGAGGCTCACCAATCTGGAGTTCAGTACTGACTTCAGGTCCGGACACTGGTACACAGTTCCTCCAAGAACATAGTAGTTGGCCATGGGTGAAACTTGAGTGGGAATCGAAATAGATGAAGTTGTAGCAAATGGACAGCAGATGAAATGACTAAGTCAGACTAACTCTTGTCAGGGGCTTGTCTATAGTTCTTCCGAATGACATAAAGAACAGGTTCTTGTACGTGAAGTAAAGAGTACTCTATACCTTTCATGTTTCTGAGTGTAACAGAGACATTTTGTTGCAGGCATACAGAAAAAAGTCTGGCGTATCTTACTGTAGCTGCGAAGGGTCCTGTCTTTGCATCTTTATAATTTCATTATTACATGTTCTGTCGTAAAAAGGATTACTAGTCTGGCAAAAATACTCCATAACGTTACTTTGGGTTAAAAAAGGTATCCATGCACTGTTGTTCCACGATAAATGTAGTTGTTTATCTGCCCCCAGGCCCCCAGCCAGTGAAGGGTCCATTTTACTTGACGGGAATTCCCCTCCGTTCAGCTAAAATGGCTGCTATGGCTTGCCCGAAAAATGAACCGAGCGTTTTGTCAGAAGTAGATCCATTCGAAGAGTGTATAGTGATGCATGTAGTCTACGCAAATGTTGTCATTAAAAATCAGCAGAGAGATGATCCAGAATTGAGTGTAGAAGAGAAAATTAGCTATCTTGTAGATTTGCTGAAAAATAAACCAGCAACCTTTCTTAGTCGATTTGGTAGATTGCTAAATGACGGTCATTTGACTTACTTTGATGGATTAGATGAGCCCGATATCAAACAGAAGCTAGGCGAGTTTCGTGGAAGACTGAATCCCAAAAAAGCGAGATCAACAGTAAAGAACAGAAGGTATGTCCACATGCTGCATCTAATGGAAAAAGGAACATATTTTAGTGAAGAAGAAATGAGGTTGCGAAACCCTCTTTTGTACGAGTATTATATTGGGCAGTACTTGACGGAAGACGAAAGAGAATCTTTGAATGTACAGTCCACGGAAGTTCTCTTGTCAGCCAGACTTCTTCAGCGAGTGGATAGGGATGCTTGCGCTGAGAAACTAGTGGAACAGCTCAACCAAGAAGAAGGTCAAGTAGAAGAAACTGACTCCGATGATGAAGATAGCGACCAAGAAGAAATGTCTCACTTCAATGTTGTTTCAAGTAACAAAAGATGGGGAATTGAGAATATTAAACTAAGTCAAGATCCCAACGTAGCAGACAGGGAAAGAAGGATGCTTAGAAAAGAGTTCCTTCAAATTATGCAGCAGAGCTTTTTGGCTGGCAAAGATGAGGCTTTCGATTATTCATCAGTGGATGATGACACTAACTTGGATGTATCAAATATTCAAGATTTGGATGATCAGGAGGCCTATTTCGATGCAGAAGAACCATCATTTGTGGATACATCAATTACATATGACACACCCACTGATATGGTTGGCACACCCACTGATATTGTTGACACACCCACTGATCAATCCACTACAATGCCCAATGGTGTACAAAACATAGCAGAAATGGAAACGGAAACAAACTAGTGTAAACATGTAATGTCTACTTGTGTGATATCCAATTGCATTTCATACCTTAAAATTCTGTTTCATGAATTAACCATATTATGTTGAGCAGTACAAATGAACACATGCATATGTTGTGTATGTGCTACATAAGATCGAGAAATTCAGTATAATACACATAAGCAATCATTGAGATAAAATGTGGTAAGGATTTGAGGCTTTAAAATTTCACGTTGAGATTGTTGTCAATGCAGACGTCGATGATGGCTTGCCTCCATGTCAGTCCGTCTGCTCGTGTATCTGTTGGTGGAGACGTGACAGGTACAAAATTTGGATTATTGCATCTACAAGAACATGTTTCTGCACAGAGCATTGCTGCTCGCAGGAAGAAACTTACTGCCTTTGAAATCGTATGTTCTCTTGTCTGTTACAACCTTGAGTGTGTGAGGATAAATATTGGAATGAAAGGAGACTTTAAACAACACAGGAATCCTTTCAACTCACATGGAATTCCCCTATGTCTTCAAAAGGAGTTACTTCTTTGATTTCCGATAGGTTTATCACCCCGGCAGGTGTAGCACGCTGTGGGGAATAGGCTGCAATAACTAAGGTACCGTAAACGTTGCACAACTCTACTTCCTGACTACTTTAGAGCTGGAAATTTCGTCGATATGAGTCGGATACACAGTCGAGCAGTCAGGACATGAACAACTCACCGATCCTTTAAAGTAGCTCAGCATTTTCTTATCAAGAATAAATGTTCGGAGCTTCCAATCTGTGTTAACTTTTCCTCTTTTGAACATTTCTCCTTCCTTGATGGTTGACATTCTGAGCTGCTCCGAAGATCAAATGACGAGAACGGGGATCCAACGGCCACGCCTATTTATATGAATATCGTTATTTGGCATGGCAACTATACCAGAACAAGATGGTGCGCGTGTTTATCAATCAAGTCGACAGCTACACAGGAGGCTGCCTAAGCAAGGTTTGACGTATTTCAATGCAGAATTTAAAGCTAAATTGTATTATTTTACCTGAGCTATACTGTTCATCAATTCTGCTTTTCAACCCAACAGTATTTATCAAAGGCTGTAGTAGGGGGGTCTTTGGGAGAAGGAAATGATGAAGATGCAGAGACACAAGGAGAACAAGAAGGAGGGAAGGAGGGAGGTGCAAACACATATGAAATCATTGGTACGATGAAAGATTCAGCAGCTGCAAAACCAGAATGGGTGCAGTCTATTGTCACCGTGAGTTGGCAGTGATATTTGCTCACTGTGATGAAGAGCAGTATTTATATGTTATTGCACATTTTGCTTTTAGAAAAAAGAAGATCTGCTTCAAACTCTGTTGACATGTGATGTCATTATCTACAACACAATTGATGATCCAACACAAGTGGAAGAAGCAACCGAAGTAGTGAACGGTCTGTCGCCATGCTGTGTAGTTGCAAGTGCACACAGCAGTCAAATGCTAACACGTAGTAGTGATTGTCACTGGACACATACATGCAATGACACAAAACAGATGCATGAAAGCTTGACACATTGCACCCATGCAGCTGCACATCACTGATAATTACATTTTGGTATCTCATTTCTTTGTCAATGTCACCCCCATGTTCTGGTCTTATGCAAGCAGTTATTTTTTATGTTAGCATTTGGGGTGATATTTAGACACACAGGCAAGTGCTAGTTTCTTGCAACCCATGGTCTATTTAGACATAGTGTAATAGGGACTGTTGGAGAAAGCGGTGGTTGTGAACATCTGAGTAACCCATTCCACCTCGCACATGTACATGTGTACTTGTTCTAGTGTACACAGCCTCAAATGTTATTTTGCAGTTTGTAAATTCTTGTCTGCAGCTCTTCATCAGAGTTTGCCATCCTTTGAAAATCTGAAGACTTTCATTTGCATCTCAACTGTTCTGACATGGGCTCGTAGCAAGCCGGTGGATCCTGTATGTACTTGTCATACATTGTTTGTGTTTGTTTGTTGAGTACTAAATACTGCATGTGATCCAACCGACAGGAAGAACCAGATATACCCTTCACAGAAGAGGACTACAGACGTAGAAGGTGTCATCCCAACTTCAAAGAACACATAGCACTTGAAAAACTTGTCATAAAACTGGGAAAGACTGTGCGTCTATCAGCATGTTGCCATTTCCATGCTTCAAATCATCATTGGAATCGTCTTTTGTGTTTTAGGACAAACTAAAGTTTATGACGTATGTTGTTGCTGCCGGCGTTCTGTATGGGGAAGAGGAGAGCATGTTTCACTCCCTCTTCAAGGCTGCTTGGCACGGTGACCCTGCTGCACTCAAGGTCTACGGAGAAGGAGAGAACATTGTTCCTACCATCCATGTTAAAGACTTAGGAGGGTGAGTATGTGCACTTGTCTGCCAGTGCTTTCATGTATACTTGTATTCTAAACTCATCCACCCTGGATATGAACAACACGTGTAATATACGTATTATGTGTATGCTTGTGAGTATATTGTACAAATTATCTTTATAATATAGCTACTTGTATTCCACTTTCTGCTAGTGTGATAGTGAATATAGCTGACAGCAGGCCAAAGGTGAGGTATTTGCTAGCTGTGGATGCTGCCCAGAACACCCTGAGGGAGATTGTTAAGGCAGTCAGCGTTGCTCTGGGAACAGGAAGAATTGATGTTGTCCCAAAGGAGGATGCATTCCTGGACAAGGACATCACGGTATAGGCAGGCTGTGTGCATGCATGAATCCTTCATTCAGGGTTTGAGTTGAACTGTCTTGTCTGGTTGCAGCAAAATATCTATGACCATCTTCTGGTGAACTTGAC
>CAUJGJ010000002.1:350000-355000 GCA_963170055.1 Halisarca cf. caerulea
CACTGTTGTTGAAATGGTCTTCTTGTATTTCTAGGAGGACTCCTCTAGCGATGGTAGAGGGGTCAAGTCTGTATCCAGTAGAGGTGGATCACGAGTGCAGCAACAAGGTGCCATTAACACAATGGGGGGCAAATTTGGTCTGCCAACGAACATGACTAAGAATCCTGCTATATCGTCCTCAAAGAAGGCGTCCAAACCATTCAAGCCTCCTGCTCAAGGTAAGCAAGACCAATCTATACACAGGGGTAGGGGTACTGTGTGTACACAGGGGTAGGGGGGTACTGTGTGTACACAGGGGTAGGGGGTACTGTGTGTACACAGGGGTAGGGGGTACTGTGTACACAGGGGTAGGGGGTACTGTGTGTACACAGGGGTAGGGGGTACTGTGTACACAGGGGTAGGGGGTACTGTGTACACAGGGGTAGGGGGTACTGTGTGTACACAGGGGTAGGGGGTATTGTGTGTACACAGGGGTAGGGGGTACTGTGTGTATGCTGGAATAGTATTATGTTGGAAAAAAATTTCAGATTTCAGGATGTGGGCTGTTGGATTTAGCATTATTTAATGAAGAATAATTTGCTCTGTACTTATTAATAGCAAGATGCCTGACATAATTTTTATTGACACACAGTTTATATTGATTGGAAAATTGAGCTTAAAGTATTTCCTAATGTACGTACATTATGACATTGTTCCACTTGCTAGTTGCTGACAAATGCAATGACCAGTCGCTTGAGAATGATGAGTTGATGAGTATTTATGGCCCCAGTGGAAACACAGAGGAAAGAAGAGAAGAACCAGGTTTTCCTGAGGACAACCTGTCTCGGCCTATTTCTAACAGTCAGAAAAGGGCAACAATATCGAGGTACAAGCTGGTAGTGTATGATTTATTCTAGAATTGAAATACGTACATAATATGTAGTAGGCCCCATTTACACGTATCCAGATACCCTTGTAAATGTATACTTTTGAAGACATTTACACAGACTATTTACATGAAAATGTTGAAAACGTGTAGTGAATGTGGATACTTCGTAAATGGATACCTAAGTGGATACTCTATAAACGCATACATCGATTGTTTCGATCGTTTTCGTGTAAATAAGTTGTAAACACATTCAAAAGTATACGTTTATAAAGGTATCTGGATACGTGTAAATGGGGCCTTAAAGGTTACATGAAAAGTTTAAATATTGAATGAGCAATTGATGTTGTTCCATGTGTGCCCTGTATAGATTCTTTGACAGGCTTGATGACAGTCAGGATGACAGCACTCCACTTGGGTCACAGTCTAGAATGTTATCTAGACTGAAACTTGTTGCCAAGGGACTCACTTTTGAAGAAAGGAGGACATCACTTACCTCTGGTGATGGTTTGAGTACTGGGAGTCCAAAGAAAGTTGAAACTAAAGGAGAAAAGGAACAGTTACTAAAGACCCTGTTATCAGACAAGACTGACTCCTCATCCGATGTTGGATCTGCTATGCCAATCACCACAGAGTGCGATGGCAGCATACCACACCACTCGTCCTGTGCAACAGATGAGGAGACTCTTAACAGTTCTCTTCCTAGTGCATCTACTGAAGTGGACTCCCTGCCGTCAAGTTCTCAACATTTAGATCACAAACCAAGGGTGTCAGTTAGAGAGAGCCTTAGGGCTTTCTCCTTCTCTCCTGTTTCCTCTGAAGCCAAGTCAACAGGAGAGCCAAACACGACTTCACTGAAGAGGCCTCCCACCCAGTGCTGTGATCCTAGTCCTTCCAAACGTTTCTTGGCTCAACAGGACATTGTGTCCTCTGGAATTGGCCTCCTGCAGGGAGAGAACAGTCTAGAAAATGAACCAGATGTAGGGAATGGGACAGATGACTCTGAGTGTCTTCCAGACAGCACCGGAAATGATCACAGCAGTTTTTCCAGCGTAAACCAGCAGATCCTTGTTGATCTGACTAGCAACGTAGACCACACACCCAAGTCTTATGTATGTTTGTTTGTCCCACTTGGTGCTATTGTACCCAGTTACATGTGCTTTGTGTACTCTGTGCGTGCAGTTTCTAAACGGAGTGAAAGAGAGAGCTATCCTAAGTACTACAGGTAGGAGGAAACGACCAGGTATGTTCAGATCCTTTCTGCTTCTTCCATCACTATCTCACTCGTTCTGCCTGTGTGTTTGTAGGTCTGAGTAGGCCGTCGAGATCATACTCAACAGGATTCAAACCACCCCAAAAGGCTGATGCACCAGCACAGACGAAGCTGACAAGCATACTCGAGAGATACAAGTATACCAAAAAGTGCAAAATTTCCTGATTCCTTTCTTTGCACTCGTGCGTGCTCTCCACTCCCCTTTTCTCCTCCTCACTGCAGGGACGGGATCAAACGGTTGTAGCGTGACTGGCACGTGACCATGCTATTATTAATTTTACTGACAGTACTGCTGTTTTTGCGTTCATTTCTTCTTTCCATAGTTCTTCGGGTTGTGTGGTTTACCTTAGATAATAATTTCGTGTTAATGTGAACCATTTTTCATCTTCGCGCGCGCATTGATAGGTAAATCTGAATCCTTTTTGCTGCGCGAACGATCGATTTTGATGTAGCGATATGTGTAAATGTGAAGTTATTCTCGCATGCTCCATGGCGCGGTGTCACACCTCGAGACGTCGAGAAAGGCATACGAGAGTAGTGCTCGCATCTTCCGAGACCTGAAAACTAGAGAACTTTGCTCCGAGGGGTCCGCGGTCATGGCCGTTCTTCGATACAGAGACAGCCGACTGTACACTATACAAGACGAAAGGTAAGCGCGTACTTCGATCGGTCACCATGCAGGGTTTACACTGTCATGAATGCTTACTTATCTTTCTATTGTATTGTTACAGTAGTTGAACTGTAACAGTTTTAGACATTTCTTGTTGTATGGTTGGGCATTAGATCAAAGGGACCTCGTGACTCGGGCAATAAATACGCCAATGCCCAGCTAGCCATACAATAACTATTACTTACATCCCAGTATATAGATATACTTGCCGAAGTTTGTTACCACTCTGAGTCCACTATTGTTAGCATGTTGATAATTACCCCATATAATCCTGCATATGGTGGTCGCCAGGTCCTACTTCATTGACAAGAATTTTGTCTACTAAATTGCAGCTGGTACCGCAGTGGAGTGGATGAAAGGGAGGGTCATCGCTTGTTGCTAGACATGGGGAGAGTCGGTGCTTTCATAGTCAGAGACAATGCAGACGATCCCGACGACACATACATCCTGTCCGTACTGTAAGTCCAATAGACCATAGATAACCTATACATACGTAACCCATTCAAGCACTTGATTTTACGTACCTTTGTGAACTGAAGCCTTCCTCACTGTAGAAACAAAGGTAAAATGTCAAACTACATCATCTGTGTTTCCTCCAATGGGGAATGCACACTAAATAACTTGAAATTCCCAAGCATTTCATCTGCTATTAAACATTACCAATCCACCCCTCTTGAAGGAGTGAGACTCAGAAAGCAGGTTGGTGCATTACCTACTGGCCTCTCTGGCACGTTGAAGAAAGCTGATCAATGATTCACTAATGCTGTCTTTTCCCCATTGCAGATATTCAGCAGTGCATATACCAATTGTAATGATGACTCATGTGATATTGAGGTCGCCACACCAAAGGTAGCTGAAAGCTGCAAATACAATTCTTTTGTGCACGTATCTGTCCCTGTGCCTCCCATCAAGAACTGGTTTGGTCCTGTCATGTCCAACTACTCTCTCCGCAACAGCAGCTCTTCTGGTTGGTTTGACAATGAAGAAGATGCAGATCTTGCTTGTCTGCATACTCTTGTCGTTAAGGTAGATATTGAACCGCCACTTACGGGTTGTGGTGACAGAGAGCCAACCAGGAGTGAGGATCTACAACCAACCGGGAGTGAGGATCCACTGCCAACCGGGAGTGAGGATCCACTGCCAACCGGGAGTGAGGATCCACGACCAATCGGGAGTGAGGATCCACTGCCAACCGGGAGTGAGGATCCACGTCCAATCGGGAGTGAGGATCCACAACCAACCGGGAGTGAGGATCCACAACCAATCGGGAGTGGGGATCCACTGCCAACCGGGAGTGAGGATCCACGACCATTCGGGAGTGAGGATCCACGACCAATCAGGAGTGAGGATCCACAACCAACCGGGAGTGAGGATCCACAACCAATCGGGAGTGAGGATCCACAACCAACCGGGAGTGAGGAGCATCAGATGATCAGTAAAAACAAGGACTCACGATTCATCCCTTCAGCTTCAGAGATGATGTTTGATCAACCATCAGGTTCATTACTCCTCACTTACTCCACATTCAAAGTATCCACTCATAGTTCTGGATCTCCAGATTACATATCACCCTCTCCTGAGTCATCTATTGGCAGTGGCTTGTTGACAATTTACCCAACTCGGAAAAGTTTTGTGGAGAGAAATTCATTCTTAGCATCAAGCGACTCTACTGACAACTGCAGTTTGTTGGACTCCAGCAGCATAAGAGCTGGGGTGTTAAGTGACTCAGATGCACCCAGTGAGAGAGATCTCGAGGAGGGAACATTGGATGATGTATTGCTCCCAGATGTGATTGCTGAGCTTGGAAACTGTTCACAGAGCACTCTTGTAACCGATGCCCACCCCATTTTACCAGCAGAAATGCCAAAATTTAACACTACTTACCTTACTACTGGAGTGTTAGGTTCTATTGATGCAAGGAAGAAGCTGATCAGTGAAGAGATCCCAAGGAGATCCAAAAGTCTCAGTAGGTGCTCGTCAGCACCATGTGGGGGTTATAGGTCCTTTCCTGATGCCCTGAAACGTGACACCCCTTCTTCCCCCTCATGGAAGAGGCACTCACAGTGCTCTGCTGAGGTCACAGAGAGATCTTTCCTTGGTTTTCAAGAGTGCTCGGAAAAATCCCTACAACTCAGTTCTGTCAATTTAGTAAAAACTGAATGCATTGTGCAAGCAGCTCCTTGTGTCTTCCC
>CAUJGJ010000002.1:360000-400000 GCA_963170055.1 Halisarca cf. caerulea
TCCAACATGTGAGGGGAGGTATCTGGTTGTGAACCTCCTCTATTACTCCCCCAGCACAACCTCTCTGCCGAAGGAAGTAGACACCAATGGAGCTCCACTCGATGAAAGTGGTACTGAAACTTTGGGTGCTTCCACTCGATCTGCTTCGACCAGTCAGGGTCTGCAGCAAGTCACTGGTGGACAGATAGTTGTATTTCAAGTGTCTTCTAAGACATTTTCTCATTCGAGAGTAACTTGTATTCTCAACAATCCTGTGACCAGCAAGACAACTAGTAGCCCGGAGACCTCTATTGTATCGCTGTGTGCTCTGACCTCTGCTCACTCCATCTCAACAGGACCCTCACCAATGGAGGGGCTTATGTTAGCAGGACTGACCACAACAGGTGGCATCCAGTTCCTAGACGGGAGGGACTTAACTGTGATCAAGGAGCTAACTCTGACTGCTCCAAGTGGAGAGCCTGATGTGGTGGTGAAGTGCCTACCTTGTTCCAACCGCCACCAGCTCCTGGTCCTCACTGCCAGCAATGCAGTACGGTTCGTCGATGCTCCTCACTTTTCCCACCAAGTGGAAGAAACAGACAATGGTAGAAGTGACCCCACCACGTCCACAAGTGGTGAGTTGAGACATTCTTGACGGATGGTGTCTCCGGACAGAAAGAGTGTGAACGTGCATCATGTCTTGTAGCTGTTAAGGGGCATATGTATGTATGTATGTATTTGCAGGGCCGCATTTAGGGGGGGTGGGGGGGGGGGCATTCGCCCCCCCTTGGAGATCTGTTGCCCCCCCTTGCAGATCTGCTGCCTCCCTAAACTTGTATCTCAACATATACACTAAGGGTTCCTGAAAGGCATGATTTGTTGGAAAATGGATAAAAAACAAGCTTTTATGCTATAATTTTGAAAAATTTTCTCAAGATCACTGTCACCAATCCCCTAACCCCCCTTGAACTGTACGTAAATAACATTGTTGCCTACTGTATAATACCCCCCCCCCCCCCCCCCCCGGTCTCTGTACACCTATACACTCCCATATTGTGTTGCCCCCCCTAAGATTTTAGGAAGCTCAATTTGCCCCCCCCTAGCCCCGAATCCTGTATGCAGCCCTGATTTGCATGTAACAGTAGTTCTGACACACACTCAAACCTGTTCTTGTCATGAATTCTGTGATCTGTCCTCAGTTTAACATGGAGATCTGTTCGATGCTGAGTCCATGTCATACCCTTTGCTTGTTTGGTAGGCTTTGAGCTGAGTTTGGGGAAATCAAACATTTACATGTAGTTTATCCTCATTCTATGTGTGTGTACGTATGTGTGTGTGTGTGTGTGTGTGTGTGTGTGTGTGTGTGTGTATGTGTGTGTGTGTGTGTGTGTGTGTGTGTGTGTGTGTGTGTGTGTGTGTGTGTGTGTGTGTGTGCGCACATGTTTGTATGTACATTTAACATGTTTGTACTCTAATATGTACTTGACATACTGTACGTTCACACCAGGATCCAGGTTTAATAGTATGTACATATGTACATATACATACATACATACTTACTACATGTGTGTTCTCTTATAGTGTAGTATTACAAGCATCGTGCAGAATGCTGAGTTGCTGAGTACTTTGTTCCTATTCTTACGAGTGATTTTGTTCTGTGTCGTGTAATCCTCATCAGGTTGGGATGACTTCTTTGAGAACTTTCATGCCACTCACTCCTGGTTGACCAGTGTCGGCAGTGAGGGCGTGTCCTTCCTGTCCCGCCCCCCACCTGCCTGGGAGGAGGTCTCCCCTGAGGAGCGTGACAAGGACCTACCTCAGCATGTACACACTTCCGACTCTACCAAGAATGGCTTCACCAAATCATGGATAATAGCACGGAATTCACAAGACCAGTAAGTGCATGTGACAGTTGTTGGTGAAGGGCACAGTGCACATGCATGACCTTACGAATAGGAAGAATCAGTCGTATACACTCCATCATCAGAACAATGTATATCATCGTAGTACATGTCAGGGATGCAGAGCTATCCTTTTACAGTGTGTGCAGTTAAGAGGGTCCACGTGTGTCTTATGGTTTGCCTTATCAGTGCACGGGGCATGCAGTTTTGGCAGATCATACTTGTGTTTGTCCTCCTGTCCTTGACTGTCAGTCCTGCCTGTTTGTCCTGCTGTCCTTGACTGTCAGTCCTGCCTGTTTGTCCTGTTGTCCTTGTCTGTCAGTGCTGCCTGTCTCTTCTCAGAGTTTCTCGTGCAATGGTGCTGGAATTGACCAAGCCCTCCCAGTCCAACCTTGGCATGCTGAAGGTGCTCCTCTCCTCAAATACTCCACAGCTTCTTGAAGGGGCAAGGGTAACACTGCTGGCCAGTTCACAGGAAGACAGGGACAACCACTACTCTTGTGTCGCACAACAGCCATCAATGGAAAAAGGCAATGACCAGGACAATCACACACCTGTTGTTACTGAAATTGATGACAGACCAAGTTACGAGTCAGTCTTACCAGAGCATTTGCCACAAAAGCCAACCTCTGCACTCCCTGACAGTGTTCGTGCTGCCTGTCACTCCCACCATGCCTGTGTCATTGCTGGGCCTGTGCAGTGCAAGGATGTGTGTGGTCTCATGAAACTTTCTGCATCCTTCTCACTGTTCCATCCTTCCCTGGGTGTACCAGGGTTGCAACGGTACCTCCTTCTTGTGGAGCTCAATGTAGAGGGGACAACAGGCGAGGAGTCCTCATCCACCAAGGGAAAATCCCCTCTGACCCTAACTGTGTCTTTCCATCAGCTGCAAGCTCAGCCACCAAAGAACTACAAGAGTTTTGTGTCATTGAGAGTCTCAACAACCTTCATCCAGCAACTAGCCTTGACTGCCTGTAGGCTACGGGTGCGAGAGGAGGAGTTCAGTGGTCTGTGTGTGGAGGCCCGGGAGTGGCTGGAGTCATCACATGTGAGGTCACATGTCCTCTCTGAGGAGGACAGGTTCAAAGCAGTGGAGCTGCTCTGCATCCTAGCAGGTAGACTGCTTTTCATACACAGCAGGTATGGGGGTGCTTATTCTTGTATAACTCTGTATATTTCACAGGTGTGGGATAGATATTCTTGTATAACTCTGTATATGTACGTACTTCACTGGTATGGGGGGGGAGGGACATACGTATTCTTGCATACGTAACTCTATATACTTCACTGATATGGGGGTATATATTCTTGCGTAACTCTGTATACTTCACCGGTGTGGGTAGATATTCTTGTATAACTCTGTATACTACACTGCATGGGCTGACTTGTTTTCCCCAGTGATGCAAAGACCAGCTTCCTGTCTTCTCTCTCTCCTGTTCTGAGAACACTGTCCCATCAGTGCTTCCTCTTTGGGACACGACAGACTTCCTACAAGTGTCTTAGACTGTTGAAGCTTTGTCAAAGGTACACACAGCACACAGTACACACAGTACACACAGTACACAGCACACATAGTACACACAGTACACACAGCACACATAGTACACACAGTACACACAGCACACACAGTACACACAGTACACAGCACACATAGTACACACAGTACGTACACAACACACAGAACACACTGTACACACAGTACACACACAACACACAGAACACACAGTACACACATGTACTGTAAATGTGTGTATGTATTTGGCTATGCAGAATTGAAGCTTCACTCTCTCCCGGTACAAGTGGGCGTGGCTCACCTGAGTGTGGCGGTACATTCTCCTCTCAACTTCAACTAGCATTATTGGATAATGTAAAATTGGTTCCCATGGCAACACTAGCAGTTGGCATTCGTAACATGTTTGATCTCATAGGAAGTGGTGTGGGTGTGGCAGACCTCCAACCAGCCATTTTAATCCTGATGGATTTCTGTGGTCATGTGATGGATTGTGTGGAGAACATCAATGTGATACCTCCCCTCAAGGGTCTCTTTGGAGTGGAGTGAGTTGTCTCGTGTTCTTAAGTAGTGTCTGCTTGTGAAGGTGTAGTATCATGTGGTCTTGCCTGAGTTAAATGTGCACACATGCACTCACACACACACACACACGCGCGCGCATGCACACACATACATACACACGTACACACACACACACACACACACACACACACACACACACACACACACACACACACACACACACACACACACTGCATTTCTGTTCTTCCGCAGGACAAGCATCATTAACCTAAACTACGAGCAGTACATGTTCGATGGTGGACTCCCCTCCCTTCCCTGTTTGACGGCCGACAGCAGTCACAAGCCCACTCTGGAGTACAGCAGTCAGAACCACAACAATGAGATGATCCTCTTCTGCAAAGGAAGTGGGACTCCAGCCACCTCCAGGAATGAAGGGAGCATATCATTCTCTGACATGTTCTTCTCTGGGAGTGGAGACAGGGACAAGAGACCGATTGAGCTTGTTTGTGAGTCAATGAAAATGGCTCCTTTCCTCCGCCAGCCTCAAGTTGGAGGACTGGATTCCTTGGAGCTCCAGTACACCATCAAGGGATTCACCCAGACAGTACCGTCGCAGTCAGTGAAAGTATCCCCACGGCTGCCCTCCCAGCTTCCTTCCAAGAAGTCAGGTGGACCCTCCCTTCTCTATACTGCTCTACAACCAAGGCTGTACGCAGATGGGGATGTCCCTGGTCAGCAGGAAATACATTGGATTGAGGAAATGCTCTCCGTAGATGTAGCCCGTCAAGTTTGCAGTAGAGATTCTCACGATGGTGAGTTCCTTGCCCAGCTTGTACGTAGGGTGTGGTTCCTAGAACGATCCAGGATGCCAGATGGGGGGGAGGAGGGTGGGGAGGGGTAGGAGGGTGGGAGGAGGGTGGGGGAGTGGGAGGAGAGGTAGGAGGGTGGGGGAGTGGGAGGAGGGTGGGGGAGGAGTGGGAGGGTGGGGGAGTGGGAGGAGGGTGGGAGGAGGGTGGGGGAGTGGGAGGAGAGGTAGGAGGGTGGGGGAGTGGGAGGAGGGTGGGGGAGGAGTGGGAGGGTGGGAGGAGGGTGGGGAGGACGTTGAATATGTATTATAATATGCCACAGTTACAGTTAGGGGTGGTACAGTTCTACTGTTAAACCATTGTAGGTGTTGTTTCCATCATCTCTTTCTCATATCTTCCTGTCCTCAACAGAGTCTGTGATGAAGGTACAGATGGACGCTCTTGAGGACAATCTGCTTCACTTTGGTCATGGATCGGGGAGGAGGATGGTGGAGTTGTCTTCAGTGCGGTCTGGTCAGGCCTTTGCAGCCATCCTGGACTTCAGGCTTCCTGTTCGGTTGACTGATGTGTGCATACCAGCAAATTCCATGCTGTCGTCTGTCAGTGTTGATGTGTGGCTGACCGACGACCAGCAACCTGTGCGTATAGTGCATTCAAAAGATCTTGCTACTAAATCAGTTGCTATCGGCAACTTATCTCCTCCCCCACTTTGTCAGTATGCAAAAGTGAGTGGATTTTTTTTGGATGTTCCCCTATCATATGTTCACCTCGCCTGCCATGTTTGATCTGTAGGTTATGTTTGGTGTGGGGATAGGTAAAGGTGTACCCATGCTCATGGTGGACCTCGGACTGTACTGTGGACGTCCCGAGATGCCGTTACTTGCACCAGAAGTTGCCCTCAAGCTTAACTCCCTGACAAAGCAGGTCTTCTCTTCCTTCTCTGAGTTGTCCGGTCAACTCAAGAGCATTCTTGTCCATTTCACAAACTCCCTGCCAGTGAAATCAGACCCAGTCAGTGCCAAGCTTGTGAAGCAGGCTAAGAGCCTGGTAGTGGAGTCAGGAGGATTGCAGTTCACCCTCAGCATTCTTAAGTGCTTGAGAACCCACATCATCAGAGGTAGTGGTCCTCCTGGCAGTGTCTGTCTTGATGTGCAAGGCATCATGAAGAACTCCTCTTCTCTGTCGTCTTCCAACAAGTGGTACTCCATCGCCAGAAGGCTTGTCAACAAGTTAGTGTGTCTTCTCCAAATGTTCAGGGAAGCAGGGCTGAATCCTCCTGCATCCTGTCTTACCTTAACGCAAGCAAAGAGCATGTTTTACACCCTCGGACTGCAGTGCTATCCAAAGGTGTCTTCGAGGGCAATGTCTGTCCTCGTGGAGACCTGCAGTAGAGCCGAGTGGTGGCCTGCTTTCATAAAGGAAATCATTTCAGAAGTGACCAACGACCAAAGACCTTTGTTCTACACTAAGAAAAGGTACACCCATTGTCTTGTACATGTGCTGTGTGTTCAGTGGGAGCTTGTGATTGGGAGCTCATGGCTGGGAGCTCATGGCTGGGAGCTTGTGGCTGGGAGCTTGTGGCTGGGAGCTTGTGGCTGGGAACTTGTGGCTGGGAGCTTGTGGCTGGGAGCTTGTGGCTGGGAGCTTGTGGCTGGGAACTTGTGGCTGGGAGCTTGTGGCTGGGAGCTTGTGGCTGGGAGCTTGTGGCTGGGAACTTGTGGCTGGGAACTTGTGGCTGGGAGCTTGTGGCTGGGAACTTGTGGCTGGGAACTTGTGGCTGGGAGCTTGTGGCTGGGAGCTTGTGGCTGGGAACTTGTGGCTGGGAACTTGTTGATATACATGGACACCCCACCATATACACCCCCACCATCTACACCCCACCATCTACACCCCCACCATCTACACCCCCACCATATACACCCCACCATCTACACCCCCACCATCTACACCCCACCATCTACACCCCCACCATCTACACCCCCACCATCTACACCCCCACCATATACACCCCACCATCTACACCCCCACCATCTACACCCCACCATCTACACCCCCACCATCTACACCCCCACCATCTACACCCCCACCATCTACACCCCACCATCTACAGCCCCACCATTAACACACTCATCATCACCACACTCCCCTCATCACACCCCCTCACCAAACCCACCATCACTACACCAGCCATCTACCACTGTCTATCACTGCAGGGCTTTCTCTGTGTTGTCTGGATTCATCAGTCGTTCTTCGTCTGTTGACATCGTGTCAAGCATTCTTGACCTTTTGGAGAAGACACTGTTTGTCTCAACTGAGGAAGAAGCAAGGCACTCCACTCCTGTTCACCTTGGGAAGAAGACACAAGCTTATCATTGGATACTGATGGTGTTCTACGAATCATTGTCCTCCCTCTATGCACGGTCCAGGAATATTGTTCTGGAGAGGAACCAGTGTGAAGCTGTCTCCAGAGGCATTGTCAGCCTCATCACCCAGCTCCTGGCCAGTGGCTGCGGTGAAAACAAGGAGACAATTGTGGTTGCTTCCAAGGTAACTACCACTCACTCACACATGCACACATACAGTCCGTACGTACCAGACCCACTGTAGGGACAGTTTCCATCTCAAAGTATCAGTGTGTCCTTATGTGCTTCAGATTTCAGCCAAACTCTGTGTAGGATATGAGCTATGGAGAGAATGCATGCACATACATACAGTGTGCGCAGGTACTACGTATGTAGCTTACTCTCTGGTCATTTCTGTGCTCTGTGTGTGTCTGTGTAGGCTGTACTGCTACTGTCTCAGGCCACCAGACCTGCCCTCAGGTTCCAGGATGTTTTTACTGTGGACACTCTGCGGGAGTACCTCTGTCAGTGCTGCAGTTCGGCATCCACTGCTGACAGCATCGTACAAACTGCGGTTGAATCCGTCCTCTTTGAGATCTTCAGGTGAGAACTGCAGTGTGTACTGTGGGGTGTACCGTGGGGTATACCATGGGGTGTACTGTGGGGTGTACTGTGGCGTGTACTGTGGCGTGTACTGTGGGGTGTACTGTGAGGTGTACTGTGGGGTGTACCGTGGGGTGTACTGTGAGGTGTACTGTGGGGTGTACTGTGGGGTGTACTGTGGGGTGTACTGTGGGGTGCACTGTGGGGTGTACTGTGGGGTGTACTGTGAGGTGTACTGTGGGGTGTACTGTGAGGTGTACTGTGGGGTGTACTGTGAGGTGTACTGTGAGGTGTACTGTGAGGTGTACTCCGCTAGACAAATGTTGTTATATGGAGATATCATCCATACCTCTTCAGTGCGGACTGTACATATGCCAGACGTGTCCTTAACAAGGAGCCCTTGCCTGTTACAGTACCAGGAGTGGATGAGGAAGAACCAGCTATGGAAGTTAACCAGTCCAAAGACCCCACCCCCCACCCACTCCCTCCACCACCACATATCATGTACTCCAACGACGGAGACTCAGATGAGGAGATGTTGGGTTATCTTGCCAAGAAATCAGGCCTTGGTTCTGCCTCAGAGTACCAGTACGGCCAGTACCTGATGCACCGCTATGTCAGGAGAAAGAGAAAGACCAAAGTTCCTGACACTTCTCCTTCAGACGTGGAGGACCCACCTTACTCCAGCTACATCATCTCAGGAGCTGTGGACCAGAGATTGGAGAACACCTTTGAGCTCCAGGCTGAATTGGACATGCAGATGGCATGGAAGGAGGCATACAGGCAAACACTGAAGTTCATCAGTTCGTGTGGGGAATTCCCTCATCCCTCCAAACCCTCAAGTCAGCCTGTGGTAGTCAGCCCAGAAAGTGCAGACTTGTCCTGTGTCCGTCAGAACCAGTCTCTGCTCTGCACTGTACTAGCTCAGCTCTCAGCATCGTTGAAGCAGCCATTTTCCACTCTCTCCAGCGGACGGTTCACCCATGTACTGTGGGGTCTCATGCAAGCCACACTTCTCTCTGGTAGCAAGGCAGATCTGACCACTTCGGTGCAAGATCACTTCTCCTTCCTCCAGAGAACCTCTGAGGTGGGCATTGAGATAGGTGGCATGGATCTGTCACACTCGATCTGGCTGGCTGACGTTGCCTTCCTCAACCAGCTCATCACCAGCACTGAAGTCCTGTTGGATGTGCTTGAATTGCTGGCTGAGCGGTCTCACGACAGGGATGTGTTCACACACGGCATGAAGATGGTGACAGTTATCCTATCTGCTCGTTTGGAACTGAAGAGCAGATGCCATGAGGATTTTTCAACCTTTGTGGATCTCCATCTTGTCGGCAGGGTGATACAGAGAGCTGTAGAAGAAAGGGGAACTCTTCTGAGCAAAGAGGACATTCAGCAAGTGTTTAGTACACTCTGTCTCTTCTATGAGGAGGTAGACCCTTATGTGAACGAGGAGGTGGAGCTCAGTATATTTAATCTAAGGCAGAGTGGAATTCTTGTTGCCGTGGAAGTGTTGTCACAGATTCTGAAGAATGACATGTGAGTTTGGCTTGGCACTTTTGGCCAAAATGTATTGCGTTTTTAAGCTTTATTTTCTATTGCCATGTGCTGTTGCCATGTGCTGTTGCCATGTGCTGTTGCCATGTGCTGTTTACTGTTGCTTGTCCTTGTCACTGTAGTACCAACAACCAAGTTTTGGTCTGTGGAAGTTTCCTGAGTGTTCTGGAGTTGGTTTCTAAAGTCCTGAATGCAGCCCTCATGCCTGGAGGAGTGTGCCAGAGAGAGAAAACTGCCCTGTGCATGCTCCGGTCCAGCCAGCTCTATGTTGAGTTCAAGAAGACAGTGACTCGGTTGTTTGAGCAATTCTTGAGGATCCTGCAAGATGGCCGCTGGCAGAACAGGAAGCCAAAGGTGGTAATCCTGACTCAGGAGTCCCCTGTGAGGCGAAGGTATGATGACCGTCAGAACTGGGTGGAGTCTTCACAGGACAAACGTGATCCTTTGTCCAGTGTTACTGCTCTCGGAGAGCTCCTGCACCTCGTGGTCAAGTATGAGTGCAGTGCTGCTGCAGGGCGGGGGGATGACCTGCAATCTGGCCTGTGGGAGGAATTGATAGAAAATAAGCAGTTTGTAACATTATTACTGAAGGTCTTCCTTACAACTGCTAGCAGAGAAGGGATGAAAAGGTCGGCACTTGGCAGAATCCTGAAGGAGCTGCTTTTCAAAGTTGGAGCAATAAAGTTGATCTGTCCTCTCACCGAAGTCCTCAAATGGTGCAATGAGAGAGAAGTTCTTCTTCCTCCACTCTCTCTTCTCATCCGAGACATCACAGACAACAACCAAGCATTGAAGGAACTGTTCATCAGTTCACTTGTGCAAGCGGGATTGCTACAAGCTGTTCTGGAGGGATTTGTGAAGAGTAACCATGACAGCCTGTCAGCAGAACCCTCTGTCCTAAACCTCCCCTACATCTGGCATCTCTTTAAATCAAGCTCTAAGGAAACAGTTCAAAACTTGTCAGAAAACAGTAAGTTTTTGACTGGATTTTGTGAGTGGTCTTTCCATGTAGAATTTTTTTCTTCCATTGATAGTTTCCAAGTCCTCACCTGCAGCAAAATTCCTGCTAAAGAGCGGAACATACCTTCCCAGACACTGGAGAAAACTGGCAGAGAAACAAGAGTGTGAGATTCTAGAAGTGAACTTCAAGTCACCCGTTCTTCTTCACAATGTACAGATACACAGCCACAATTCTAGTGAGTGAGGAGCTGCTTCCAAGGGGGTGGAGCTGCTTCCTAGGGGAGCAGCTGCTTCCTAGAGGAGGAGCTGCTTTCTAGGGGTGGACTGCTTCCTAGGGGTGGAGCTGCTTCCTAGGGGTGGAGTTGCTTCCTAGGGGAGGAGCTGCTTCCTAGGAGAGGAGCTGCTTCCTAGGGGAGGAGCTGCTTCCTAGGGGTGAAGGGTTCTTGGAAACTATGCATACGTATGCACACAGCTGGGAGTGTTTGTGGGGAATTTTATTTTGCTGTTTTGTTGTTTGGTAGGTATTGGTAATCATGTCTGCAACTTTTTTAGCGTGTATGATAGTTGTTAGGTGTGCACCACAAACCGCAATCACACATGTATGATAGTTGTTAGGTGTGCTCCACAAACCGCAAGCACACATGTCACTTTAACTGGAAATTGCAATATTGGAGTAATTACCACAAACACCTCCAGCGCAGAGGATGCTGACAAGTAGTATTTGGTGTGGACAAGGTCCTTTTGGTTTTGGCTGGCTGTGTGTGCTAGAGCGCTATAGGAGATTCTGAACACTATTTCCGCTGTAGCTGATGTACGTAGTATGTTTGCTCTTGCTGGTTTCATGCAGTTTTAGCTGGTTATGTCTAGTTCTAGCTGGTTGCTTCTAGTCTGAGCTGATTGTATGAGAGTCTAACCATTTATACATGATCCTAGTGTGTGAGTAAAGACTGTCTGTTGCTCGTGTGCACAGGTGGTCCTGCTGCAGTTGAAGTGTTTGTGCGGCCTACTAAGTACTCTCCAGAGACGTCCGAGAGTGATCTCCTACAGAACTTCATTTGTGGCTCACTCAAAGTGGACTTCAGGGAACCAGTGCTCTGTTCTGTGAGTCTCCTCGTCCACGTACTTGTCTCCACATCCTTGCAGTGAGCTGTTATTACATTGTACTGAAGAACACTTGCTTAGTGAGCACCTTTGAAGGGACACATCTTTGTGTGCTATCAGAGGTACTTACTATCAGGAATGGTTTGCATGTGCACTGTACATTAGCCAGAGGCAGAGTAAGGAGTGTGTGCTATCCAGGAGTGTGTACTATCCAAGAGTGTTTGCTATCCAGGAGTGTGTACTATCCAGGAGTGTGTGCTATCCAGGAGTGCACTATCCAGGAGTGTGTACTACCCAAGAGTGTTTGCTATCCAGGAGTGTGTGCTATCCAGGAGTGTGTGCTATCCAAGAGTGTGTACTATCCAGGAGTGTGTGCTATCCAGGAGTGCGCTATCCAGGAGTGTGTACTATCCAAGAGTGTTTGCTATCCAGGAGTGTGTGCTATCCAGGAGTGTGTACTATCCAGGAGTGTGCGCTATCCAGGAGTGTGTGCTATCCAGGAGTGTGTGCTATCCAGGAGTGCGCTATCCAGGAGTGTGTACTATCCAAGAGTGTTTGCTATCCAGGAGTGTGTGCTATCCAGGAGTGTGTGCTATCCAGGAGTGTGTACTATCCAGGAGTGTGTGCTATCCAGGAGTGTGTGCTATCCAGGAGTGCGCTATCCAGGAGTGTGTACTATCCAAGAGTGTTTGCTATCCAGGAGTGTGTGCTATCCAGGAGTGTGTACTATCCAGGAGTGTGTACTATCCAGGAGTGTGTACTATCCAGGAGTGTGTGCTATCCAGGAGTGCGCTATCCAGGAGTGTGTGCTATCCAAGAGTGTTTGCTATCCAGGAGTGTGTGCTATCCAGGAGTGTGTACTATCCAGGAGTGTGCGCTATCCAGGAGTGTGTGCTATCCAGGAGTGTGTGCTATCCAGGAGTGTGTGCTATCCAGGAGTGCGCTATCCAGGAGTGTGTACTATCCAAGAGTGTTTGCTATCCAGGAGTGTGTGCTATCCAGGAGTGTGTGCTATCCAGGAGTGTGTACTATCCAGGAGTGTGTGCTATCCAGGAGTGTGTGCTATCCAGGAGTGCGCTATCCAGGAGTGTGTACTATCCAAGAGTGTTTGCTATCCAGGAGTGTGTGCTATCCAGGAGTGTGTGCTATCCAGGAGTGTGTACTATCCAGGAGTGTGTGCTATCCAGGAGTGCGCTATCCAGGAGTGTGTGCTATCCAAGAGTGTTTGCTATCCAGGAGTGTGTGCTATCCAGGAGTGTGTACTATCCAGGAGTGTGCGCTATCCAGGAGTGTGTGCTATCCAGGAGTGTGCGCTATCCAGGAGTGTGCGCTATCCAGGAGTGTGTCCTGAGCAAGTTCCACAGTACCCTAGTACATACGTACGTATCTCTGTACATCCACTTCCATCCCCTCTTAGTCCATGTCCGTGTGGTACTGTATGGAATAGCTGCACTCAAAGAGATAGTGTTCGTCTACAGTGTCTCTTCAACTATGGTTGTCGTATTGCCCTCCACAATCACTGCAGCTACTCTGCTACTTCAATGCATAGGGAATTAGGTCTAACTACCCTAAAACACCGCAGGAGACCTCACATTGCTCAGATGATGTACAAACGTCGCTCTTCCATGGCTCCACCGTATCTATCTTCTATTTTTCAATTGCCTTCCCACAATCACAATACTTGTTAGGTTATGTTAGCTTATTTTACCTGGGAAGGCCTTTAGCCAAAGGCTACTATCCTAGGTGCCCAGTAGGAGGGTGCAGAGAGCACAGAGAGCACAGAAATAAAAGTAGAAATATAATAAGGACAGCAGTAAGACATGCAATAAAAGGAGTCAAGAGTTCAATTAAAAATGTTACTGTAACAAAAGGTGGCATATCATCATGCAGGAAATTCATATTGAAAATTACAAAGGGATATTAATAGAACTGACTTAATTTAACAACAGATCATGCATGGTCTTTGGAATAGACATACATCATTTTCTTGAAGGCAGGCAGGGAACTCACTGTACGTAAATGTGGTGGAAGACAACTCCAAAGTGAGGTGCTGGCAAAAGTGAAGGCTCACTGTCCAAGGGCAGTCTTCACTGGAGGAAGGTTGGGAAGATGGCAAGTACAGGTGGAGTAGGGATATAATACTCGTTCTGGACAGCTTGTGAGACTTCCCCTTGCAAAGACAACTTTGGTCAAAAAGCCTTTAGTTTTGCTGGTGCTTCCCTGTGGCAATCTCTTCCTGACTCTACTTGTGGTATTCAGTCCTTGCTGGAATTTTCTCACTACGCTCAACAGCTACTAATGGAGTCAATCTAATATTTGCATGCTTCAAACAAATTCTTTTGTATTTCCTGCATGAGCTCGGATTAATTTCTACTAGTATTAATGTCATTGATTTTATTTTCCGTGCTTACTGTAATCCCTCCCAATTGAACTCCCATTCTTATTCTTGGAAGAGTTTTTGGCATGTCACTTTCTACTTCTACTTTTTTTACTTTCTGTCTTGCTGTCTTTCTGTCTTTCTGTCTTTCTGTTTGTCTTTTGTCCTGTGTTGTACTGGGTGCCTAGAATGGTAGCTACATCAGCTAAGGGCCTCCCCAGAATATAGAAGCTTCCTAAACCTGAATCTGAGCTTGTCTATATTGTGTTTCTCTTTCTCAGGATTTGTTTCTACATCTGTGGAGGCTCCCGTCTTCCTCTGCTATCTCTCTCTCTGGTATCGTCCTCATGGGCCAAACCTTGCAGTCTGTAGCACTGTCTGAAGCTGCATCATCGCAAGAAGTGGGGGACATTGGGTGAGTACCCCATCCTAGCCTACCCCTACATTCTTTATCTCCACTTCACCCCACCCCACCCCACCCCACCCCACCTCATCCCACTTCACCCCACTACAGCCCCACCCCACCCCACCTCATCCCACTTCATCCCATTTCACCCCACTACAGCCCCACCCCACCCCACCTCATCCCACTTCATCCCATTTCACCCCACCCCACCCCTCCCCACCTCATCCTAGTCTCGCGTTGCCCAGACCGCTTCTCGCCT
Organism: Halisarca cf. caerulea; assembly: GCA_963170055.1. NCBI lineage: Eukaryota > Metazoa > Porifera > Demospongiae > Chondrillida > Halisarcidae > Halisarca > Halisarca cf. caerulea. The sequence goes on from CAUJGJ010000002.1 coordinate 374,327, forward strand.
CCATAATCTTATGCTGACGTCGTTGGGTCGGCGACCCAATGATGTCAGCATAAGATTATGGAGGCGAGAAGCGGTCTGGGCAACGCGAGACTAACCTCATCCCACTTTACCCTGCTGCAGCCCCACCCCTCCCCACCCCACTTCATCCCACTTCACCCCACTGCAGCCCCACCCCTCCCCACCCCACTTCATCCCACTTCACCCCACTGCAGCCCCACCCCACCTTACCCCATACTGATGATATGTGAGTGCCCCCCCCCCCCCCCCCATAGGAACCCCTGGTTGTCACTCCTCCATTGGTGGTCACAACAGGACCCAGGGATGCAGTCGTGTGCTAAGAGCTATCTGACAGACCATGCTCTCCAGTTAACTCAAGGCTGTCTACACCTCCTTCAAAACCGCTCCAATTCGGTAGCTCTGGACCTGCTGGCAGAGCTCTCCAACGTCTCAGAATCACTTGGAAGGCAGTTGGTTATCGGCTGCCTCAAGATTGGTCCACTGGGTCAGTCCAGCGGGGAGTACTCCACTGTCAATGTTCTCACTGGTGAAGTGTCCTTGTCTTCGGCAGTGGACCTAGTCCACACCCTCTGCCACCCGAAGACTCCACAAGGGAGCAAAAGGCAAGTGTTCCTTATTGCAGCGTGTGTGTGTCGACCGTATCTACCCAAACAGCATTCTGTAATGATACCCCAGTTTTCTTACCCTCCCAACATGCTGATACTCTGTGGTTGTTGTTTGGAGCTCCTAATATACCACCAAATTTGTCTTTCACTCACTTATGTACGTATGTACAGAATTCACCATACGTAGGAGTGTTCTTGTAATGACTAGTATTTAGCAGGCCTTCAGGGTATCAAGTTATTCTTAGTTAACCTGGGGAACTGCTACAAGTGGCACCCAGAAAAGAAAAAGGGACAAAGGGTAAAATGCAAAAAGAAACAAGGAGGGACTACAAGGGTTCCAGAAATAAGAAAGTTTGGTTAAAAGATGCAGCAACAAATAGAATAATCGAGAGTTTTTTCAGTGAATGAATTCCAAAACAATAATATTATTCAATCAGTTTTTGGGGCTATAACAGCCATTGTCAATGAACTATGGTCATTGGTGTGAGAAGGGGTCATTAGTGTGAGAAGGGGTCATTAGTGTGAGAAGGGGTCATTGATGTGAGAAGGGGTCATTGGTGTGTGAAAAGATGATAATGATATGAGGGTCAGGCCTTTCATGTCCTGTTTCCCTTTTCTAAATACCTTCACTAACATCTGCTTCCTCCCCTCCCCCTCCTCCCCCCTCCTTTCCTCCCCTCCCTCCCCTCCTCTACTCCCTCCCCTCCTCCCCCTCCTCCCCTCCTCCCCCTCCCCCCTCAGGCTGGACATAGCCCTGCGTATGCTGACTGAGTCTGCCAGCAGCAGTCCATCTCTCCTCACCCCCTCAACACTTGTCAAGGCACTGGCCTCCATCTTGTGGCTCAACAGTGATATTGCCCTTCCCTGCCTGCAAGACCATACCTTAGTGATGTGAGTGTGAGATCCTGTTACTGGTACTGCATCACACACACACACACACACACACACACACACACACACACACACACACACACACACACACACACACACACACACACACACACACACACACACACACACACACACACACACACACACACACACACACACACACACACACACACACACACACACTCACACACACACACACACACACACACACACACACACACACTCACTCACACACACACACACACACACACACACACACACACACACACACACACACACTCACACACACACACACACACACACACACACACACACACACACACACACACATATACACACACAGGAACGAGAGTGATGGAGAGAATTGACCAAACATGTATCCATCCATATCTGCAAACCCAGTGGATTTACCTCTGTCTCCTCTGTTTGCAGGATTTTGGTGGACTATTGTCTATCACTGAGGGACACAGACCCTCAGAAACCCACAATGAATAGCCTGCTGTGTGCAGTGTGTGCTGGAGAGCACAGTGTGGAGACAGTGAAGGTTATTCTTGAGAGACTAGAGAAGCAGGTTTCATCATCTCCCAAACCACATCTCCTCTCATCCCTTGCTGCCCTGGTGCAGTCTAGAACCGCGATGTCCGTGTTCTTGAAATCCTCTGTATCTGAGATGCTTCTCTCTCGGTTGGTTAAGTCCTTAGAAGAGCTGCACTCTGACCAGGTAGTGTCAGACAACCTCCGCAGTCTTCTGTCGGATGTTGAGCTTTACTTGATTTTCTTTGCCAAGATGGCCGCCCACACTGCTCTGGCAAAGGCCTGGTTGGGGCAATCCAAGCTTCGTCAGATGTGGTCTAATATTCTGTCAGTCGCTGCATCACCCATCAATGATCTCCTCGCTGATACAGAAGGTTTCCATCCATCCTCATTGGCTGAGGTGTGCTTCCAGTTCTTTGCTCACGTGTGTGATAACAGTTTTCAGAACAAGGTTCTAGTGACCCAACTCCTCCTGCAAGTACTGAAGAAAGATGATACTCACTTCACTTCATTTCATCTTCGTTTGCTCTCAGATGTTGTCCTCAGTGTCGAATCTGTTCCAGTTGTTCTTGAGATGGAAGTTGAAACTGAAACTGGGAACACAGCTGCTCCCTCATCCTGCAGCCCACCCACAGCCCTGCCCCTCATCCCCTCCCACAAGTCACCTGTCTTCCATCCTGTCTATGGAGCCAAGAATGGTACATACTTGTGCTATGCACCGGTTGCTATGGAGATAGATGTGTTCACCAAATCCCTTCGTGATGATACAAGTCCAAAGTCTCAGGAGAAGTCAAAGGAGCCACCAAAGGTTCTAACACATCCTCTGCCTTATGATTCTCCTTCTCTCAACTTCCCACCTCCTGTGGATGAGCCTGATCTTTCATCAGCTGTCCACAAGATCTCTGAGGGACCATCAATGTGGCTATCAATGCATGACGATCCTCCAAGTTCTGTTCTGAGAAGGCAGCGAGTTAAGGAGCCATCAGAGAAGGACTTCTCTTCAAAAGGGGCAATGCACCTTACTCTGATGGCAGATAATGGATGCAAGATTGCCACTCCACTGGCCATGCTGAGGTTTGAGGAGGTCATGAGAGCTTTGGAAAAGAGTGGTTTTCACACAAGTGATCCGCTCTGCCTCCACTTTACTGTGACTCACACCTTCACTCCGTCCCAGGCCCAAGAGGAGTATGAAGACGAAAAGGTTTCCTTACTCATCTCCTCCCTCCAGCAGTGCTTTAGAACAAAGACAAAGCCACCTCAGATGAAACCAGGGTTCATCGTTGACTCTGGCAGGGACACACCAAACACCACATCTGCACTCACTGGAATAGGTCAGCAGCACATCACTCCAAACAGTTTCCAGATCTTCCTTGATGGTTGCAGGAACGAAGACTTGTGCTGCATCCTACCTCACCTTTATGGCTCTGTTTGGCCAAGTAGCTCAGCCACAGGGGATATCCCCACTGATTCCCTCATCAAAAGTCCACCGAGGGGAATCCCCTTTCACAGCCTGGCTATGTTTGGTCTTGCGCTCTCCCTACCAGAGTTTGTATCCTTCTTGTCCCGTGAGACATCCCTGTCCCTTGAGGCATTCATCCTTGCCAAGGTGCTCACCGGTAGAAACCTTGAAGAAGTTGAGGCAGGTATGTTTGGGTCAATCTTGGCCTTGCCTGTTTGTCTAGCCCTTGTATACATCAACCCGTTGTGCTGTGTGTGTGAGCATGAGACAAATGACATGTTCTTGTACATTTGAATTTGTAGTTTACAGTTACCCTGTGTGTGTGTGTGTGTGTGTGTGTGTATGTGTGTATGTGTGTGTGTGTGTGTGTGTGTGTGTGTGTGTGTGTGTGTGTGTGTGTGTGTGTGTGTGTTCCAATGTGCAGGCGACCAATAATGTGGCATTTGAAACATGCTCTTACAACCTACCCCCTTCGTATCTCCTAAGATCTTGGTGGTTCTTCAAGCAGCTGCAGTGATTTGGTAACACTTCCATACCAAATGTTGGAGCAGGCCCTCAGAAGTGCCGAGATTGAGAATGTGTTTGAAAAGTGCTACAAACTTGGCATCTTCCAGTACCTCCTCAACTGCATGAGTCACCTTGGGTCATACTCCTGCAGAACTAAAGACCAGGTGTGTCCCCTACCATGTGTGCCCTGTAGTGTGTGTGTGGTGTGGTGTGGTGTGGTGTGTGTGTGTGGTGTGTGTGTGTGTGTGTGTGTGTGTGTGTGTGTGTGTGTGTGTGTGTGTGTGTGTGTGTGTGTGTGTGTGTGTGTGTGTGTGTGTGTGTGTGTGTGTGTGTGTGTGCATCATTTGACTTGTTGAGCATTCTCTACCTGTGTGGCCTGGAAATGAGGCTGTGTTGTTACCCCCAAATAACGCATACAAATAGACATACACATACATGCATGTTCAAACGTGCATATTGAAACAAATACTAAGGTTTACAGTAGTATACTCCCCCTTCAGGATTCAAAGGTCAAGAATTTGTTGATGTTTCAAACAAAGTTAGTGCATTGTAACTTATCATCTTCTCTTTTCTCATTTGCAGTTCTTTTGTACTGTCTGTGTACAGGGTTGTGTGTCAGCCATGGGTCTCACTCCTCCCTTGTGTGTCAGCCGTGGGTCTCACTCCTCCCTTGTGTGTTAGCTATGGGTCTCACTCCTCCCTTGTGTGCTAGCCGTGGGTCTCACTCCTCCCTTGTGTGTCAGCCATGGGTCTCACTCCTCCCTTGTGTGTTAGCTATGGGTCTCACTCCTCCCTTGCGTGCTAGCCGTGGGTCTCACTCCTCCCTTGTGTGCTAGCTATGGGTATCACTCCTCCCTTGTGTGCTAGCCGTGGGTCTCACTCCTCCCTTGTGTGCTAGCCGTGGGTCTCACTCCTCCCTTGTGTGCTAGCCGTGGGTCTCACTCCTCCCTTGTGTGCTAGCCGTGGGTCTCACTCCTCCCTTGTGTGCTAGCCGTGGGTCTCACTCCTCCCTTGTGTGCTAGCTATGGGTCTCACTCCTCCCTTGTGTGCTAGCCGTGGGTCTCACTCCTCCCTTGTGTGCTAGCCGTGGGTCTCACTCCTCCCTTGTGTGCTAGCCGTGGGTCTCACTCCTCCCTTGTGTGCTAGCTATGGGTCTCACTCCTCCCTTGTGTGCTAGCCGTGGGTCTCACTCCTTCCTGGTGTGCTAGCCGTGGGTCTCACTCCTCCCTTGTGTGTTGGCTGTATCCTCAGTTGGCAGTCGCGAGACGGTAGTGAAGCTGCCCTTCAAAGCAACGACCAGGAGTACTGGGCCAAGGGAACAGGATTTGGATCCGGTTCTCTTAGATCTGGTTGGAACATGGACCAGGTCCGGGAGAAGCAGAAGAAGAACGAACGACAAATGGAGCTCATATTCAAAGTGAGCACAGCTGTGTGAGAGGATGGCAAGAGTGGATATTTGGCCGCAATGTACAGTACATATTGATAGAAATAGGCTCACAGATTGTCAGTTGACATTGAAGTAGTGTGTAGCGTACTGACTTTTGATACAACTGAGGCTGTGCTTATTGTACTTATTGATGTACACACACACACACACACACACACACACACACACACACACACACACACACACACACACACACACACACACACACACACACACACACACACACACACACACACACACACACACACACATACAAACACACACACACACACACATACAAACACACACACACACACATACAAACACACACACACGCACAAACACACACACATACAAACACACACACAAACACACACACACACATACATACAAACACACACACACACACACACGTGCGCGCGCACACACACACTCACACACACTCACACACACACACATGCAAACACACACACACACACACATACACACACATACACACACATCTGTGGATATTGATCTGTCATAATGGATGTATTGTAGATCCTGTCTTTGACAATGGAATCCACAAGTTCTCCAACTGAACTGACCAAAGACCTTGTTGAGACCATCTCCTCCTCTTGCTTGCTACCAGCTATTGCTTCTTGGTTGACCAATGACTCCTGTGAGTTATCTGCAGGCAGAGTGAGTGTGTAGTTGTAGGTGTGGGGAGTGATGGCAGGGGAGGGAGGGTGTAGGTGTGCGGAGTGATGGTAGGATAGGGGAGGGTGTAGGCGGGAGGAGAGTGAAGGCGGGGGAGGGGAGGGTGTAGGTGGGAGGAGAGTGAAGACAGGGGAAGGGAGGGTGTAGGTGGGAGGAGAGTGAAGGCAGAGGAGGGCAGGGTGTAGGTGGGAGGAGAGTGAAGGTAGGATAGGGGGGGGTGTAGGTGGGAGGAGAGTGAAGGCAGAGGAGGGGAGGGTGTAGGTGGGAGGAGAGTGAAGGCAGGAGAAGGGAGGGTGTAGGTGGGAGGAGAGTGAAGCTAGGAGAGGAGAGGATATTGGTTGGTTGGGGTAAGGTGAAGCTGTGGTGGTAACAGATGTTCGTAGCTGTTTTCTCGTTATACCAATGAGCTAATCCTTGCCTTTGCATGCTGTTGTTCAAGTGCACATGTACATACCGGGTACATACATATGTACTGATGCATATGTACTGATGCATATGTACTCGTACATGTGTACGTTGTGTAGGACTAACATTGTGCCATACAGTACCACTGACTACTGATCTGCTGTATGTGCTGTGTGAGTGTCTCTGTCTAGTTTGACCGTTTGTTGTTGCTTTGCTCCTGTGTAGTTTTGGACATGTCCCTACACATCCCACTGTACTTGGCAGTGTTTGAAACTGTTGGTTGTCTTGGGAATCACCCATCCCTGGTGGGGCTGCTTCTGGAGAACCCTTACCCTTCGTGGGTGAACGAATCGTCCTCCTTTACCATCTTCTCTTTGGTGGAGAGGATGCACAACACAGCCATTCACTTCCAGAAGGCCTCGCGGTGAGTCGACCCAGTCAGCTAATACTATAATCCCATCCCCTGTGTGGGGTGATGGCATCCCCTGTGTGAGGTGGTCCTGTCCTCTGTGTGGGGTGGTCCTGTCCTCTGTGTGGGGTATTCTCTGAGGGAGTTATTCTCATCTGTAGGATTGGGTCTTCGGTGAAGACTTCACATAATGTTCGTGACTACAAAGTGAAGCCTTCTCAGCCAACTCCTGAGCTTGACACAAAGACCTCAACCAGGGAAGCCCCTCCTCCTCCTGGACCCAAAGTATGCCTATGTTCAATGCCACATGTTATTGCATCCCATTGCATGTTATTACATGTCATTGCATGTCATCACATGTTATCACATGTAATCACATGTCATTGCATGTCATCGCATGTCATCACATGTCATCGCATGTCATCACATGTCATCGCGTGGTATTGCATTTCATCACATGTTTTTGCACGTTATTACTTGTCATCCTGTGCTGTCCCATGTCCAGTGTGTCCTCCATCATATGTGGGTGTGTCCTCCATCATGTGTGGGTGTGTCCACCTTGTGTGATTGTTTTCCACCATATGTGGGCATGTCTTCCACCATTTGTGGGTGTGTCCTCCATCATGTGTGGGTGTGTCCACCTTGTGTGAGTGTGTCTTCCACCGTGTGTAGGTGTGTCTTCCACCATGTGTGAGTGTGTCCACCATGTGTGGGTGTGTCCTCCACCATGTGTGAGTGTTCTCCACCATGTGTGGGTGTGTCCTCCACCATGTGTGTGTCCACCATGTGTGGGTGTGTCCACCATGTGTGAGTGTGTCCTTCGCCATGTGTGGGTGTACCCCCACCATGTGTGTGTGTGTGTCCCCACACTCACACCTATCTATACTGGATACCAGCTGTTCTTCTCTACTCAGCCCAAAGAGGCTGAGCATCACGTGCAGAAGTTAATAACATCAATTGAGTCGGTTTGGGACATGCTGAGCTTGTCTGTGGCCCAGCTCAGAAGGCAGCAGAGTGGGGAGCATGACTCAGGAGAGGTTGCCATGGCAGCTAGTCTGACCCCTGAAGAGATCTACATGGGAAAGATGCGTCCGCTGCAATTTGGTATGTGGAGTTCTATTGTACTGGTGCATACGTATATAGGGCTTGCTTATTGTAAACAACCTTTTTTGTTTTTGGAAGACTCTTACGAGCTGATCACAGTGGAAGAGAACGGCAGAGTGTCATGTTCCATACCTTATCACTACACTTCGAAACTTGAGAGCTCAAATGTGCCTGTGGGGGGTGGAGCCAGAGTCATGAGGATAACCCAGGAATTAACAACATTAGCAAACTCCCTACCACTCTCTGCTAGCTCAAGTGTATTTATTAGGACAGATGAGGAGAGATTAGACGTGATGAAGGTCTGTGTGTGTGTGTGTGTGTGTGTGTGTGTGTGTGTGTGTGTGTGTATGTGTGTGTGTGTGTGTGTGTGTGTGTGTGTGTGTGTATGTGTGTGTGTGTGTGTGTGTGTGTGTGTGTGTGTGTGTGTGTGTGTGTGTGTGTGTGTGTAAATGTGTGTGTGTGTGTGTGTGTGTGTGTGTTTGTGTGTGTGTGTTGTATATGCTGCTCCAAAGTGTGTACATTTGTGGTCCTGTATGAATGTGTGTGTGCCCTTGTACTGACATGTGAGGCCCTGTACAGATGTGTGTGCCCTTGTACTGACATGTGAGGCCCTGTACAGATGTGTGTGCCCTTGTACTGACATGTGCAGTCCTATACAGTTCCTCATCACAGGTCCTTCGGAGACACCGTATGCCAACGGGTGTTTTGTGTTTGATGTGTTCTTCCCCCCCGACTACCCCAACAATCCCATGATGGTCAACCTAGAGACCACTGGCTACAAGACAGTGAGGTTCAACCCCAACCTCTACGCTGATGGCAAGGTAAGCAGGGCGGAACCACTATGCCCAGTACAGCCACTGTAGTGCTTAAGTGTTATCTCTACTGTAAAGTTGAAAATTTGAAGTGAGTTCTAATCCTCGCTGCAGGTTTGTCTCAGTGTTCTCAACACTTGGTCTGGTAGACCAGAAGAGAAGTGGAGTGCTAACACGTCCAGTATGCTTCAGGTTCTAGTGTCCATACAGTCTCTTATCTTTGTGTCTGAACCATATTTCAATGAACCGGGCTATGAACGTCAGAGGGGAACCCCCCAAGGTGATGACCAATGTCTACTGTACAATGCAGCTGTGATTGCGGACAACATGAAATGGGCCATTCTTGAGCAGCTTGCTAACCCTCCGAAAGCATTTAGATCAGTATGTGCTATTGTGTGTGTGTTGTTGTTTTTGTTGTTGTTGCTCAGTGTTTGCTATGCGTTTTAGCCAATGATGCTTTTCTTTGTGCTGTGAGTTAGATCATTGTGACTTTGGCCAGTGATAGCTGTTGATGATTCTTTAGATGTTTTGGATTATGTTCAGTTTGTTTTGACATGTGACTTTTGTCTCTGTCATTAATGACTGTTTATCATTTTGTAAATCAGTTTTGTTTTACCCTGGTCATCCACTGCTCGGGCCACATCATGTCACCTTTGCTTGTGGAGAGATGTTTACTACTTTTAGGCCATGCAAAATTTATTTTGTGTTTCTGGTCCCCTTCCTGGTCAAAAAATTGGGGGAAAAAGAAAAAAAAGAAAAATAGTGAGCATGCTGGGTTCAAACCTTCATTGACCAAAATGTTGTAATCTATCAAGTAAAGCATGTGTGTTCAGCATGAACACATGCCAACCTTGTGTTGTTGTGGGACTGTGGCTGTCTGCTTCCATACAGACGTGCACTCCCCATCTAGTTGTGTTTGACAAGTTTGTATCTTTTAACTAGCTTTCCTTCAACATTCATGTTTCCATTATATAGTATCCGTTCACAGGTATACAGAATATACTTGCATAAATGCATTTGACTAGATTGAAAGATAAAAACTAAAAACTGGTGACCTGGTCGATTTTCAAAGATGGCCTACACCAGAAACATATTGTTAACTTTGTGTGGCCTCACTTGTGTTGCTCATTCTGATTAGGTCATTTTAGAACATTTTTATTTAAAGAAATCAGAAGTTCTCTCACAGTGTCAGTCTTGGAGGCAGATGCTCAGTGAAGGAGCACAAGGGAAGCCGCACTTAACTGCCCTTTCCACAAAGCTCAAGATCATTGATTCTCTTCTTCCGCAAATCAAGAAAAAGCTAGAAGAATTGGATCCAGAAAATGGTCATTTTGAATAGAAGACCATGCACATTAATAACATTTTGCTTTGTTGTATATAGTTATCATAATAATTATTATGAATCAATTTGAAGAAAACAGCTACTGCAGTAATTGTAAGAAAATACCAGATAACAGTGTCAATATTGGATGCCAGATCTCTGCGCTTACTGATCGTGCTGTTCAAGGTGTTATATGGATGGCTTAGGAGCTATATAATAGATTGTAGGAAAAAAAGTATATTAACGCGCCATGCACGTACGTATCGTACGCATGATGCATAATATGCCACTACCATGCATGGTTGAAAAATCTTGCCATTACATAATATTATATAGCTCGCTGCGTGCCGCGCGTGCAAAAAACGATATCACGTGCTGCTATAAGTCCCGCCCTTCTAAAGATGGACGCAGCTAGCGACCACGAGCTGAATCCAGAAAAGAAAGACGAGGACGAAACTTCAGAGAAGTGGCTTCCAAAGTTCAAAATACGATGCAAGTGCTACTGGAAAAGTTTTAATAGTTGCTACCAGGCCCTCCTCCTGGGGAGTTTGGTCTGTGTATACCTCCTTATTGGGGCCGGTATTTTCGTGGCTTTGGAAGCACCCAACGAGCAACGGCAAATAGACGCTATTACCATGACCCGGCAGCTGATAATAGAAAATCTAACGATGACTTACAACTTATCAGTGCAAGAGATAGAGACGATTGTTTCCCGTTTCACTACTGCTTGTGAGAGCGATCTACTAGTGACAGACACAGCGCGAATATGGAATTTCGGAAATGCCATATTCTTTGCCACTACAGTAATAACTACCATTGGTCAGTGTGTGTGTGTGTGTGTGTGTGTGTGTGTGCGTGTGTGCGTGCGTGTGTGTGTGCGTGCGTGTGTGTGTGTGTGTGTGTGTGTGTGTGTGTGTGTGTGTGTGTGTGCAAACACTTTGTCTCTAGAGGTTCCACTGTGTAGTCTGTTGTGTGTGAGCAGAATCTGATCTTCATTCATTGAGCACCTTCTTCTTTCCCGATGTTTTAGGCTATGGTAATCTGTCTCCATCAACATCCTCTGGACAGTCTTTTTGTGTCATCTATGCCATATTTGGTATCCCACTCACAGTGGCCTACCTGGCAGTGTTGGGCCAGCTGTTGGGTCATGTTCCCAAACTCATTCTGGAAAATCTGAAGGACAAGGCGATATATTTCCGCTACCTTGCCATTGCTCTCATTGCAGCTGGTGGAATATTCCTGTTTCTGATCATTCCTGCTCTCATATTCATGGCTATAGAGGGTTGGACCTATAGGGAGTCTATATACTATGCCTTCATCACACTCAGTACAATTGGTTTTGGTGACTTTGTTGCTGCCCAGCAAGCAGACAGACCACCAGATCTTAGCCTACGTCAGTTTTATGGTGTGTGTGTTAGCTTGTGGATTTACATTGGTCTTGCCTTCTTGGCTATTCTGTTGACTGATGTTGGTGGTGCAATGACCTCTTTGTGGAAAAGGTTGAAACTCAGAATCAAACGTGGCCACACGAGGTTTAAGATTAAGAAAGAAATGGAGGAACTTGGAATTCAACCAAAGCAGATCGATGAAGAAGCTGGTTCTCCTGAAAAGAAGAAGCCTCCTTTAGAAACACCTCAAGAACAAGATACAAGTAAGGGACCCTCTCAAGCTAGCAACCAAGAGTCACAACAGACAAGAGAAGATGAAACTGAAGACACTTCTTCCAAGGAGGAGGTGAAAGAAAACCTTTCTGCTGTAGAGGATCAGACCACTGTTGAAGGTGTGTCTTCATCTTCTCTGTTGTGTGCTGTATGTAGTACTTTTGCATGTCATGAGTCATCTCAGGTGCATGTCATGGGACATCTCAGGTGCATGTCATGGGACATCTCAGGTGCATGTCACGGGACATCTCAGGTGCTTGTGTGGTGGAGCAACTTTGGAAATCTTCTCCCTCACAACTTACAAATGTGTCTGGAGTATTTTGCATTACAGTGTTGAGTCACCTGTGAATGAGTTTGTACCGACTTACTGTACAGCGGGCTGATTTTGCAAAATGGCATATAATCATGTACGTAACTGGTAGCTTTTGAGATAGCTAAAGTAAGTCATGGACAAGCCTTAGCCAGTGGTCCTGCAGGTAGACCCCAGAAGTAGTCTTGTATTTCATTTTCATCTGTTGTGGTTTCCGTATGAAATGTGTTGGTTGTGGTAGTAGTGAGTTAATGGCTGGAGTTTACATCATAAAGAAAGGCAGCCTTAATTGATTCTCTACAACTGTGCCCACACGTAATCAATACCCTGCACAAACTAGTGCCTGTAGTCGGCTGTAGGTGCATCACAGCAGAGATTGGGACCAATTCCAGGAGCATGCACGGCCTTATCATATCCTTGCTAGTTTGATTAAGATGGCGGGTCAGTCGCCATTTGCAGCAGCTATGAATATAATTATCAGGCCATGAATATAATTATAGATCGCTCACTAGTATACCTGATCATCCTTATACCATTTTTGACGCTTTATTCCTACACCAAGCCCAGTGTTTTCATCAAAATTCGACTGAGCGTTCATCTAAGTACGGTGAATGATCGTATGTATGGATTTCCCGAAATTCTGTTCTTCCACTGCGCCACGACACCTAAACTATGCCCCAAATGGCGATTTTGCACCCGCAGCAACGCAAAATAGTTGATTCTCGGTTAAACCGAGGAGATTCCCAAATTCCATACATACGATTTGAAATATAAGTGTAAGCTACAAGTTTATGTCCAAATGCACTTGTTACGTTGCAATTTGACTCAATAAAGCGTCAAAGTACGCCGAACAGAAGGAGCTTCGTTTCTGCTGCAGTGAATGACTTTTTCATTTACTCTTTGGCCTGCACTGGTTTAATAATTATCTCAGTAAGATGAATAAGAGTAGTGGCACTAATATCGTTCAGCAACATCGATATAACAGCTCAAGTTTTTGCGAAAAATTGCATGGGCGGACTGACCCGCCACCTTAAACCACCTTTTATCTGTTTCTCTCTCTGGATTGTTGGCAGTGTCATAGCACTGCATAGGACGGTCAACTCCTCGTGTATTATGTCCCTCACACGAAGCGTTTACTAGATTGGAATTGGTGTGGCTGTGGTCATTTTTTGTCATTTTCTTTTTGTTTGTACTAATAGAGCCAAAGGAAAAAGAGGATATGTAGGACAGGATCAGAGTCTGTTCAGTATTGCGTGAACTGTAGTTGATTATACTTGTGAGTAAATTCAGAATTTTTGTAGATATTTTTTTTATTTTGGTGTGTTGAACATTAATTTACAAGGCAATTTCTTGGCAACGGAAGTTAACGTACAGCACTGTACACTTTGACTGTCTTCTGGTACACAATAAATACATTTGCAGGAAAACCACAGATTCCGAATATTACAGGACAAAATGGCGTCGAGTGAGTGGGCGCGCAGACTTGCACGCTATAGTTAAGGTCCAGCGATTGTGGCTCCTTGCTGCAGCACTGGGCCTTAGTGCCAAGTTGTGATCTTGGTTTACGCATCAGCGGTTCCATTAACTGTGCAGTGACTGAGTCTAGTACAGATAAGTACTTGCTTACCTGCTCGATATGGACCAACTGCGTTGTTTCCATTGAAGTTATTTAGATTCGATTACAATCTAATTTTCCTCCAGCGGCCGGGCGTCATGCAGAGAATGATGACTGAAGGAGATGGCGCTGATTCTACAGAACTTATTGACAACCACGAAGAGCACAACGAGCCCTTTTACTGGACCTTATTTCGCGCCACTCTTGTTGGTCTTGTGTACGCGTCCTGCATACTGACTTTCGCATGTTGTTTACTTATAGTGGAACAATCCAACGAAGAAGAAGTCTGCACTGCTAGAAAGAACGTAAGGAAAGATCTCCAACGCGAGCTCCAATTTCTTTTAAGAAACTCATCGGTACCCTTTCAGGAAGAAAGTGGACTACCGGACGTTACCGACTTCATGAATGCCTTCACTGATTTATGCAAGCGATCAAATCAGGTGCCGCCAATCTCGTGGTCTTTAAAAACGGGTGCTCTACTAGCCACTTCAGTTCTAACGACCACAGGTACAGGATAGCGACTAATATACACGCAACATAAAGCAGACTATTCCAATCACCTCCATAGTCTATCCCCCCTCACACCACACACACACACACACGAATATAGCGAGACCATTTTTTCATTGCATGATAATAGTATTCATAGCTGTAAAATATAATCATAACCACCTTACACAGAGTCTTGTTATATTGTCTGTAGGGTACGGGCATGTTCACCCCACATATGATTCCAGTTGGATGTTCTGCATTGCATATGGTGTGATTGGCATACCTCTCACACTCCTCTTCATGCACAAGATTGGGCTGCTGTTCGTGGAAGCCTACCAATCCCTGCCAGCATTACCACACAAGCAAACCAAGATGGCTGCTTGTTTCGTGATATCAATACTAGGAGCACTGTGGTTTGTACTTGTTTTAGCTGTCATCCTAATGTATGCGGAAGACTGGAGCTTCTATGATGCAACATACTATTCTTTCATGTGTCTCACAACCATTGGACTCGGCAACAAAATGGCAGGTTTACAGCCACTTCCAAAAGCTACGGACAACCCCTACCTGCAATCCACCATTGAAGCATTGTATCAAACCTTTCTTATTTCCTGGATGTTTTTAGGTATAGCTTACCTCACCCTCCTAGCAAAATTTGTTCCAGTTTTTGAGCAACAATTGTGTACAAAATTGAGAGAAAAGATTGCACAAAAGATGAAGCGCAAGAAATTGCAAGAAGAAAACTAACTTTTTATTGTTATTCACATTTTTAAATCTTTACTAACCCCATGTATTAAATTATTGATGGCAATTTCATCCAGCAAGTAGCATTTCTAATATAAATCTTTCTCATTGTTTGTGAATGCTAGCTATGTTATTGGTTGCATTGCTTGGCAACAGAGAGAGCAGCTGGATTAAGATGGAGGCTGTTCTGAGTAATTCCTCAGTGCAAAAGGCCACCCAATGGTGCTCTCCACAAGTCTGGAAGCACTGTAGAAGCTGCAAGCCCTTCACAAGACTTTTAGTGTATCTAATAGCGATCGTTTTCTACGTCTGCCTTGGAGCTTGGGTGTTCAGCAGGGTTGAGTCCCCTCAAGAGGACATTGAGAGAGAGCAAGGTGTTCAGGCCTTTGAGATGCTGGAAGAACACTTGTGGAAGGTACTCAAGTATAATTTAACAGCTCTAACACAATTCATGCAAGAGATTGAACATGTCTGCTCACTGAATGCATTCAAACCACACCAGCAAAGGAAGTGGGACTTTGCTCCATCCCTCCTCTTCACCACAGCTGTAGTTACCACAGTTGGTGAGTGTCTTGCATGCAATACTGGACCAGCCAGTCTACTGTATTTATGCACCCTTTTAATATTTCTACAGGATATGGCAATTTAGCTCCCAGCACTAAGGCAGGACAGGCCCTTTTGATACCCTATGCACTTGTTGGCATTCCCCTTAATATCTTGTTTCTCATTGTGGTTGGCAAATGGTTGTCAATGCTGTACCAAAAAGTGTACAAGTCAGTTAAGGATAATTGGATAATGGCTGCCATTAGCTATCTCCTTCTCGTCATCACTGGCTGGTGTCTGTTTGCAATTTTCCCTTCCACTCTCTTCAGTTCTATTGAGGAGTGGTCCTTCACAGAGTCGCTCTATTTCACCATGGTAACACTAACAACAATAGGCTTTGGTGACTACATTCCAGGCATGCAGATGAGCTACACTGCCCCAGCTAGAGTTGCCTACGACATCTGCTTTGTAATATGGCTCTTTTTCGGAATGGCTTATATTTCACTGCTGCTGCAGCGGATTGGAGACTTCTTTGGTATAATTGAGGAGAACATTATATCAAGAGTACCAGTCTGTACTCCTTGCAAGGAGTTACTGGGAGTGAATTCGGAATTGCTGAGTGAAGAATGTGAGGCAACAGATGAACAGAGTGAGTTAATGCGAACATACTCAAAACTACCAACTGAAGATATGAGTGAGGAAGATGACAAGAAAGAGCAAGGTAGTATTGGAGTGGATGCAGAACAGCTAGAAACAGAACACACTAAGCAAACTTCAGTATGACAATTGCCTTGTGAAAATGGGTACTAGCATTTGTCAACAACAACAATACTGTATAAATTGCATGTCACAAATAAAAACATAGTTTATGTGTTTTCAGGTTTATGTTTACTGAGTAACAATTGTTGCAATTGAATCAGAGATTGATCTACATCAAGATGTACATCAGTCTTGGCTGTTTTCATGGCTCTCTGCTCCTGTTTGCTCTATTGAATACCAGTAATGTCAAGATTACAGGTACACACAGCAATCTGCATGCAGGCATGCTCACACACTTATTATACAGTACATGAGTATGTACACATCTGTACACATGAGTGCATGCATGTGCATCCACCCACCCACCTACCCACACACACACACACACACACACAAACACACACACACACACAAACACACACACACACACATACCAAGTGTTTCAAAGCATTTCCATTCATTTCCGGTGGAAAATCCTTATCAGTGTCCAACCAATCAGTCACAGCTGTACAGACGCTATCAACACTGAGGATATTACCACCTGGGGCCATATTCAACCAGCAGAAATAATCCTCCTTTTTATGCCAGGTTAGCTGACTGTGAGCAAGCTGTCTGGAATAATAAAAGGAGAAGAGTATTTAAGGGAGTGGTGCTACAAGTTCACCTATGTTGCATGGTACCTGGTACTGGCCTTGTAGTGAAGAACAAAATCTGTAAACATTCTATGAGAAATTTCACTTCTGATGTTCACCTAGTGGACCGCAGACAAGTGATTGGTATTTCTGCAGTACTACAATTTGACACCAAGATATGCGTACCTCTGGATGAAAGATGTCACCGTCCCTTCCTTTGGGAAAGTCCCACACCTCTTTGAGATACTCCAGTGTTTGTCTGTACCCAATACACCGTCCTGCTTGGGACTCTGCAACTAAGCCTCGGTTTTCAACCAGATCAACAACCTCCTAAAATGAGAGCCATTGAAACCCTCCAAACACTCCTAACAGTCAACCAGTACATGGGTACAGTGCCTGAACATACCTCAAACAGGCCATTCTGAATGATGACTTCACATCGAGCTTCTATCCTCTTATATAACATCCCACGAGGCATGGTTAAAAAGAGGCATTTTGGCTCAAATGGCAGCTCTTCTAGTTCCACCTTCTTCTTAAAGGAAGTGACTGGTCTGCAATGTCAGAGAACTCATATATAAACTTTATAACAAAAACAACACAACAAGACAATTACTATGGAATGAAGACTGACTTGCCAGTGACAATGCAGATCTCAACAGCCCTTCGCAGTCGATACCAGTCCCCCCAGCTGAGGCTCTGGGCATACTCCTTGTCCATGCCAGAAAGATACTCTAAGCTTACAAGAGGAAGCGCACTTGGTTGTTTACAGCTATATCACAATGACATACCTACCAACCTCTCCTCCCATGATTTCCCCCTTATAATGCTATCAACTCTGGACTGCCCATCAGGGGTGGAAGGCGGGGCTGTATTACCACACCCCTCAAGGAATGTCTTGATGTAGAAGCTTGTCCCACCCACAACAATCGGCAATCTCCCACTTGCATGGATACCCTATGGGACAAACATAAACAACCACAATGCTAGGCATCGTACAGGGTCGGTATAAACGCTTGCAACACCAGTACATTGGAGTAATAGCACACACTACAAGCACATTGGAGTACTAGCACACATTGGATGCCCACTGGAGTACTAGCACACATTGGATGCCCACTGGAGTACTAGCACACATTGGATGCACACTGGAGTACTAGCACACATTGGATGCCCACTGGAGTACTAGCACACATTGGATGCACACTGGAGTACTAGCACACATTGGATGCACACTGGAGTATGGGTGCACTCTATACTAACAGGCACACAAGAGCATTAGTGTACACTTCAGGTACTTCGGAATAAGAGCACATACTATTGGTGCAATGGAAAGACAGGACGTGTACAGCTACAACCCGAGGTGTACTGGGGTAGCAGCATACACAGCATGTTCAATGGAGAATCAGCTCCCACCACAGGCAACACATGGGTACATGTACATCAGTGTGCGTGATACCTCTATAATCTCATACGCCTTGTCTCTAAAGTCACCCGCCGTAAATGTTTCTGTGACATCGACAACGTCAAGTAGGTGGTGGGGGACTTCCCTCTGTTCCTGTTTGCCAATCTTAGCAGTTCCTACATCCATCCCTTTAAATACCTTCAAAGCAGACAATGCTCATGTATTCATGGTACCACAGATGATGATATCATTTGATCACTGCATGACATGCACATGTGCACATATCTACACTATTGCCGCATCATTACATCATTACATCACTACATCACTACACCATGGTGTGTATCATCATTGTACATCCTGTACACTAATTTTGTTTCCAGATCCAACTCTACTAGTAACAGATAAAATGGTGGAGCTGGGTCTGAGAATGCGACTACATCTACACACACACACACACACACACACACACACACACACACACACACACACACACACACACACACACACACACATACACACACACACACACACACACACACACACACACACACACACACACACTTGTGCAGAATCTGCTGAAATAATTTCTCCGTTCAATCTCTTGGCCACTGCAATGGATAAATCTGTCTTTCCAACTGCTGTAGTTCCAGAAATAACCAGAACTAGAGGCCAGAATCCATGTAGAACACAATAGATAACATGCATTAAACATTTGATAATTAAATAACAAACCCTTTGGCTTCAGGATTTGTCTTTCGGCCATTGCAAAAGCTGTCTGTCTCAAGAGACGTATCATAGACTTTCCTGTATAGGGTTAGATTCTTTAACTATCTAGTAATAGTACTAGGTACATATGTACATGCACATGAACCGACGCCTGTCAGTGGCCATTTTTAGAAGTGATTGTGCAACTTTTTTAGAATTGCAACACCATCCAGCGCTACCGTACGTGCCGTCATAGATACTCTATACTTCGCAAGTATAGAGTATCTATGGTGCCGTGGACTCCTGTAGCAAGATCCTTTAGCTATGCAATGAAGTATACATTCACCGAACAGATCCGAGAGAGGCGGAAAAAACGTGCAAGAGACTTGAGGGCGTTTTGGACGTCATTCAATGTCGTTTATCAGACCATTATCCTCGGATTTATCATGTGGGTGTACATTTTGATGGGAGCGGGTGTATTCGTCGCTCTAGAAGCACAAGAAGAGCAGAACCGGATAGACGCTACTCAAGCTACGAGGGAGAGACTAATCAATAACCTTACGATAACTTTTAACGCCACAAGGGACGAAATAGAGCACATATTGGACGGTTTCAGCACAGCCTGCGATCAAGGACTGCTTCTTAACAACAGAGCTCCACTTTGGCAGTTCGGGAGTGCCTGCTTCTTTGCACTCACCGTGGTAACCACTATCGGTGAGTGTGTGCATGCAGAATGTAAACTATAATCGGAAGTGGCCAAACAAACCAGTACTCGTAACGTGCGTCCGTGTCAGTATTGCTTGCAAGATTGTCCCATGTGTGGATGTCCAATCATAGATGGTCCAATGAAGCCTACAATAGTCTGTTAGTCTGTCGTAGCCAGACCCTATTCCTCCATTTTATATGGTGTTGTTTGTTGGACCATAGATAATATAAAGCGTTTATATTATCTATGGTTGGACCTATCAAATTATGTCATAAAAATGAAGAAATAGGTCTACTTTGCATAGTCTGGACTGTTACGAGCATCCTCTGTACATATGGGGGGGGGGGGGGGGGGGGCTAGGGGGGCAAGAAGGGAGGGCCTCCCCCCATTGGCCCCAGGCATGTACAGGGGACAGTCATAGCAGGCCAGTACACACACCACTTTTGTTGCTAAGGATCGAATACAATGAAATATATTGCTCAAAACGTTTACTTCCTCATTACTCTATCCACAGACTCCTAATAGTGCTGGTTTTATTATGAGATTTATGCTACATGAGATGCAGTCTATGTTTTGTCTCTGCCATGCAGGGTATGGGAAGATTGCTCCCTCCACTACTTCAGGGAGGGTATTCTGTGTGTTCTACGCTCTAGTTGGCATCCCGCTCTGCGTGATACTCCTTGCTATCATTGGAAAGCTACTGCTCAAGATAGCAAAACTTCTCTACAGCCGTTTTAAGCATGGATTGATTCTGATCAGACTTATTGGAGTACTTGTAGTAATGGTGTCTGGCTCAGCCCTATTGGGCCTCATCCCAGCTGTTATACTAAGCCACATTGAGCAATGGGACTTCTCAACATCAATCTACTACATTTTTGTGTCCTTCAGTACGATTGGGTTTGGGGACTTCGTTGCTGCTCAGCAAGTTGACAGACCTGGAGATGCAGTTGTTCGCAGTCTGTACACAATATGCTTGGCTTTCTGGTTGTTCATTGGACTGGCTTATGTGGCCATCATTTTGGGTGGGATCAGAGATGTGATGAAGAAAACATGGAAAAGGTTACAATACAGATTCGCACACCGTTCCAGAAAACTGAAGAAGAGAAAATCAAAAGATGCAGATTCTGGTGCAGAGATCTCTGCAGTTGATGACTGTAAAACACATGAAGGACCACAGGTGAGCACTCGCGAAGATGACGATGATCACAGAACAAAAGAGAAAGAATGCGAACCAACCACTCACCAAGATTACCCGTGACACTGTGTGGACAGAATATGTTAAGACACCTCACGAGCATGACACAGACAGTTACTCACTTGAAGAAAAGCTCCAGACAGCATCAGGAGAAGTATCGTGATTGTGTATTTTGAACATGTACAATACAGAATGTGTATATAAATATTTTTTTATTTTTTGAGTTTCTATAATTATATTATTATGTGTGTATGTATGCACTTATTCGTAATTTATTTATTCAAAGAGTATCAAAATCACACTTAACACAGAAAATACAAGACAACTGCAACTACTGGTTTGCTCGTTTACCAAGAACATGATGAAGCAGATTAAACTTAATGACTTTGGGAACATGTCTAATTGTCAAAGATACTCTTGTCTGCCTCTCCAAGGCTGATCCGATGCTTAATACTTTGGCACATTTGCCAAGATTACAGATATCTGTGGTACAAGGATCACTTGTCCTGGCCTCAATTCCATGGAGATATTTGATGTACAAGTCTTCGGTGAGGACTACAAGACTGTGAGGCTCGAGAAGAATTGAAGTTATGTAGCGTTCCTGCAGACTGACTCCTGAGTCCTGGAATGTCAAGAAAACGTAAAATACACACATGTGCACACACACACACATGAACACACGCACATTAAAAATGTGCATGTTCATACACACACACACACACACACACACACACACACACACACACACACACACACACACACACACACACACACACACATGCACACACACACATGAACACACACACATTAAAAATGTGCATGTTCATACACACACACACACACACACACACACACACACACACACACACACACACACACACACACACAGAGAGAGAGAGAGAGAGAGAGAGAGAATTTGTGGGGTAAGAAGCCAACTCCAGTCTGCCAGCTTTGCCCAGAACGGCAAACACTACAACATGTGCTGAATTACTGCAGTGTGGCACTTAGAATGAGACGGTACAACATAAGGCATGACGACATTTTGTTGTCCCTCTATAAGTTTGCAGCCAGCCATCTTCATCGTGAGGACTGTATAACAGTGGATTTACCGGGGAAGAATTACTGCTTTCCTCAAGATGTGACAACCACCGACAGCAGACCTGATCTGGTCATTTGGAACACAAAGTCCATCTACCTGGTTGAATTGACAGTCCCTTTTGAGACTGGGTTTGAAGCTGCTGTTCAAAGGAAGCAAGGGAGGTATGGGGACCTGCTTGTCCAGTGTGCCACTAAATGCACAGCTTACATGACTACTTTAGAAATTGGGTCGCGAGAATTCATCAACACTAAGGGTTTTGATGATTTTTACAATCACGTCACCCCATCTACAATGAAGGAGCGGAAAGAGCTGGAGAAGGAGATTGTGGGAAAGTGTCTTGTTCACTCTCGTGGCATCTGGTGTAAGAGAAATTGGCAAAACGAAGCACCCATTTAACTTGTTTGCTTAACCATCACTCTTCATTTAAAGTTGATTAGGTAGTCTACTTTTATTTAGGCCTAAGCTATTAATAATAATAGTCTGCTTGTATACACAAAACTTTCTTTCATTTCTTGTGCTAACACTAGACTTATACTGTGCAGTGCTTTTGTAGAGTATCTTTGGCAGTGTCTAGATCATGTTAGCCCTCACTGTTCAACCTTATGTTATTGTATTCTGTGTTTCATATTAATAATAATGAATGGTGCAGGTGAGAAAAAAAAAAAAAAAAAAAAAAGAGAGAGAGAGAGAGAGAGGGGAGGGGAGTGAGGGAGAGGGTTGACCAAACCACACACACACACACACAAGTCTTCAGTTACAATTATCACTTAACGCACTTGTCTAGACTCCTCGATGGGACGGTAGAAGTCCAGCAGAGCAGTAGAACCAAGACTGATTGTTGTCACTACTGGAGTGTATAGTGGGCCATCTTCGTGGGGCTACGTG
Source organism: Halisarca cf. caerulea (assembly GCA_963170055.1). Lineage (NCBI taxonomy): Eukaryota > Metazoa > Porifera > Demospongiae > Chondrillida > Halisarcidae > Halisarca > Halisarca cf. caerulea. The sequence continues at coordinate 397,268 of CAUJGJ010000002.1, forward strand.
TGTTGGGAAAAGAATGATTTACATATTAATGACAGGGTTATCCCCAAAATGGCATATTCACAATACCATAATTCCTTGTCCTGGAGTGTATTCATTGACTAGCACATGGTTGGGCTGGTCAGAGCCAAACACTCCGAGTTCCGCTATTTTCTTACAGCATCGCTCCAGCCACTGCACAGAGAGAACCCAGGCTGGAGTAGATGCAGACCAGGCAGGAGCTGATTAAATTTGACAACAGTGACAACAATGACGAAACTCATCAATTGCAGTTAACATATTAACAGAATACAGCCACTCTCATGAAATGGTGACATGGGTGTCAGGATGTGTGCTCATTTTGTGTGTATTGGCCGGTGGACACAAATCTCATCCCCTCCTCCCACACACACACACACATACGTACCACAAAAGATATCATACAAGAGATATAGAGACACTGACCTCTGGAAGGTCTTCTCTAACCATCCCCTTTGCATGAGGTACACCACCTGAAATGGTAGAAGGAGTTTACCTATTGAGGTCACTGGTGTAAGGTTCCTGGAACATGCTGGGCATATGGATATACTCTATTCCTTTCACTAGTGGTGCTCTACCAGCACTGCAGGGGAACTTGCCCACTAGGTACCTGGTTTAGCACATACTCCTGGGTAGTAAGTACTCCTCATTCTGTCCCTGTGTATACCTCATGTACATAAACCAATCCTAATAGTAAGTACCTCTGATAAAGTACTGATTTTGTGTCCCCTTCAAGGTACGTACTATAAGCAAGTTGCACTGTTACCATCCACTACATGTCAGAACTGTACACCACATCTTTATTAGTCTGCATCAGACATTGACGATGGACCATCAATCACAGGAATTCTCATTCTGTCAGCTTACAGCCCTCATCAACAACCTCACCCTAACACTGTGGTAGCATAGATCTCTATGGTGGTGGTAAGTTTGTATTGGATTGAACACCATACCAACAGTAGGAGATAACATATCCACTATTACAAATCCCAGTATCCTACTGCATCATATGGTACGGTGTGACAAACTCCTCCACCACAGGAAGAATTCCAAGAATTTTCTTCACGTAATGGAGGAATTCGGTCTAAATACGCCAGACTAAGCACAGTGAAGACACAAGAGGAGAAGTAGGCATTCCTACAGACCCCAATTCTGCAATCTTCTGTTGGATAGCTGGGTCCATTTCGGCACTGGAGCTGTATACACCTGAGTACCAATAGACTTATCCATAACAGCATCATACATACAGGTGCTCATGGCCTAGTCGAATCACTGGCTAACCTTATGCCAAAGGTACCCTGCCTCTTCCTCAGAAATGAAGTTTGGGATGTAATAAGCTGAAGGTGGAGCCTAATTCAAAAATTTTCATGTGTAGTTATGAAGTTATAGACGGAATGAAGTGTATTTACTTGCTTACCCCTTCAATTTTATGCTCCCGTACACCACCAAGATACTTTTCAGCCATTTTTAGCCGGCCATTTTACTGTAATAACGGGATTTCCCCGTTCATCTTCCCCTGAAGCATGGTCTATGCTTGAAGAGACTGATTCCACGAATTTACGCCAATTTTAGATATGAGGGATTCTGACTAAAGGTTCTTTTTAAGGCCAAGTAAGTATATGCTCTTCTTCTCTTTCTTAAGGGAAACAAACACTTACTCGCTTTCCTTCTCCCGTTTCGTGACGCAGATCCACATTTCTTGTGTCCTTGAATGGCGGTACGAGTTGGGACAAAGGAAAGAAGGGAATGGAAAGATGAATTCAAGGTCCAGCCAAGAGAATACCAGCTGGAGCTGCTGGACCTCGCCCTTGAGGAGAATACGATTGTGAATCTTGGAACGGGCGCGGGAAAGACCTTCATTGCCGTGATGCTCATCAGAGAACTGCAACACGAGATCTACGGCGAGTGGAGGGACCACAAGCGAACCATCTTCCTCGTTCCATCCGGTAAATGATGTGCTTAATTTGCTCAACTAGCTTGCCTTTTAAGACTCTTGCTCATGATCAGCTCTGCTAATATCTGTTTTATGAAGAGCCTTATATTCTCTTGATAACCGTTTGTTTTGTTTGACTCTCCCTATCCAGTGCCTTTGGTGGACCAGCAAGCCAAGTATGTGAAAGATCACCTGTCTCTCAAGGTCGGAACCTACAAGGGGGACATGAACGTGGACAATTGGGACAAGTGGAGGTGGCAAGGAGAGTTTGAGAAGCACCATGTTCTCGTCATGACGCACCAGATATTCCTGAATATACTAAATCATTTCCCAAGGGAAATTCCCCTGACCAAGATTAATCTCCTGATTGTTGACGAATGCCATCACTGCACTAAGAATCATCCAAGTCGTGAAATAATGAGGCATTTTGACAAGTACAGGAATGAGGACTGTCCTCGGGTTCTTGGACTCACAGCATCACTCATCAAGTCTAAGATAAAGCCTCACCAGTTGGAGAAGTCCATCAGGGAACTAGAAAGCTACATGCGTTGTCGCTGTCAAACAGCTGCTGATCTGATTCGAGTGGAAAACTTCGCAACACAACCGAACGAGGTGATTTCCCAGTACTCGTCAACCACTGACCACCGTATAGAGTCCATCATGTGCATCATTTCGGCACCTCTGGATATGGTGCAGAATTTCAGTAAAGAGCAAAAGCGCGAATGTTCTGTTGCGTATGATCTGTGCAAGTCTGCACTTGACGATGTCCAATATACTTTGGAATC
>CAUJGJ010000002.1:402500-420000 GCA_963170055.1 Halisarca cf. caerulea
AGGTGACGGTGACACTTGTGGAGGAGGAGAGTGTGAGGATGACACATGAGGAGCTACAGGTCCTCACCCAATTCCACGCCTACATCATGGAGGGAGTTCTGCAGCTGGCAGCACAAGGCTTGAGGTACTCCCCTGGGGAATCCCCTAACAATTACCTAATTGTTCCTATTGGGATCATTCCAGCATTGGACACCTGTTATGTGGACACTGAGAGAGCTGCTACACTTGCCAGTGGAAGGGAGCAGGCCCGCACTGCAGAGAGCTGGAGGGACGGTCAAGGGTCAGCGGATGCATATGTGAACACAGTAGTATCTAAAACCTATGACAGTGGTAGCACTAGCAGCAGTGAACTGTATGCGGTTGTTTATGTGGACCCCAACACAACTCCCAGTTCACAGTTTCCTTACAGTTCAGAGGGAATTTCATACTCGCAGTACTTTCGAAACAAGTACAATGCACACTTGAGGAATGACCACCAACCAGCACTCGTGTGTGAGGCCCTTTCAAAGAGAACAGATCTCCTCACTTCGCGGTTCAAGACAAGGAAGGGAGAAGATCATGAGGTCAGGAAGGAAGGTGTTAAGGACAGATGGAGGATTACTCTCTTTCCAGAGCTTTGCAAGGTTCATCCGGTTCCTGCGTCACTCCATCGTCTGTACCACTGCATTCCGTCCATTTTGTGGAGACTGGAGTCTGCCATTGCAGCCAATGAACTGAGGACCAGGATACAATCAACCACCGGAGTGGGTGTGGTTAGAAGGGGTGTGTCTGAAGTCATGACAGATATTGATCTGAAGGGGTTTGATAGTAACAATGTGAACAACTTGAAGTGTGTGGTGTTTGCCGGGGGAGAGGTTATCCCGATAGAGGACAGAGAGAGTCTGTCTAGTAATAACATCAATGCAACAGTGGGTCCTAGCAATGCTGTACTCCTTCAGGCGCTGACACTGGCATCTGCAGAAGACATTGTCGATCTTGAGAGACTGGAAATCCTCGGAGACACCTTCTTGAAGCTGTCAACATCTGTGTCGGTGTTCTGCTCACAGGAGTATCACAGCGAAGGGCAGCTCACAGATGCTCGCTCCAAGATTGTGTCCAACCTTAATCTCTTCCGTTTGGCAAGATCAAAGGATCTCCCATCACTGATTGCTGCAAAGCCATTTCGTGCCCGTGAAACATGGATTCCTCCATGTTATGCTATTGTGTCAGGTGATGATCATGTGACTTCAACATATGCACCTTTGTCCATTTCGGACAAAAGTGTAGCAGATTGTGTGGAGAGTCTGATTGGTGCATACCTCAGTAGTGGTGGGATGACAGCAGCTCTGCTCTTCATGCAGTGGTTGGGAGTCAGTTTAAACGTACGGGATTCGTTGGAAATGGGTGCAGAACGGCAACAAAATTTCCACTCCCCAAGGGACTTTTTCGAGCTCGTAACTTCTCCTAGGAATGTTTTACGGAATTTCTTTCTAAAATGGGAATTTCAAGACACTCAACTTGAGGAGTTACAGAAACTTCAAGTTGGCTTGGACACCTTGGAGGGTGTGCTGGAGTACCGCTTCCAGGACAAGCGATATCTGGTGGAGGCTTGCACACACACTTCCTATGTGAGGAACCATGTCACAAACTGCTACCAAAGGCTGGAGTTCTTGGGAGACGCTGTTCTGGACTACCTCATCACTACATTCATCTACCAAAGGTTTCCTCGCCGCTCCCCTGGTGAGCTCACACAGCTGCGGTCAGCGCTAGTCAACAACAACACGTTTGCTGAGATGACATTGAAGCTTGGTCTGCATCGTCTCATGAAGCACAACTCCTCTCAGTTGTTTTCCGAGATTGACAGGTACCTCCAGGACCAGCAGGACAGCAGAGCAAACAGAGATCACTTTGAAGTGCTGTGTACACCAGTAGGTTTGCCTGTGGCAGTATAGAAGATTGCTAAGCTGCTATGTGTGATTGTGTGTGCACTTGAAGTTGTCTTTTGGTATACTGTGACATACTGTGTACATACTCTGTCCATGTGGAATGTCTGTACAGTGTACACTTTTGGGTACATACACATGCACACACACGCATGCACACACGCATGCACACACGCACACACACACGCACACACACACACACGCACACACACACACACACACACACACACACGCATGTGTGCACACTGACCACACCTTATTTTTAGAAACAGCTGTATTTTCTTACTGTAACTTGTTCTCTTTAGCCTACATCTGCCTGTTTGCCATCCTGTTCAAGCATAGAGGATGACGAAGAAGACTATGCTGAAGAGGTTTGTGCACCAAAAGTACTTGGTGACCTCATCGAATCAGTCGCTGGTGCCATCTTCATGGACTCAGGGATGGATCTGAGACGAGTATGGAGTGTGTTTCAAAGCCATTTTGTGCCCCTCATTGGTAAGTAGTTTCTCAGGTACGGCTGTGAATGTGTGGCCAAAGGTATTGCTTCTTCTCTTCAGATCAGTATTCTAAACAGCTTCCTCTGAATCCAATTGATCAGTTGTTCCAAGAGAACCCAAGTGCCAGGTTCAAGTGAGTAGATCAGTGTTCCTAGCCCCTACCTGCACACTGCCCATCCAAGTATTCTCCATTAATTTTTACCCTCTCCCAATTCACCAACTTGTCAACTGCGGAAACTGATGTCTCAGTACTCATATGCACATCATGCTGTGAAGTCTTTAGCTGGATACAGTGTAAAACTGCTTCATGTCAATCACTTATCTGCAGACACACCCCTCTGTGTAGATCACTCATCTACAGACACACCCCTCTGTGTAGATCACTCATCTGTAGACACACTACTCTGCATAGATCACTCATCTGCAGACACACCCCACTGTATTGATCACTCATCCGCAGACACACCCCTTTGTGTAGACTACCCATCTGCAGATACACCCCTCTGTGTAGCTGTGTAGTTCACCCATCAGCAGACACACCCCTCTGTGTAGATCACTAATCTTCAGACACACCCCTCTGTGTAGATCACTCATCTTCAGACACACCCCTCTGTGTAGATCACTCATCTGCAGACACACCCCTCTGTGTAGATCACCCTTACTTTGTGTGGTATCTACCCCTCTCCTTCAGGAAGCTCAGGCGAACAGCTGACAAAGGATATTCAGTTACTGTGAAGGTTGTGCAGACGGAAGGACAACCACCTCTTGTTGCCAATGGATATGCCAAGACAGAGGCAGCTGCCAAGCGCATTGCTGCACGAGGACTGATCAAAAAATTGAATAATTTGACTTTGAGTTGAACATTACTTGTATGTTATTTATTGTATTCTGTTGTACTTTGATAGTCATAAATAATGTAGTTTTACGCATGCACATGTCGCAGACTAATGACAAAAAGACCGAATTTGGTCTTTAATCATCGGCATAAATCTGTCCTCATATACACATCACATTGTAGTGTTCGTCACTGAAACAGACAATTGCCTATACATGCATAGGTTATTACCTGCCTCCGAGTTCTATGGTATTAATAATCATGACGCCCAAGGGCGGAGTGAAAGATCTGTATTGCCCAGCACTGCCATAGCATAGAGAAATACAGATCACACTGCTATACTTTTTGAAACATACAAACTCGCCAGATCCTCTGGTGCTACGTACAGTGCATCAGTTTAGAAGCACATGGTACAATATATGGTCTGAGTCATCTTTCGTTTTACACAATGCAGGCACTCTTTACATCTGTTTGTACATATATCGTCTGATGACAGCTGAAAGTCCAGATTTCAGGCTTCTTGGATTATCACCAGCTAGTCATCTTTCTTGATTATCTGCGGGATGTAGGAATGCTCCCGTTTACCCCCATGTGGGCCTAAGCATGTCTATTACTGTCCCCAAAAAAACAATTGTGTGCATGTTCCAGTGTTTCTTTAGCAAATGAGAGCTCACCCCTACAGCCTTGTGTCATTTTAGATAACAGGAGAGCATTGGATGGCGATAGTTGGCTAACCAATGTCAATTTAATGTTGCAAGCAGCCTGAGAAAAAAAGGGGAAAAAAGGAGGTCCCACCGAGATTCGAACTCGGGTCTTTGGATTCAAAGTCCAATGTGTTAAACCTCTACACTATGGGACCATGGCAGAAAACTGGTCGAAAAGCGTCTACATAAGGTAAAGCGAGCCTCATAGGCGTTCCCGGTACAGAGCGCCTTTTGTAATTTCTGCAGAAAGCGAAGAAAAGGAATAGTACGATCATTTTGTCCACCAGTGCTAAGCCAATGGCAGTAATAATTGTACACGGCGGGGCTTGGGCCATACCAGATAGTTTAAAAGACAATTCTGTCAAAGGATGTGAAGCCGCTGCCCAAGTCGGTTATGAAACTCTTCTAAAAGGAGAATCTTCTTTAAAGGCCGTGGAAATGGCGCTAATAAATTTAGAGGACAATCCCGTATTTGATAGTGGAAGAGGATCTTGTCTAACGTCAAAGAAACAAGTTGAAATGGACGCCATTATTGTCAACGGAGCGAATCTCAAATTCGGAGCAGTAGCGTCGGTGAAGAACATTAGGCATCCCATTTCCCTTGCAAGGATGGTACTTGAGAATACAGATCACGTGATGCTCGTTGGCCAGGGAGCAAACGACTTTGCAGCTGACATGGGCGTGAAGGAAGAGGAGCCCTCATACTTGGTGACTGATTTAGCTCGTGAACAGTGGGAAGAGTACCAAAAGTACAACACTGTTATCAAAGACCAATTTTCAGCTTCAAAACTGAATGACAGATATGGTCATGATACAGTTGGTGTTGTTGCTATGGATATCCATGGTAACCTAGCCGCTGGTACTTCAACTGGAGGTATCACATACAAAATGCCAGGTAGAGTGGGGGATTCCCCTCTTATTGGCTGTGGTGCTATGTGTGACAACAAGGTGGGGGGCGTATCGACCACAGGGCATGGAGAAGCAATCGCTAAAGTGACTCTCTCTCAAAGAATACTGACAGAAATTGAGCTGTCGAAAAAGACAGGACAGCAAGCTGCAGAAGATGCTCTAAGATTCATGGACCAGCGTGTGGGTGGCTATGGAGGGGCTATAGGGATAACTAAGGAAAGAGAATTGTTTAAGTCTTTCACTACAGAGAGAATGGCATGGGCTTCCATTGACAGAAATGGAACCCGATCTTCAGGAATTTGATCATGTTTAAAGTACCCCATACACTCAGTTCTCATACTCGTATTTAATTTATTTAATTTTATTATCTAATAAAACTTTCATCTTGTTAGCAGAGTATACTTGATATTTCAGATACAGTTATTCATTGCACTTCAGTAGTGATACCTTTGCCATCCATTTCATTAGTTGATAATTAAATTTTAATTCCTCCAGAGTAAGTCAACACTTAAAATGGCAATTTGGAATGTTTGAAAGAATTTATAAAAACATGGATTTCCACTGCAAGCAGTCACGCCTCCTCAGACCCCACTGTACATGGAGAAGAAGTAAATGTACACCAAAAACAGAGGATAAAGAAGAAGTGGTTTCTTGTTCTGCAGTCCATCTGTTGTGAGAAGTGTGCCAGCACTGAAGGTGGACCACACCACGCCCAGGATCTGCAGACAAGCCGGGAGAACAGAGGGACAAATTGAACATTAAAGTTGAGAATAAATTACAAATGAGGAAAAATTAACAAAATATGTTTAGGGGCTGCCACAGGCAGCCCCTATATTGTTTTCATTTGGACTTCCGGTGTGTAACGCTCATCCAATATATATATATATATATATATATATATATATAATATGGATTTGAAGAAAAGTCTTATAATAGAGAATTTATATAATAGTAATAGAGAAGTATGAATTTATACAGGAATGAGTTATAGGAATTGTTTTGAAAACAATACCCAAATATGGCAATTGTTTTCAAAACAATTGTCCAGTTACAATAAACAGTATGTTCTATGAATGTTCAGCTGTGCACTTACCCTTCAATGCTTTGCAAGTGATTCGAGTGTGTAGGGCAGCAGCTCCCACGAGTTTTTAACTCGAATTACTTGTTATAATGGGCAAATTTTAGTTGTTTAGATCAATGATACTAAATTGGGTGAATAAATAATTATGATCATTTACTCACATTTCATTTTACCAAAATTAATGGTTAAAATTGATGATTATCAACAGGCTAACAACTCACACATTATAAAATTCTCTTCTCTACTGTTTCTCGACACATACTTATCATGGAGCGTGTACACGGACACACTTTACTCACACATATGTACACACACACACACACACACACACACACACACACACACACACACACACACACGCACACACTACATACACACACACACACACACACACACACACACACACACACACACACACTACTCACTCTTAAGAACACTCCTAGTGTTGGCATAAGGTGTAGCCATGATACGACAGGAGCTGTAATCAGTACAGGAAGTAGTGAGTACCCAACAATGCCAAGAGTCTGTGTGTAGCCAACCTGTGGAGCCAAAGACAGGGGAGAAGTAACACTGGAGTCAGAACAAACTGTAGAAAGTATTCAGCATCCTAAAATGATACGTAAAAGATGTTCTTCTTCGGGTCTGACAACACATGCTGCAAGTTTTCATGAAAAAAGTCCATTGTTACAATGTTCTGCCCACTTGTCTTCTTTAGTTAATACTCTAATCAGTTTATAGTGTTACGTACCTATATAAGCCATAGTGGGCAAAACACTGCAGAAATTGTGACTGTTGATGAAATCTTGTGACATGCGGTGTTAGTCCAAAAGAACATTGAATACAAATCATCAGTCAACTGTTAGTGCAAATATACATACCTCTCCCCCAAGCACTCGGGCTAACATGAAGATGAACATTGAACCGAAAATCCAAATAGTTATAACCCATGACACCACCTACATGAGTGAAAACCATGTGATTATCACATGACTACAACATTCTCACTTGATCATCCACACACCCTGAACTGTCCGTACACAGAAATGAGAGAATAGAGAATAACCACAAGGAGAGGGCCCCAGAAGTCAGGATTGTCTCTCAAAACCTCTCTTTTAAGCCCAAAGGCTTTGATGGGCAACAAAACACAACGTAGCTTGTAGAAAATATCTTGTAAATTAATGTCGAGTTCCTCTCTGTGTAAAGACAAGACCTAGCCATAACCCCATGAATATATAGAGGTAGTTTACAAACATTTTGGAAGCAATGCATCTAACTACTACAAATAGCCTGCCCGTTACATAGCATAGCTCTTTGCACATCACCCCTACATAAGCACCCAGTAGTGAGGAAAGGATTTGGTAACAAGTATTTGCACACACAACAGTGGCTTTTGTGGTTCATCCGAGTCGTCTTCTACTTCCAACAGCCATGAAAAACCTCCCTTGTCAAGAAGTCGTGATGTCACAGTGGTATTCTGTTTAGAAGTGAATTTTCTGTGACTCTCCGTGTCCAGGGTTCCTTCCAGATCTGCTAGCCCCTCCTGCCCCGCTTGCTCATGGACAACAAACTGCATGGTTTCAGGACGAAAATCTGACGGTTGAGACACATTCCCATACTCAGAGGTACCCAATTCTATGGATGTACTCGTGGGCACTGCTTCCACGTCTACAGTTTCGTCGTGTACGTTCACAAACTCGAAAGTATCGCTGTTGGCAGAGCTTGCTGTCGACATTTTCTCGTCTATTTTAGACCTTTTTATATTGGTCACAACGTGTGTTTTAAAATATTATATAAAATTTTATGCTATATATATATCCCTAAAATGGCCGTGCAGGTCAAACCATTAAAAAATATTTGTGTCTCGTTTTCCTGTTATCTGGATGTCAGACATAAATGGATTTTAGCAGTGTTATTATGCACACAAGTGTCTTCAACATTACAGCAGTGTGATAATATCTGTAGTTCTCTTGTTGGCCAGGGAGGAACCTACACGTATCTAACGCTGGAAAGGCAGAATATTTCTATCCCGGAAGACGATCTGCTTCGAATTTGTGACAGCACTGAGACTATTCTTAGAAATGATACACTTCTTACGACCCTTCCTCCCAATGTGACAGCTATAAATGTGTGTCAAAGCTCTCTTGACGAATATTACAATGGCACAGTGATCAGAAGAGTCCACGTGAGCAGTGGCGCCTTGAACATATCAAATGATTCTTGCAACCATGCTTGTAGCGTTTGTTTGGCGGATATTTGTGCTTCTGGTAGGCTGGACTCCTGCAACTGTTCTATCTTGTCTGAGTGTGTTCTGAATGAACTAGGACTGTTTTCCTCGGAGAGGCTCCTGGAGGAGAAGCTGAATGGTCTCACTAGTAGCCTCCAAAGCTACTCCAACCTCCTGGACAGGACTGTTCGTGGTGTACTTATTGCTGAGGGCAAAGGTCCTACATGCCTGGTATGTTGGGATGAAGAAACAGCAATTGTGTGTGTGTGTATGTGTGTGTGTGTGTGTGTGTGTGTGTGTGTTTGCGTGCATGTGTGTGTGTGTGTGTTTGCGTGCATGTAGGGGCATATATTGCCTGTTACTGCCTCCGTTTTCTCTTTTCCCATATTGTTAGGGGAGGTACACTAATTGGTTGTGTCGGACTAAATTGCCTCTGCTATTCACAACTGGAGATGGTCATTTGACCAGGCTAAAACCTTGTCTTGAGGTCTGCTGGGATGTGATCGTTGAATGTCCCTTTTACCTCCCAGCCCAGTACCAGCACACTATCAGAGATGAAGATGGTCCTGTTCAAGACCAGTATGCAGGGACACCTGTGTTCAGCTGTCCCAGTTAGTTTTCTTGCATGATATATGTTAGGGGCATATGCACACATGCATGCACGCACATACGCATGCACACACGTACACACACACACACACACACACACACACACACACACACACACACACACACACACACACACACACACACACACACAGGAGCAGGATTTAAGTGGTGTGTGTGCGTGTGTGTGGAATTGGTGGGGATGTGAAGTTTCATGCATGCTTTGACATGGTGTAACTATTTCCCCATCTTCTTGTGATACCCGTAGGATGTATTCTAGTATCACAATGCCTGTGCTGCTTGTAATTTGTCACATGTCTATCGCATGTATATCACATGACTGTCACATGTATAACACGATTGTACTCCACAGGTTTAGAGTGGATTGATGAGTTTCACATGCAGTCACGATACAGAATGTGTGCAAGTAGTCCTACAGCAGTCGACTCATACTTCCTGCAGAACTGCTTGTGAGTCCGTCTACCGGCAGGTGGGTGGGGCAGCATCTACCAGGAGGTGGGTGGGCGGAGTCCAGTCATCATTGTTCCATGTACCATATCATGTATTTTATTGTGTATTTTACTAATAATGAAATAATCAGTGATTTTTGATGAACTAATGATTAAATTGATAATAATTATAATGTTTATTAATAACCAGATGAATGCATGTTGCTATGGTGAATGGGATGATCTCATACAAAAGTGCACATGGCTTCATACAAATCAAAACTATTTACACATACATTAAATTATGATTTATGAGCATTTATGTGACAACAGGGCTAGTTTGAACCTTGGAACATTCACAACACTTCTTGTTATGAGTTCAAAGTGAACTGTGCACATGAACTGACCAGGGACCTCAAATACATGTGGTAAAATGTACACAACTAACAAGGAGACGTTGTTGCTGTGTTTATTGTGTTTTAATAATTACGTAATCATCAAATTCTGGATCACGACTCTCAGCAAGAATTTGATCTGTTCTTGCAACTCTTGATGGTGATGGTGAGGGTGAGGGTGATGATGTTGACAAGCTCCTTCTAGTAGGGCAGGGAAGGACGCAGACAGCGTCACTGGAATAGCTTGACATACTTGAACTGCTGATCTCTCCTGACTTGGAAGATGTTGATCCAGAGGAGGAGGAGGAGTTGCTGGAGGTGTGAGTGTGGGTGTGGGTGTGGGAGTCATCCAAAGTGGTCCGTAAAGACGAGGAGTGGCTGAATTTCCTGTACTGCAAATGTCGCTGTCTATCCTGTACCTCAGGTGGTGCTGGTACACTGAGTGTTAACCCATCCTCCTGTGGTTCTAGAGAGAACTCCATCTCAGTATCTTCATGCTTGAGGTGGTCATATTTCCTCACTTCTTCCTCAAACTGCTCCAGGTCTTCATAAGAATCCCATGCCCGAGAAGACTGGAGTAAGTCAATTTGCTTGGCATGAAAGGCCTCCACTGCTTCCAAGAGAAGTAAAGTGTTCTTGTGAGAAGGAGTTGATTGTGTAGAGGAAGAAGACTTCTTAGCACTGTTGCCCTTGATGTTCAAGAGTTGGCATCTACGATCGTGATCCACTGGGTCAATCTCAAGGCCCTCGATCTGTCTGAAGTCTTTCCCCCCAACCAGCACTTGGGCGCGCTCACTGCGGCAGGGGCCCAGGGAGGGCACAGACACCAAGAACCTGATTCGAGTCTTGAAAGGATGCAAAAGAAGAAGAGCATCTCCTCCAGTTGACAGGAGAAGAATCTGACCCGTTACCAGCCCCAGCCAGAGTACATCCAAAGCAGAGCAGTGGGCAGTGATGGAGCAGATCTCCGAGAATTGTGTTGGGTAGGATGTCTCAATTATCGTCTGAATGTTTCGGACAAAAAGACACGATTTACTCTCTCTGTCCCAACAAGATATACACACTCCTCCTGTGTGCACTCCCCAGATGATGTTGCCGTGAAGCGACAGCTCTCCCACCATGCTTTGACGATTGCTGCCCTCGCAAGGAAGAGTTATCTTCCCCCTTGCTTTTAGGGTGGTGGAGCTGTGAAAGGCAATAGTCTGAGCATAGGACACCCATAGATCCCTTCCAGCAACCACCAGACCTTGTATGCTGTGATCACAGAGACATTTCTGCCTGTTCTTGGAAGATGTGCCCGCATTACTGTTGAGAACGAACACACAACCTTCCTGCGTACCAATGTACATTTCATCTCCATTCGCGCAGAAACACGATGGTCCACAGTCCCTCATCCACACTGTGTGCATGTGTGTCTTGCTCTGTGCATCGATCACATCAACCTTACTGTCCCCCAGGCCATCACGTGTAGCCAGCCACAGAAGGTTGCGATGGAGTACCATACATTTCTCCTGGCAATTCACGCCAATGGGATGGGTCTGTGAGTGCTTCAGGGACTCAGCATTCAAAACCTGGACTTCTGCCCCCTTGTCACCATCCAGACACACCCACAATTCCACTGTCGGCAGTGGATCATTGACTTCAGTGGGCGGCTTCAGTTCATCCTCCTGGTATATGTGAACACAGGCATCTCTGAGCGAGAACTGACTGTAAACAGTCCGTACTCCAATGGTGAGTTGAACGCGTGGGATGCATAGCAAGGGAAGGAGGTCTGACATTTGAGGACGGCATTCTGGTTTGTAAGTCCAGCATTTTCTCATTATGAGTGCCAGGTAGGGTAACCCGATTTTAGCTACCTTCACGTCTGACAGCTCAGGAAGCTGGCCCTTCTCAATAGCAGAATTTACAAGATGGCTGCCCTTCTTCTTGATTGACTCATAGGGATTGCGTCGTGCCACCATCTGGTACAGAACCATCCCCAGTGAGAAAATGTCAGCGGATTGGTCATAGGCTGGTCGAGCAGCACTGATTACCTCGGGGGCCATGAACCCAACAGTGCCCCCAAACCTACGAGCTCCACTTGGGGCTATCTCAGTCACCATTCCAAAATCAGTCAGCTTGCAGTTGACAAGATTGTTAAGACGCAGAGACCACAGGAGGATGTTGTCTGCTTTTAAGTCACGGAAGATGTACGAGCTGCGATGAAGGAAATCCAGTCCAGCTGCTATCTGTGCTGCAATTCTGAAATGAATCACTCGAGAAATTGGTTTTGAGCTCTGCACAAAGGGTTTCTTGATTGTTCCCCTTGGAGCAAGCTCCAGGACAAGGTAGAAGTGAGGTGGTTGTATGACCACTCCGACCATCCCTGCAAGACTGGGGTGATGACAGCTCTGGAGAACAGTGGTCTCATTACGAAGCTCTTTCAGATCTTCTGTGACTCCCTTGGCAAAGAGCTTGATGGCAACATCTTGTCCCCTGCAAGTTCCTCTGTACACCTTCCCAAAACCTCCTCGTCCGAGAATGCTACCTGTGGAGTACTCAATATCACTGAGTTTCAGAAGAAAGCAGTGGTCAATATCACCAAGAAGGATGTCTGGAGCAATGTCACTGATGTGCACTGTGTGACCACTGGGGCAGCGGCAGAAGAGGGCTACCTGATTTGCTTGGCTGTTGGCATCTTTCATTCTGTCCAGTTTGTCCACAATCTCTTGTTTCACAAAGTAGTGAATTGGCGAACAGTTCTCCTCAATGCACTTGCAGCAGGGCAGTTTGTGGTCGAAGCGAAATGACTCTGCATTGTACCACTCAACTAGATGCTTGTCACAGATGTCTGTTATCTGTCCATAGAGCTGTATGCCGCGTGTGTCGGTGACGGTTGTGATGCACACTCCGCAGTCGCCGGTTGACTGCTCCATGTTCTCCAGGGACTCTACACGGAAGAAGAGAGGGTCAGTGTGTAGACTCTGTCTGTAGTAGAGGCCTGTCCTCCAGAACTTCAGCACACTGTCACCTGTTGCTATGCTACAGTTGGGAGAGAGAGACGCAGGTATCTGAGGAGTAGATATATGGACGGGAGAAGCTGAGTACTTAAGAGGTGGCCACAAGTGGATGTCCAGCTCTTCATCTGAGCTTGACAGTCGTTCCCAATCCTCAACGTGTGAGCTGTTGAAGAGACTTGAGTGTGAGTCATCGTCCAGTGTTGTTCTTGTCTCCACGATCTCCTTCACACACGGTATGGAGTGCATTATTCTAGCTATCATTCTGCTCCAGAATCCAGGAGGAATGAAACCATCCGTGAACACAATGTGTCTCCGTAGATAGGGCACACCCGCGGGAATGCTGATGTCCGGGGGCTTAGTGTTGGGGAGCATGGAGGGAATTAGGAGGGAACTTCGCTGCTGATCCAGCGGAAGTACAATCTCAAACCTGTCCAATAACACAACCAGCTGGATGAGAAAATCCTTACTCTCTCCACCGCCGAGGAGGTTCTTGTAGATGATAGGCAAACACTTGCTCTCGATGACTCCATGCCTCACGTATGGGTTCTTCTCTTTGACTGTCACAATGGCCGACATCACGTCAAACAGCCAGTGTGGGTCCATGAAGTAGAGATCGTCCAGGTTATTCTTGCGATCACTGAAGTGTAGAATGGACCCAATTTGATGGAGAAAGTCCGTAGCTGCGTGGATTTCTTTGTCTGTGTAGAGATCTGATTTCCCAAGTTTCCTCACAAGTGCTTTGTACTCACTATAGTGCAGCACTGGAGGCAGTCCTTTCGACAGCTGTGAAGGGTGTACGGAGGGTTTAGTTACGAGTGAGCTTTGTGGGCGAGCATTACACATATTGTGTGCGTGTGCGTGCGTGCATGTGTGTGCGTGCATGCGTGCATGCGTGTGTGCGTGCATGTGTGCATGCGTGCATGTGTGTATGAATTTGTACATGTGTGTATGCATACATGTGTGTGTAAACATGGATAGAATATGGAACACATTGGCATGTGCACTACACAAAGCATGGGAGTATTGCTTCCATTATACTGCCATGCACTCTGTATGTAGGATTCTAGGGACTAACCTTTCTTTGTGAGAAGTGAGTATCGAGGGCTTGGTAGCTCTCGGGCACTTTCTCAAGAATGAGTAGATCGTCTTTTCTGTCCCTGTTCTTGGGGTATCGGTCTGGGTGGAGGTACTGGTGGACAGCTTGGTCATAGATGCAGTCAGAGAGATTGTCCAGGTTGTCCTTGGCTCCGTGCAGAGCAACATATGTGATCTTATTCACTGTGAGTGGAGGAAGGCAGGCCATGAGATGGTAGGCAGAATCGGGAGAGGGTGGGTGAGTGGGGGAGGGACAAGTTGTAGACATAATAAATAAGGGATCTTCATGCACAAGCTATTGATTTTGGATTAAAATGTTTACATCACCAATTTTGGTGGAGGGGAAACACCCTCCTTGCACCTCCTCCTGAGGGAAACCCTTGCAAGATGGCATTGCTCTATGGGACAGCGACATAAACTGGAAATAATGAGCAAAGCCTCACTATCTCTTTCATTCAATAGGTGGCAGAGTGATATACAGATGTTCTTTGTGCATCTATTGCAAAGGGATATTAAATAGTACATACATATACGTACAGTGAATTCTCGTTAATCCGCCACCGCTTTATCTGCCAAACCCTTTTATCCGCCATCAATTCCGTGCATGAATTATTACAAAATACTGCAAATTGATTTGGATAATCCACCAAACTCATTAATCCACCAATATTCTTCAAAATGAATTCAGATTAATGAGAATTCACTGTATACTATTTTTCCGCACAAACAAGACTAGACCACTTTGTGCTGAGGTAGTGCATTTCAAGTGATAGGTACACACTACACATGTGTTCCATCAGCACACGATGTACAGCACACGATGTACAGCACACGATGTACTGCAGCACACGATGTACTGCAGCACACGATGTACAGCACACGATGTACTGCAGCACACGATTCACTGCAGCACACATACAAATACATGCCTACATGCAAACATATACAAAACCAACCACCCACAACCCACATGCATGCATACATGTGTGTCATACTACAGTAAACCTCTCTAATCCGAGCCACTGTAAATCAGCCACACCGTCTAAACCGACCGTACTGTTCGGTCTCAAAAGTCACCCATATATTGGAATGGACCTGTCTATTCTGCCTCCCCTCCCTCTAATCCAGCCAATTTTTTGGTCCCAAAGTGGCCTGAGTAGAGAGGTTTTACTGTAAGATGTATGTACCCACATGTGCAGTCATGCACACATACACACACATGTGCAGTCATGCATACATGCACACACTTGAGCACACAAGCAACACATTAACACATGACATTGTCCACAACACCATACGCTGGCCAACCTTCCTCACCTTGTAGCTTCTTCTCATGATACTTCTCTGCCAGTGCAGCTATCTTCTCAAAGATGGTTGAAAACACACGACTTCTCTCCTCTTCCGTCAGCTTGTCATAGTGGGTGCCAACAATGATGACCCTCGAACCAGGAACACGCATAGCAATGTTGTCCAGCCACGGTTCGATTTCTTCCACTCCTCTCTCCATGTCAGTCATCTTCCACAGAAGGAGATACAAGGATCTCTTGGTCAGGAAACACTGGTGTGTGGCATAGTACACCTCCTGGCCCCCAAAATCCCACAAGGTGAATCGTATGGGTTGGTCTCCCCTCTTGCACACCCACTCATTGACTTCGATCCCAACTGTCGACTCATTGTCGCTCTCCCTTACACTCTTCTTCAGCAGTCGCTTCACAAGCGTTGTCTTCCCTCTGGCTGCCTGCCCCACCAACATCAGCTTCATACGGTAATACGGTCTAGCACTCTTTAGTTTAGCATCTAAGTAGCTGCGGATGACCTCTGAAGATTCCGCTATCATTGTCTTTGGTGGGTCCACAAGGTTTGTTAGCCCGTTTATCTTCAGTTCTTTCATGAACTGCAGTCTTCCTAGCTCCTTCGGGAGGCGTTCGATGGCAGTGTTAAACTCCAAGCTCAAGTATTCTAGTTTCTCCAGTGTCCCCAGGACCTCCAACCCAGTTGACAATTGGTTGTTTCCAAGATCAAGCCACTTCAAGCGAAAGGCCTCAATCCTATTTGGTAGGCTCTGCAGCTTGTTGTACGAGAGGTTCATCATCTGTAGTTCGGCTGACCACACGTAGCTCTTGGGCAGCTCGGTGAGTTGGTTGTGAGCAAGATTGAGCTCTCTCAGACTGGGCAGCTCTAGGAGTGTACTGGGAAAGGACCTGAGGTCATTGTGGTCCAGGTGAATGTATACTGCATTTCTGAGAAAGAGTCGTAGATCGTCCGGGAGACTCCTTATTCGATTGTGATTCAGCTGTAGGTTCACCACCCAATTTATGTGACGTAACCATGACAACTTCACTCGTTCCAACCCAAAGGCCATCCACGACACTCTCTTCTCTTCCTGGTAGACATCGGTGCGAACTAGTAACTCCTCAAACACACGACTGTCCTGATCGCCACATGCGAGAATGGCATAAGCTGTGGGGATCCTCCCTTGCAGCACAGCTTGCTGGACCAGTGGTAAATCATCATCCGTAATCCATGCATGTGTGTACTGGGGTATGTTTGCACCAAACAATCGAAGAACAAGCTGATAATCCTTCTCCTTCACTGCCAGCAACATCAACAACATGGCATAAGCGTGATATTTCTTGTTGGCCTTGGCCCTCGTAAGTGCATTTGTCATTTTAACTTCCTTAGAGTTTCTTCCTCTATCCATTAGTATGGCTACAATGTCTGGGTTGTCCCTGTCGACTGAGGTGGTGAGAGCTTCGCGAAGACAACCAGTTTCTACATTCAGGCTTGACCTCTCAAATAGGCGCTTCATTAATTGGACATCATCCGTTTTAGCAGCGCGGATAATGGCTAGAATGAAGAATGAAAATGACACATAAAAGTACATATACACAACAAAATGTGTGCATTATATCATTCCCACCAACCATGTGGATCAAGTGCATGTAGACATTCACACACACACACACACACACACACACACACACACACACACACACACACACACACACACACACACACACACACACACACACACACACACACACACACACACACACACACACACACACACACACACACACACACACACACACACACACACACACACACACACACACACACACACACACACACACACACACACACACACACACACACACACACACACACACACACACACACACAAACATGCAAACACATACACACACACCTGCTGATAGCATGATCTTTTGTGTGTCAAATCTTGCTGCTATCTCACAGCTCCCAAGTGGTGTCTTCCCAAATTCGTCGTTACAATCCAGTTCTGCCCCCAGATCTATCAGCTCCCTCACCAGTCCCGTGTGCCCCCCGGCTGCAGCAAGGTGCAGAGCGCTGTACCCGTTGTTCGTCTTTATATTGACGTAGCCGTTCTTCGCTTCCATGTACGGGTCGTACTTCAGTAGCATCAGGACGATGTCTCTGTAGCCCGCCGAAGCAGCCTCATGTAGAGGAGTGTACCCGAAAAGCCCGCCACATTGAAGGAGCTTCCTCTTTATGTCGTGAGGGGCTGTCCTTTCTAGCTCTTCCAAGTACCTTGTGGCGCCCTCGAGATCGTTCCTCCCGCAGTATAAATTTAGGAATTGCTCTTCTGCAGGGGTAGGGGCAGCTTCTGTCTTTGAGTTTTCCTCGTTCTTTGCCGCCATTCACCACCTGCAGTCTGCAAAGAGGCAAAACTATTATAAATTTGCAATGCAACTAGTTTTTAATTAATTCTTATTTATTCTGCCAAAAATACAATTAACTTAAC
>CAUJGJ010000002.1:425000-455000 GCA_963170055.1 Halisarca cf. caerulea
ACACTAAACAACAAAGATGAGAAAACCATCCAGTGAGTGTCACAGATGTACCACATACTCAGCAGGGACACACCCACCACATACACAGTAGGGACACACCCACCACACACAGCAGGGACACACCCACTACATACACAGCAGGGACACACCCACCACATACACAGCAGGGACACACCCACCACATACACAGCAGGGACACACCCACTACATACACAGCAGGGACACACCCACCACATACACAGCAGGGACACACCCACAACATACACAGCAGGGATACACCCACCACATACCGAAGAAGATTGAGATTTGGATCAAAGTCAGCAAGTCCAACTGCTTCTCTTCCTTCAAAATAGGACTTCACACATTTCTTCTGAACATATTTCTGAAGCTTTGTGTATGTCTTCAGATCTGCCTGTATGCAAGCAAGCATAGAAATGCACACAGGAAGCGATCAGGCAGCCACTGCAATACACTATGCATACTATGAGCAATGGTGAGTGAGTAGCACATACTCCATAGGCAGAATTGGTGACTGGAAGGGGTGTGTCAAGATGTAGTGGGTGTGGCCTTACCTCACATGTTCCTTTCTCATCCTTTACTTGGTGGAAGAGTTTGTCCCAGTAAGACTCCAGGTTCTTGAACAGCTACAAGTGTACAGATGCAGGTACTGAGTGTGGGGATGCATGTACCAAGTGTAGAGATGCAGGTCCAAGTGTAGGGATGCAGGTACTGAGTGTAGGGATGCAGGTCCAAGTGTAGGGATGCAGGTACCGAATGACCACATTCAGCCATACTTGCACACGTACATTCAATACATGTGCACACACACACACACACACACACACACACACACACACACACACACACACACACACACACACACACACACACACACTCACACACACACACACACACACACACACACACACACACACACACACACACACACACACACACACACAGTCATGCAATTACCACACAATACACAAAGTCTACTCACAGATGTGGAAAAATTAAAATGTGAAAATTCTGTCAGCATAAAGTCCATCATCTTCTGCATAAACTTCAACTGAAGAAAATTGCAACAACAAAAAAACATTCATACACTGTCATCACTGTAGTGTGTGTGTGTGTGTGTGTGTGTGTGTGTGTGTGTGTGTGTGTGTGTGTGTGTGTGTGTGTGTGTGTGTGTGTGTGTGTGTGTGTGTGTGTGTGTGTGTGTGTGTGTGTGTGTGTGTGTGTGTGTGTGCATGTGTGTGTGCGCACGCTAGAGGGTAGATGACATTCAACTGACCATGTTAATGGAATGACAGGAACGCAGAGAGACCATGTGCTGGGAAAGAACCTTCAGGTAGGCCGTTCTGGTCAACAGGGCCACCTCAGCCGGTGCACTCCATGCGTTTAACTGGTCCAACGGAGGGAAAAGGGGAGTCAGTGTGTGCTTGTATGGGATAATGTATGCTACCACGAACTGACGATTAGCAAGTAGGGCAGCAAGTGCTAGTGAACAAACCATCAGTGAGAGACAGTACACGTTTGTGTATACATACACATCAACATACGTATGAATTGCAATAAAAGTACATACATACGTATCTGTACGTACTTGTGTGTACATTTGTAAGTATGTATGTATATGCATGCATAATATGTATGTAATATGTATTTACATACAGCTCAATATATAAATGTTGTGTGTGCACACGTGCATGTGTGTGTGTGTGTGTGTGTGTGTGTGTGTGTGTGTGTGTGTGTGTGTGTGTGTGTGTGTGAGTATGCATGCGTGTGCATGTATGTGTGTGTACGTATGTGTGTGTGTGTGCACGTGTGTGTGTGTGTGTGTGTGTGTGTTCATGTGTGTGTGTGTGTGTGTGTGTGTGTGTGCGCATGTGTATGTGTGTGTGTGTGCATGTATGTGTGTGTGTGTGTGTGTGTGTGTGTGTGTGTGTGTGTGTGTGTGTGTGTGTGTGTGTGTGTGTGTGTGTGTGTGTGTGTGTGTGTGTGTGTGTGTGTAGAGTAATATGCAAACTACATTTAACAAATATCAAACATTTATCACAAATACCTAGCGAACACAGAACAATGCCCCTTACTAAATACACGCACACAATCACAAGTGTTCCCTCATCTTTTAGTATACACAAATACATGGGCTATGTACACACACATAAGGAACACAAGATACATATGTATGTGCAGTGTATGCTTGTATGTGCAGTGTATGTTTGTATGTGCAGTGTATGTTTGTATGTGCAGTGTATGTTTGTATGTGTAGTGTACGT
Organism: Halisarca cf. caerulea; assembly: GCA_963170055.1. Lineage (NCBI taxonomy): Eukaryota > Metazoa > Porifera > Demospongiae > Chondrillida > Halisarcidae > Halisarca > Halisarca cf. caerulea. Next base: position 427,283 of record CAUJGJ010000002.1, read on the forward strand.
ATGTTTGTATGTGCAGTGTATGTTTGTATGTGCAGTGTATGTTTGTATGTGTAGTGTATGTTTTAGTGTATGCTTGTATGTGCAGTGTACCACATAAAATTCCCACACATTCACATGCAGTAATACATACATCTGACATCTTCTGTGATTGTTTGCAAGCGCTGAACTTCTCAGCGGCCATTTGCGAGGTGGATCGAGCCAACAAGACATCTTCATATGACTCCTGTAGAACAGAATACCCAAAGGATACATACATACATACATACATATGTAGGAACAAGCTGAGGATGTGCTGCAATACACACACACACACACACACACACACACACACACACACACACACACACACACACACACACACATACACACACACACACACAAACACACAAACACACACACACACACACACACGAGCACACACATACACACACACACACACACACACATACACACACACACACACACACACACACACACACACACACACACACACACACACACACAAAGACATTATCTTAAGGTTGCAACATTCCTCCTTAACATACACAGACATCCTTTGATGTCCTCAAAGTGGGGTACCCCAGCACAGTAAACAACACAAGTACACACACACATTTGCAACTACATAGGAACACAGAACAGTGAACTTAAGACTTTTGAGAAGTGACAAACTTTGAGAGAAGAAAGCAATTCTCTCAAAGCATGCTAAATAGCACTGGAAATGTTTCAAGTTAACGTGCAAATGCAGAGAAACATGTTTATCAAGTACTATCGGCGGCAAATTAAACAAAAAGTACTTGTAATTAGAAGTACTTACTATCAGCACCATTTTCAGTATTGACAAGGTAAGGAGAGAGGAGGGAACACATACTTATTGAGGAGGTAGGGAGAGAGGAGGAAGCACGTACTTATTGAGGAGGTAGGGAGAGAGGAGGGAACACGTACTTATTGCTCTTGAATACATATCATCCCAGGTACTTATGACACAAGTTTGATCGTAATAACTTTTTAACTACCCTATACTGTGACATCCCTATATGGATATCCTGAGATAAATATGAACACTCTACACACATATCCTAAGATATACGGGCACAAACACACCTAAATTAGATATCCTAAGATATACAAACACTCTACATACATATCCCAAGATATACGGCTACAATCACACCCGAATCAGATATCCTAACATATACAAACACTCTACACACATATCCTAAGATATACAAATACCTTTTAATCAGATGCCCATACAAGATATACCAGTGTACAGGAGAGATGAATACGTATGGATACATGTGCATGTGTACTTTTAAAGAGTTACATCATGCAACAAGAATCCTTCTCCAGTGACAGTACACTCAGTATAGAGACAGAGGAGACCTCAAGCAATGCTTCTTCTGCCCACATCGTTAATTGTCACATATACATACATACACACATACACACACATATGTATTATCTGTATATATATATACAACACACACACACACACACACACACACACACACACACACACACACACACACACACACACACACACACACACACACACCATTTACACACACACACACACACACACACACACACACACACACACACACACACACACACACACACACACACACACACACACACACACATACCATCTACACACATCCACACACTTCCACGCACATCCACACACTTCATGGCCTTATATGCTGGTATGATGTCATCTGATACTAACATGTGTGAATCAGTAAATAGGTATTGGTTACTTTGTACAGGGTAGGGTTGACCCTATCAAGGCAGGAAACTACGTACATGTCATGTGATGGTCACATGAAAGTCACACTATCGGCATGCAGAGAAATTGACCCAACTTGCTTTTTGCATTAACGTACTAATGTAGATATTTTCCAAGTAATGATGAATTCGTATAAAGTTGGTATCTTTTTGTTGAGAAAATGGTATGTGAATGTTTCTTGCAGTAAGTACACACTCAAAACAGTACCACACATACAGTGCATGCGTTCACATGACTATCATGTGACACTGACATACACATGCACCAGAAAAGCTCACATTGACTTGTGCAATGTTGCTGACTATGTCGTCCAATTCTTTAGCAAAAGAATCAGTTTGCCTCAGATTGGACTCCTTGTGAAATGTCCATACTTTGCTCAAGATATCCGTGAACTGAAAGTGGGAGAGAGAATGGGGAGCACTCGAAGTGTACCTGACAATACAGCTTCCTGCATCTGTTTGCCAACACAGGGCACCCCAATCACAACCAGACAAAAAGACTGTAATCAAATGGATTTATTGGTATGTGGACAAACACAGTAAATGGTGATACCTAGCGAGTGCACACGCACACCCACACACATGTATCTAACCACCCACCCACATACACACACACACACACACACACACACACACACACACACACACACACACACACACACACACACACACACACACACACACCAGTGAACATGTGCACAAGTTTGTTTTAGGATATAAATAGAATGTCAAGTGGAAAATTACAGAGATAATAAGCAATGCAGCCAGAACATCTCCCTCCCTCACTTCAGTTCTGTTGACAATTGAAAATAGCATCGAAAGATGTACAGCCACAGGTACAGTGTGGCATCCACAGGGGTCACAACAGCGAAGTACATAGCTCCTATGAGACCACACAGTACCCCTACTCTGGCCTGCACCATCCCAGCAAGTGCCCACGTAGCAGGTAGGGGGTAAGAAGGGGGTCTAACAAGCCAGACGGATGGCAACCCTAGCACACTCTATGATGTTCATAGCTATGTCTGTATGCATGTTTCAATACTGAATACAAACAATTTGTCATCCGATTTTCACTCCATTGCCTTGCAAACTTGCATGCAGATAGATTCCTGCAAGTGCAAACTAAACCTTCGGTTATAAGTAATTAAGTACAACTACAATGCCCACTTAGCATTGATGGAGCATTACAACAATACCCAGCAACTGGGAAATGATGGTGAATTGTTTCATTCAAGCAACGGAGGCACTCAGACACACCTCACCCACATTCTCATTCTACCTAGTTTACGTAATTCATTAAAACGACTGATCACATGTCACTCCACACACATTCTCTGTGTGTAGTGACACAAAGGCCTTTGAAAGGAGGTGACACATCCAGTCAATACACTCTTGGACGAACGGACAATGACAGAAGGAATCCATGTAATTCAAACAGGCTTGCCAACGTGTGAGTGTGTTGTATAATGATTGTGTTAGTTGACCTTCGATACACAACAAAGCCAAATGTGATAATAAACGCATGTACATCTGAGTTTACAGGGAAGACTCGATAATGCTCGATGATCCGGGAAAAGGCAACGAGGAATAACCTTCAAACGGTTATTCTCAGGTCACGCGAGAAAGCCTTTCTACACTTGACTTCCCCGACCTTCTGTGTCATATATACTACATCACTTGTGACATAATTTTCACCTGTTTTATGGGCGCACTGATCTCTTCCAAGCCTTTCTCTTCTTCTACCATGGTCGTAAGATACTCCATCTTACCCACGAGGTTTCTGGCTGCTTCGTTATGAGCCACCCCAGTGTCGTGGTAGTCAATCAGTCTCTCTTTGAGGTCTCGTAGGCATGCCTCGAACTGAAGAAAGACCCACACACACGAGCATAAGGGAATTCAATAACGCCACGTGGACAGATATTGAAGGGAAGACTTAATGGGTACATACCTTTGCTGAGCGCTCTGTCCAAGCTTGCAGTTGGGCCCTAAACTTCGGACTATCGTCAAGACGAGAGTCAAAAACCGGGAAATAGTCCATCCCCAGATGCGGGGCTCCCAAAGGTGAACCTGTTCGCTCTTCTTTCTCCATCTCTCGGTATGTACGTACGTAGAGTGAGCTTTTGATGTCACTGTGAAACGTAAACACGGACTTCCTAGCCGATCGCTTCACGCAATAGAGTACACCCTTCAGTATTCCTCAGCAACACTGTACGACCACATTGTATTATGAAACTTTTATTACATACTTAGGCTAATGAATGTCATTAATTCACCAGTTACCATAGCTACTCTGTACGGTGAACATGGAGTCATCGACTTTGAGCCAAAATGTTTCCTATCTGGAAAGTAGCGGGTTTGTTCTCAGCGTGGAGCAGAAGGCAACTCTAAGAACGTCATTGTCGATATTACAAAATCAGCACAAGTTCTCCTGTGTAAAACTGTGGGGAATTGTTAAAGGGATTAAAAGTGACTATTTCATTGCTCAGGGACTAGGACAGGATGCAATGAAAGACAGAAAGTACCTTTATAGGTAATTGTGCACTAATTATATATCACTGTGCGGGTTTTAAGATGAGAATCTGGGTTCTTTCAGTAAGTGAGTCAAGGCAAAATATTTGTCCTGCAAAATATGGGAGCATAAGGCAGCCATATTGCTTCAGGGAATTGCCCCCTTGCCCCATACTGAAGGAAACTCTGGAAATACATTTTCACATGCCTTTGCTTACCTTTTGTAGTCAAGACTGTTTGAATTGGGCCATTTTACCTCGTGCTGATGGTGCTCTGATGATGCGGGCTGGTCTGTTGCATGGTCGCTTTTCAGGAGATCCTTCCTTTGCTTATGAGCACACTGTCACTCTCAGAGTGGGTGAAGGAGACAGTGCTCATGAAGAAACAACTACAATAGAAATGAAGGAAGAGGATCGTCTTGCAGCCGTGATTGGCACCATAGATGATGAAGTTGCTGTTGTTCCACAAGGTGCCTACATGAAGACACCAACAGGAGTTGTCCAGCAGAATGATGCTTTCAAGGGTATGTAAATAGACAGGGCATGCAAAGCATGGTCTATCCCTAAGGGGCAATGTGATTAGTCTTGTGGAGCCGGACCCTAAGGGGCAATGTGATTAGTCTTGTGGAGCCAGACCCTAAGGGGCAATGTGACTAGTTTTGTGGAGCCAGACCCTAAGGGGCAATGTGACTAGTCTTGTGGAGCCAGACCCTAAGGGGCAATGTGACTAGTTTTGTGGAGCCAGACCCTAAGGGGCAATGTGATTAGTCTTGTGGAGCCAGACCTTAAGCGGCAATGTGATTAGTCTTGCGGAGCCAGACCCTTTTGACCCTCTATTATGAGGGGGAGAAGGAAAAGTTGTCTGGCTCTGTAAGACTAAATTGTAAAGCAGTCAACAATTTTGCTGTGTGTGTATAGCACTTCAGATTCCTATCAATATATTATGTATTTAATTCTAATGTTGTGACATATTTTTTCCAATTTGTTTGCATGGTATGTAGGTCTTTCACTCGGAGACGCACAGAAACTTCAATTCTACATGAACTTTAGAGAGCCTGTTCAAGATAACAGCAAGGACCAAATGTCAAGGAAAGTTGGAGTCAACAAAACTTTAGAGTTTCTTGAAAGCATAGAGAAAAACATCCCTAATGGTTTGTTCTTTACTTGTTCTGTAAAGGTTCACTGCCTTGAGATGTTTGCTGTGCTTTATCGTGCTGTAGCAGTGTTAGAAATAATGGTCAGCATTCAGACATTTTCTGACCATTTTGGTATTTTGTCCAACCAAAAAGGTTTGGATCAGACATTTGGCTGAGCACTACCTAATGTTCATCTCACACACACACAGTGACATTACCAAGTCATTTGCACTGAGAATGTCTACTTATGGTTCATTATTTGTTGATGCACATCTACTGTGGCTCATGTGTACTTAGAATATGTCCGAGTAAAGTTGAAATTGTCTGAGCTAAAATTATGATGCTAGGACAATTGTCCATCCACAACTTGCTCCTTATTTCTAACACTGCTTTAGGTTCCTGGAGTGTTCAGCTTGAAAATGGCTCTGTTGTTGTACTGCGAAGCCTGCTCTGGCTGGGATACACCTGTTATCATGTACCAAACACAAAGAATTTCGGATCTTTCTACAGTGGCACTGGAGAACGAAACCACGACTTACTGTTTATGCTCTAACAAGACAAATCCATAGCCTTTCAGTTGTGCCCATCCATAAATGTAGTACACAAGTACCCTTTCTCTATGTTGTCTGCATGTTCACTGTACAAGATTTTTCTCTATGCATTTTGTCTGCATGCACACACACACACATTACATACCTCATTTGCACACATGTGCATACTCTTATGTAAATTCATTGCTGTATATTTGGAAATTTGTTCAAGAGGGGGACCATGCCAAACCAGGGGTCTATAGGTGACAGTGATGAGCCCCAGGGGGAGGGCCAGGGAAGGTGAGGGTGGAGGGGGACCTCTAAATGCAGCCCTGACACTGCCTGCACTCCTAGATAGGGGGACATTGTAGCTCCAAATAGTAACTGGTTACAATATACTAGCACTGCAGACAGTGCCATTTATGGAGTGTCTACATATGGGACAAATGTGATCCTTTTCATTGCAAAATTTATGTAAACACTCAAAATCACTGACATAAAAAAAACTGTTAGGAACAATATACACATGCATAGATGAGGTGAAAACTAGGGGTTTCTCATGAGATGATCATAGTCCACTTTTGAGTACTTCTCCATCAATTCCCTGTACAAAAAAAACAATGACATGAACATAGCCATAGAGACGTTAAAGGCCATAAATATACCAACATTCTATCTTTAATCTTTTCACGGATAGTTTCCAATTGCTTGGCTTGCTGCTCGGGAGTGGTGTTTAGGAAATCTGCACGTTCAATCAGCATATGTGCCTTCAGCAACTGATCTTTTAATTCCTGTATCTACTCAGAAGAATATAACATAAACACAAAAGATTTATACCACAGTACTTCAGTATACACAGCACAATGACTGTATTCCACCCCACATGCATATGTACACATCTAGTATCGAGTATCTGTGAAGTAGACTGTACCAATTTACTCTTTTTTTTTCACTCACAGAATTCTTTAGAAGAAGAGGTTCTGTTGCTGAACTTGTAGATGCAGCTTTTACAATCTTCACAATATGCGGTAAAAAGCTGAAAGTTTTACGTATCTCGTCGTCACTAATGTCATTCAAAGAGCGAACGTTTTTCAGTGTCCCGGTGGCCATTTTAGTTTCACGTGACTGTCACGTGTACGCGAGCAAAATGATTCCTTGGTACGCAAGGTTGTATTTCTGGGGAGTCCACGGTATCTTCGCTGAGATCCTTTTTACAGGAATATGGGAGTTTGCTGTAACAGGAAAATATTCTCTGATGGGAGTTTCATCTATCTGGTCCTTTCTGACGTATGGTTTAGGGACTTTTCTCGTAGCTGAACCTTTGCATGAAATTGTCATATCCTTTAAATTCAACTGGTTGTCACGTGGTATTATCTACGTGGCGATCACTTATATCTGGGAATTCACTGTTGGTGCCATTTTAAGTTACTTTGGAGCCTGCCCATGGGACTACACAGACTTTGATTATGACATTATGGGTTTGGTAACAATGGAGTACGCTCCTGCGTGGTTCCTAGCAGGAATGTACTTTGAAATGCTGTATGCCTTCATGAAGAACTTCGAGCAGGCTCCTTATTGGAGGAAGTACACACTCACCCACAGCTCATTATCAGACAATGTAGTGGTAAGGCTACTCCATCGTCTACAGTGGATGGGCACGGATGAAATTCCATCTCCAACAAAACAGGATGATATTCAGCAAAAGCAACACGACGATTAGGAAAAATCATCTGGTCGACCCTCTGCCACGAGTGGCTGTGCTGTGTCTTAACTCATTGAACTTGTACATTAGTTCTTGTATATATGTGGCTTCTGTAAATGTTTGTAATTTCAGACCAACTACATTAGCAAATTGACTGGTATCAGATGTTGGATACCAGAGGGACATTATGTCATTGCCTCAATGAGATAAGGCAAAGTAGATAAGGGGCGGAGAGCATACAGTAACTGTTGAAAACGTTGAGCATATACTATCCTAACAGAATATTCTCCAATTACACAAAATTATAGTCTGAGAAGTGCTCAGTACCAACTACATGAACAGGGTTATTTACTTCTTTGGTTTACTTGCAAGAGGGTCCATCTTCACAGCTAGTCTTCTTCCTCCTGTTGTCTTGCAAACGACTGAAAAGCTAAAGATGTGGTAACAAGGGAGTCACATCATGGGAGCACACAGAGAGGACACAGAGACAAGAGGACATCTACCCAGCCCCATTCCAATGTGTCCCTCTCTGTGTGCAACAGACAATATTATACCTGTGGGGTCACATGGAAGCCCTTCCAAACAGTATTAGTGATAGATTAAGATTATTAACACTATAAAGTGTTTAGCGGACACAAATTAGTAAGCTGCTGATGGGCAAGAAAAGGTGTTTACACAAAAGGACATAGAAGTGAGTATTGAAGCAAGACTAACCCTAAACCTTCCCAGCTGTCTCCCACAAGCTCACACTGAACACTGAGTGAGGAAGAGCTTGTAACAGCAGGTGCTAAGATATCAGCTACTCACTTCTCTTCAGGTGAAATGACAATGCAGCTGTCTTCGTTGAGGAGAGTAACAGTCCCATCTCCTCTGGTCAGCTCTGACTCTCCCTCGAGTTGCCACAAGAAGACATCTCCCTCATAGCAATCCTTCTGATCTGCATCTCCCCAGACTGTGATCTACAGGGCAGACAAGGGGGCAGAGTCAATGGAATTAATAAACACTCCACACCACTTGTGTAAAGTACATGAACCTTACATCACATGTTTATCATGTGATGGTCATGTGACTCAGCCACAATGCAAATATACATAATATCATTATACCACATCCAGTGAATTTGCACCATAACACTGAATGTACACACATGCAAGCACAAAGATCATGGAGTTGACTGAAGCACATACCAACCAACACTATTTCTAAAGACAATTTAACAGAATAGCTCCAAGTGACACCATTCACTCCTAGGAATGTTTAGAAAGTATCTTAAGGCATCTTGGTCCTGATGGTCCACAACCGCCTTTTGATTAACACTGATAAACCAACAAGGTGCCAACTGGCAGGGAAAAACAACTACTTCAAAAAAGATGCTAAGACCTGAAAATTTCCCATTGCTTCTTATGAATCAAGTGCAGTCTACTGTCTGTACATAGCCTACCATCTGTACACAGCCTACCATCTGTACACAGTCTACCATCTGTACACAGCGTACCATCTGTACACAGCGTACCATCTGTACACAGTCTACTCAAACAAGGAATGTTGGATACAGTACCTTGAATTCACCACCTTCAAGCAAATCTTTACTTCCCTTCTCTTCAATTTCACTTTTATTGTCACTTATCCACTGCAAGTGAACAAAGTGGTGTAGACACAAGAGTGCATGTGTACACATGCAAACATGCACACACATGGATGCATAGACGCACACACAGGAATGCACAATAACACACACATGGATGCAGAGAAGCACACCTGTTTAAAAGTGAAAGGAACATCGACTTCAGTGGTAATGTCAAGTTCAAAAGGAGGAGGGCCAAAGACTTTGTCTTTTGGTGGCTGTCCAGTCTTGTACTCCTCAGAGGCAAAGAATCTGCGACCGAAGGAAGAAAGAGGGATGCAAGATACTTGGGCATCCTTGAGGTACAAGCTCATTGATAGTGCACAAACCCACTTTTGGGGATAAGCAAAATGGCTGCTGGAGACAGGTCCTCAGGGGAGTGGACATATATTATGTACATATTACATACTTAGGTCCAACCTAGTTGCCTACCCTAGGCAGTCCTAAAGCATCAGAATCGGAGTCTAGTGTGATTGATTGAGCGTCCAATATTCCTTGTATCTCTTGTGTACACATAGGACATGAAGTTAAGCTATGTACAAGCTATACTACAGTGCAGTGGACATTGTCCCTAGTCAAAACTACAGTCATATACCACACACGCATGCACACACACACACACACACACACACACACACACACACACACACACACACACACACACTCACACACACACACACACACGCATGCACACACACACACACACACACACACACACACACACACACACACACACACACTTTTTAATAACTGGACCAAGTTGAGTGCCGAGATCATAGCAGTAGAACCACTCCTCCCACAGAATGTCAGTGGAGTTGTCAACATAGTACCTAACACAACAACAGATAGTAACACTAGCAACATGTAAACACACTACCAACATGCAAACACACTAGCAACATGCAAACACACTAGCAACATGCAAACACACTAGCAACATGCAAACACACTAGCAACATGCAAACACACTAGCAACATGCAAACACACCACAGTATAGGGTTGAGCAATATTTTCTAATTACCACTGTACTGTGAGATTTCTTCTGATAATGATTGTATGGTATTGAAAATTGTACAGTTTCATATTTTTGTGATAATCGCAACAAATGACTACTGTAATAGTTGTGGCTTAAGGCTAGTCATTGTCACTCTCCTTTTGACTAACACTCCAGTATCTAATCTTGTACCAACCTCATAACACGTGTAATACACTCACATGTAGCACTTGTTGGATTCTGGCATGGGGCAATTATCACGATAATAGTGGTAGTCTTTAGACAACAATCGTGGTTGATTGAAGCCACTACTACCCAAACCCCACCACAGGACATACATCACAACTGTAAGATATGTATACAGCGATGTGCATACAAGATGAGGTGATGTGCATACGAGATGAGGTGATGTGGAAAGCCACACACAGGCCCATACACAGGCCCGTACACAGGAAGGTACTGCTTTCCACATCTTGTAGATCATTAAAGTTAGTTGCTTGTATTTCATTCATTCAGGATGATTATGTGAACAGTGAAACTTGCTTAGTACATACCTCAAAGGGGATGCAAAATCAGCACTTCTTATTAGAGATTCTTACTATCAGGGTTGGTTTATGTAGATGAGGTATACACAGGGACAGAATGAGGAGTATCTACTATCCAGGAGTATGTACTAAACCAGGTAATTACTATCAGGGTTGGTTTATGTACATGAGGTATACACAGGGACAGAATGAGGAGTACTCACTATTCAGGAGTATGTACTAAACCAGGTACGGGCTAAGCAAGCCCCACTGTAACACAATACAAAAGAAAACATCACTGCAGGCAAGGTTTGGGTACGCACCTTAGTCCATCTCTTTCGTCTGTACTTCTCTCCCTCTCAATGACCAAACCCACAGTATTCTCAAAGCGTTGGGGAGAGTGGGGGATTCGGGGTGGAAGCCTAAAGCACTCTCCTTCCTTGATGACAACATCCTTGTGCTTGCCCTTCTCCATAATCTTCAAAACCATGTCACCTTTCAACTGGTAGAACCACTACAGGAGACAGGGATAGCGTATAGTACTATGAATCAGTACAGAAAACAGTACAAAAACTAATGTAGAAACGCATCTGATTTGGTTAAATTTTCCCCCAAGAATCAGGTAGGAGATGTCGACAGTTCAACTTTTTTCTAGAATATGTCAGTGGCGGAGATTCTTTGAGAGCCTTTGACAGACAGCAAATGTTTGTACCGTAGGCACTCTAAACTGCATTACGTAGTTCCGAGTGTCTTTGAAAATACTGGACATTGTACTCCACATGGTACAGATTTGCCTGCTAAGCTCATCCGAACACAACAAAACACCGTGACTTCAGGAATGTACAGTATGCTTGTATTATCTATGATTTCAATAAAATGCGGTTTTCTCCCAATCAAAACAACAATGACGTCTGTGCAAATATAGTCTAACTAGCTAGCCCGTCTCCGCAAGCGCCCTACGGGCGAGAAGGGGCGGAGACGGTCTAGCTCACATGGAGATTAGTTCACACCTCAAACTGGGGCTAGCTTAGTCCGATTTTTCAAAATTCTGACTACGCAAGACCAAGGTGCCTGTTGTGCTCCCTGGCCATAGATACTCCAACAACGATGCCAGCTAGATTGTCACTTGCGAAGCATCAATTGATCGTCCAGTTGAAGTGCAAGAATGGATTTCAGCCTACGTACAAGTTTTATGCCACGAACGAATTCATGTTGGTCTTTATCCATGGTAAAGTCACCGGAATGGTGCAAACGTTTCTGCCGTGTTTAAAAGGAACCCTTTGGTAACACTCTCAGAGTATAGATACTGAAAAACCCACAGTATTCCTGAACGATCCTGAGGACACTCTTTTCAGCCTAATTAAACCCACTTTGGACGTTCTGGCCATTCCTCTGAATCCACTGTGACAGCAGCAGCAGACTGGTCCCCGACAGAACAATTCCACTATTTTTAATATTAACTGAAGCACGCTGTAAAATTGAATGAAAATCCACTCCAGCACTTCTTTATCCGACGAGCAATTGACATTGAGTTTCGAGGTGTGAACTAATCTCTATGTGAGCTAGACCGTCTCCGCCCCTTCTCGCCCATAGGGCGCTTGCGGAGATGGGCTAGCTAGTTAGACTAGTGCAAATAAACCAGTAAGCTAGTCTCGCGGCGCCAGACCACTAGGGGGAAGTGGTCTGGCGCCGCGAGACTAATTATTAGCAATATTATAATATTACATTGGCGTAGGAATGACTTGTACTTTGGTGGGGCTCATTCAATATTATGTGCAGTTCATGTGCAGTATAATCCATCAAACATCGAACAGAGAACAGAGACTTAAATCCGTAACAAACATACACAGACAAACTTTTCCAACCCTTCAGCAGAGCTAGTCTGATACTCAGACCCTCCCGCCGGCCGCCATTTTATTCTACCCGAGTGACAGTCTGGGTACGAGACTACAGCAGAGCATACCTCTTCTCCTTCTTCCATGTGATAGTCCTTGCGGACGTTGGGGCCGCCAATGAACATGATCTTCAATTGATCATTGTACATCAGTTTATTGCACACCGGCGGAAGAAAACTCGATTTATTTTCTTCTATCCACTCGGAAACATAGTTTTGGCGCACACCGGCTACTTTCTTGGCATCACTCTCACTCCCAACGTCCTCCGATTGGCGCTTGCTGTTTTCCGCGCTGGCCATCTTTTTAGCTCTCGTCGAGTGTGTGGGCGTAATTGTACCAATAATAATTTCACACAAAATTTACTGTACAGAATTGATAACCAATCAGGAGCAACAGCATCCGGTGGGAGCAAGCTCAGATTTTACTCCTCAATTACTCATCAAGTGCACCAAATGGCTGGTTATCTACTGTCAATCGAGAACTTCAGCATTAGGAGATCATTCACGCGTTTTAGAACTAGTTGTGAACAAAGTTCAGAACCTCGCGAAAACAGTCTTATTCCCAGACCCATGTATGCACTTTGTGCGGCCTGGGAACGCCGAGACTACGCTAAAAGGAATCTTAACATAGAAATTGAATTGGGATTGGGAATGTGGGTGAAATGATTGCATAACTGTAGTATATAATGTATTAATCTATATATTAATCCATATTGTGAGCTATATAGTCTAGCTCATGCATACCTAAATTTGACCCCTTTGATCCTATATGAAAGGAAAGGTATGCACAACATTTGAAGCCAATTAATAATAATTATTGCAAATTAAGGGTCTGAATATATGAGACTGGCTGTGAGCCAATTAACTCATATTCAATAATAGTCATTAGAGCTGTCATACCTTCTGCAATATTCTGCTGCATGCATATGACATTGTCTGGATTATGCATGATAGCTCAGTTCACTTGATGATTTGTCTCTTGCAAGTACCATGTTAGTACAGCTTTTCATAGTTTGGCATAAAGTATACAATCAGGTTTATAGTTTTGTACAGCTGTAAACACTGTACTAAACTGCCTCGATTACTAGAAGATTAGAATTAAGTTGAATGTGTATACCGAATGTTGCATGGACATTTGATCTGCATCCATTTCAGTATAGTTTTCTATGTTTTGTGAATTACCAATCATCTACATGTGTGGATAGTCAATTGCATGTGGCTTTGACTTTCATTGAATGTGTCATCTGTGAGTTAGCATATGACAGTTGTATAGATTGATGTGCATTCCGGCCAATACATGTATCAGCTGCTGATACAGTTTGACAAAAGAAAGTTGGGACACATAATTTTGTTTATAGAGCTAGAGCTTTGAGTTCAATTAGACCTTACAACCATTCATATATTTTACAATAGCATAATAAAGAACAATGTTGTGGTTCTGCGGCCCTTATACGTGTTGTTGTTTTGATTTTGCTTTCTAGGCTTTTTATTGTCAGTCGCTGTAGTACAGTCTATATTCGTGTTTTATGATGGCCTCACAAGACATACGCTTTGATTTTCATGCATTATTTCACTGTGAAAGTTTGAGTTCATTTAGTAGTTTTTCGATGACACTCTGAGTTTTTCATTTCTCCACCTGTACTGCTTGCATGGAAAGGTGCAGCAGCTTTTGGGTCAAAGGGCCATTTTGGCCTAATACGACCTACAATAATAATAATAATAATAATAATATTACAGTCAAACCTCGTTAGGGAGTACATGCACCTGGGGATCGGACCCTCCAAATTGCTACTCACTATCAGTAGTACTTGCTAACCATATAGATTAGTATTATGGGTTATAAGCTGGGGTATCATATATCCTTGTACTTCCTAACCAGGTATTACTCATTAACAGTGTTCTTACTATCGAGGTTCTACTGTAATTATATTGTATAAAATAATAATAAAACACTTATAATCAGTACAATAACAAATAAGATCACGTGAAAATCTAAAAAAGAAAAATCATAAAAAGGATCTCGGTTTTAATTATGGTGCTACTTTAGGATTCAGTAAGTCGATTCTTTAAACTGCACCAAATCCTCAGAATGCAACTTGCCAACTGACACAGCATATTGGCAGAGCAACTCCTCTGGTACTTCTTTCGATGCTTTCTTCTGCTGTATCCACGACGACAGGACATCCTGTGCTGTGACTCCAGTGGAGCTGTCAAGGGAACACAGTGTCAGGAGAGAATGCACAGCTGCCAACTGGATTGGGATGGTGACTGCAAAGGAGAAGAGAAGAGGTCTACATTCAAAAGATGAGTAAAACCTCACTCACTGCACAGCAAAACGTTAACAAGTATTGCAATACATGGTAAAACCACTTGCACGTGTATAGCACATAGCCAAACAAATGAGTACTTGAAATAATTTCTTGCGAATGCAAATTCACTTGGAAAGCTACAGTGCAGTAAAGCGCGTCGCTCACATGATCACATAGGTACATACAGTGGAATTCTTCCACAGGAAAAACTTTGCAAATTTCACAAATGCTTTCTGGACCATTTGCAAAGTTTTCTCTCGTGAACAATTCCTGGTCTGCAGCGTAGTAGTTCATACAGACAGGGGAATATGGGATGGGGGAATACGGGCCACCCGGAATTAAGCAGCTAGGATGAAAAGCTCAACAATGCCTACTACATCTCTCAAACAAGTAGCGCAGGCATTGAAAAGATGAGCTACAAACAGCAATGTTACTCACCATCTTTGTTGTCTTTTGACTTCTTGACTAGCGAGACGAGTAGGTTGGTCAGCTGCTGTATGGGGTGCACCCTCTTGGTACTGACACACTCAAACCCCACACCAAGATGGCTGATCATACCTGTGGATGAGAAGAAATGGGAACACTGAACATAGGGACCTACGGACATGTACACATACTGATGCAATACATGCACATACTGATGCAATACATACACATACTGATGCAATACATGCTCTAGCAATGAATCTATTGTTTGCACACACACATGAACACAAGCAAGATGTAACTGGCCACTCTGTAAGTCACCTGGTAACAACATATATATCACATGACATTCCATGTAAGTCACATGGCTAACAAACAACTTGTGAGTAATGTGAGAGGCAGTGAATGGGACTGTGTGTGCATACATACATGCAGTAAACAAACACACTAACCAATCAACTTGCATATGCACACGATGGTGACCTCCTTGACTGGTTGCAGCAGGTCCTTCTTGTTCCAGGCCTGCAGGATTGGCCACAGCTCCCTTCTGATCAGAACATCACTCGTCCACTGCCAGCCCAGGACCTGACAGGACAAGCTGAGTAGACTCAAGATACGCTCAGCCAGTGGGTTAAGCTGAGGAGGGCCTCCTTGAGGCTGGTGACGGACAACAGAGACGTTTGGGCTTATCTGTAGGACCTTTATCAACCCCAGGGAAGCCTGCTGTAGTGTGTCCTTGCTCAACTGCCTCCATCCACACAAGAGGTAAAGAGACTTGTAAACCTGTGAGGGACGTACATAGGAGATTGTCTTGGTGGACACACACACTCAAGCACACACACACACACACACACACACACACACACACACACACACACACACACACACACACACAGCCACTCACCATATTCTTGAAGCCATCCGGATTGTCCCTCCAAAGGATGTGAGCAACAATCACTTCAGGCAAATGTGTCAGCAGATCCTTCTCCAGTAGCACAGGAGAATAATACTTGTTCTTCTGTAGCTGTGAACAGTCCTACGGGAGGGATACATGAAACAATTGATACGTACATACATACGTATGTGTGTGTGCTCATACACACACAGAGGGTCACTTCATGTATGTACGTATGCAAAGCATGACAATACCCATTGACACAATGCACACGCACACAAACTCACATGTGATCGTGTAAGGGCTAAGGGCCAGACAGATGCCACTGACTGCAGCAAAGGAAGGACATGGTTCTTCTTCTCAATGGCTCCCTGTTGGCTCATCAGCTCACAGCACAATAGCTGGACGTGCTCCAGAGTGCCTTTCAGCAAACGGCAACAGCAAACGTACAGCCTCCTATGGGAGTGTGGAGACAGAACACATTCATCATCATCTTTTAGTATGCTCTGAACACACGAATGGTGCAACAAACACAGTACAGCACCCAGTACAGCACCCAGTACGGCACCCAGTACGGCACCCAGTACGGCACCCAGTACAGTACCCAGTACAGTACACATTGACGCAGCCATTACCATACACAGAGGCACAGAAATATTGGAGGTCAAAGCTGTGACAATTCCAACCAAAACAGTTGTTTAAATCTGTGAAACATGTACATCAGTAGTACATCGGCAACCACGTCCAGTGGTGAAGCTGTAAGCAGCCAAAATGGCAGTTTTAGGTTTGGCACTATAACCTAAGTTTTTTATGGTAACATGACAGCACACAGCCAATAGTGTACAAATGTTGAGCATTCATAAAACCATCATCCTAGAGTGCACATCCACACAACTAACACCACGTACTATGACTGTACACACATACACTGCCCAACCAAAGGGTGGTTCACTCACACTAGTGCACAGCAGAGGTGGAACTGAGAGGTAGTTTCCTTGATCAAGCCGTATAACATCTCCTTGACGTCAACAACAAGTTGGCTGTCTAAAGAAGATGGTTGGACAAACTGGTTGTTCTGCGATAGCTGTACCATCAACCACATCAGACTTGCTTCAAAGGGGAGCAGACAGGGGATAAAACATGGAGACTTAGGGTCCTCCTCGGGCGCCAGGGGCGGGGAATCCTTCCATCTTCCAACACTCTTGGATGACACTACATCGAGACGAGATTTCAGAAGCTCCTGTAGTTCACTCCACATCGGCTTGTAGTCCACCAGGAACTGTAGAAACGGATACAAGTGATACATATTACACACACACACACACACACACACACACACACACACACACACACACACACACATACACAACTTGCAAACTCACAGCTTTAAGGCCTTTGACAAAAGAGTTGCTAAATCTGACATTATCAGACTGGCCAAACATCTTGAGAACGCTCATCACTCCACATTCCTTCTTGTGCAGCCTCACCAAGCTGGCTGTAACATCTATGGAACAGATTACCAACAAATGGTAAAACAGACAACAGTGCACAAACTACTACAAATAGCAGAAACTCACATCTAAATTCCTTGTACGACTTCCCGCGCTTAGGACCTACAGAATGAAAGCAAACTGGTAAAACACACACACACATACACACACACACACACACACACACACACACACACACACACACACACACACTAGTCCCGTGTAGCCCAGACCACGCATTTTGTTGCGGCAAAATGACGTCATCATATAAAAAAGGAGCGGAAAGCATGGTCTGGGCTACCCAAGACTACACACACACGGAGAGAAAAGAAAAACAGCACCACTCACAGTTCCTCTTCTTTGTACCCTTCTTACAACAACCACTGTCCACTAGTGGGTCCAACCACAACACGGAGGCAAGCTGTGGTTCTGCAGGGATGGTCAGAATGGTCAAATAAGTGTTATATCTTCAGATGTGTGTATACACATACGTAGCACACACACATACATACACACACACACACACACACACACACACACACACACAACACACACACACACACACACACACACACACACACACTCACACATACACACCTTGTGGTGGAGGCAGGAATGATTTCTGCTGCTTTTGAGGAGGTGTCTGTGTGTGTAGCTGTCCAGAAGGAGGGGACCTTTTCTTACCAGCAGGGGCATGCACAGCTACAGGAGTTGGTTTAACAACAGAGGATGTCTGAATAGTCTCTGTGAGACCATCCTCCTCCTCATCATCAATTTCTCCATCTTCTAGAACTGACTCACTCTCCCTCAACAGGGATTGAGGGCCTGCAAGACTCTTACTGCAAGTAGATTCCTCTGTGAGTGATGACTTCCCAACTGTATTCTGAGGTGTATTCTCAGGTGTATTCTGACGAGCAATTGACCGTGTTTGGTGAGGTGTGTTCTGAGATGTAGGATGACTGCTAACATCAGGATCAAATGTAGAAAGAGCTCTATCAAGACCATCCGTCTGATGTAAAGCGACTTGTTCATCTGGAGTCACTTCGCGATCCAAATCACATCTCAGGATGGAGCTCACTGGTGACACCTTGTCTGACCTCAAGGTAAAGCCTGTCTCCAGCATTTGGTTGAGACCTCCCACTTCATCTGGGAGTACTGTGGCATCCCTGGGCAAGGTCAACAATGTGTCTGAAACTCCCGATGCGGTTTCTGGCCTTGTTTCATCCCCATTAGCTCTGCAGTCTGGCACTGCTGTGTTCCTGTTAACAGTTGCAACTGATGTGATGTCATTTATGTCGCTTGTCAATTCTGGTGGACTCTGGTCTGATGTTGGTTCTCCAAGAGTGTGGTCCGAACCAGTACCACTGCTGAGAACACAGACACTATCCCCACCCAGCCAGTTACCCGACTCATCGCTGTCTATTTTTGCGTATCCTTGACTGTCCCTCGGAGGTCCGGTCCCAGCTATGGTCGAAGGGGGGAGCAGAGCCTTACTGGTTGTCATTGCTTCAGAATCGCTGTCATCAACTGGTTGTCCTATTCCTTCATCAGAGGGGAACTGGAGAGATGGGGGGCTGTCATGCTTAGCTGTACACTCGCGGACACTCTCAGGTGATTCTGAAGACGAAATACTTTGCTCACTATGAACGTCTGCTGGTTGGATAGGGGAACCCGATCCTATGACAACTCCTTTGCATCTCCGAGAGCGTGTTGGTATGGTAACACTGTAGGGGGGATCCACCAAACACCGCTTAGAGTGTCTGGTACGACTCCTGGTCTTTCTGACCCTGTTGGATGATCCCTCCAAGACAGTGAATGCTTCTGAAGAACTCTCACATGACAGCTGCTGAGCTCCCTCTCTCTCAGCAGCTGTTGGGAGGTTTGCTGGAGTCATGGGAACTGGTAGAGACGGGATAGGTCTGAGGGGTGCACGCAGAGTGAGTATGGGATGTGACAATATGGCTGCTATCTTCTGCATAACATCATCACCAGACAATGTAGAAGTGTCCAGTAGTGAGGATTGGTGAGGAATGTGGTCCATTGCTGAGTAATCTGCCATGACCTGATCTTGTGAAGAAACTTGTGTTTCTTTACTCGCAAGTCCCTCACTTGTATCTGCCCCAACCTCAAGCTCCATCAGTACATCAGTAGACTCGATCCCATGCACACAGTCTTCAGTACTTGATTCAGACCCATAGCCTCCTCTCAGATCCACTGAAATAGTTTCCAAATCAAATGATCGCACTGGTGTCTCCAATGCACTCGCCTGAGGTCCAGTTCCCAAATCACACACTTTTTTCGGACTGCTTTCCAAATCACTGGACTTCTCCAGAATTGTTTGCAAACCACATGGGGCATCACTATCCAGCTCTGAATCAGACAAACTCTCAATGTCATTTGTCACACCAGTTGTAAACAAGGGCTGGTAACTTTCAAACAATGTGCTTTCTTCTGGAAATGGTGACTGCTCAATGTCTCCCAATCCATTAACACCAGACGGTTCAGACAAAAGTGAGCATAATAATCCACTCATCTCAGAATCATTGGTGGGTGTGCTGTGCTGTTGACGTTTCAGGCTTTGCTGCGACTCTTCAGACATGATGCAGTTCAATGCTGCAGGGCTGGAGGTGTCCTTTTGTGGGGGTTCCCCTGGTGCAACCTGCTGGTATTGTCCTCTAGCCTTCCCCTGTGATCTAACAGGTTTTCGCTTGCTTTTGCTATGAGTTGCAGGACCACCGTGCGGTTCAGCTACAGATGGCACTTCAGCAGAAGAGGGTGTTGATTGAACTCCTGAGGAGCTTGGTTTTGGAGCAATCATATGGTCTCCTGACAAAGTGGAGGCTTTAGACAACTGCAGCGGCTCCAGTAAGTCAGGGGTAGACACTTTGGACAATGGTTGTCCAAACGACTTGGAAAACATTGGCATGCTGAGAGCAGAAGATACTGAAGACACAATATCGCTGTTCAGTGGGTCACTGGTGTGGGATAAGGGCACGTCTTCAAACTCAGACGCACTCAGGTCTTCTTCTGTACATGCCGTCATCATCTCCTCTTCTCTCACAGCTGCTACATGCTGCATGTCAGGTGACTCAAGAGGCGGAGTCAGAGGAGTGACGTCAAAGAAACCTGAATCAGCAACTGAAGATTTCCTCGATTTTCTTCTTGCTTTGGAAGTAACCTTTAAGCTTTCAATTCGCCTCTCCAGTTTCTCAATTCGTTTGTTCTTGTCACTTACCCTATAAAAGCAGCAACAGAAAGGCAGTCATTCACAAAGTCAAGAACATGTGTGGTACAAAAATACATATGTACACCAACACACCGTACGTACATACATGTGCAATGAACATGTGTGCCCATGTGACTAACAAGCACCCCACACTCACGCACCCAGCAGTGGTACACTATTTAACTACAGACGAGTTCACTCATGCACACACACACACACACACACACACCTCCCAGACTTTCCCAACACATCACCTTTACTCACACAAGCAACTGCCAACAAACATGTTGCACAACCATGCATTACATATGTACTAACTGTTTTTTCAACTCATTTCGCTCCTCTTCTACTTCATGTAGTTTGCTAGTGGCCTCCTCACGCTGCTTCTCAGCTTCTTCCAAGCGAGCACTAAACTGGTCAATGAGGTTCTCCAGACCCTGGTTACCAGCCTTCTCCCTTACTATATCACTATTTAGTGCTTCTATGGTTTTCTGCTGTTCTCGGTTCGTCTGCAGGAGAACATCACGAACAAAGATGATCTTTCACACACACACACACACACATACACACACACACACATATACACACACAACACACACACACACACACACACACACACACAGCACAGCCCATACAATATCCTCACCTGCTCAACATCTGATAGCTGCTTTTCTTCATACTTGTACAAACGATACAGTTTCTCATGACGCTGCTTCAGTTGCTTGTACTTACGGATCAACTCACTATGGAATACAGAACAAAGGATAATCGTGCAACTCAGTTGATACCAACACACACTGTGACACACACACACACACACACACACACACACACACACACACACACACACACACACACGCACACGCACACACACACAATCAGACACTCACTCTGCAGCAAGCACTTTGAGCTTCAAGGCTTTCATAACGTCTGAGCTTCTAGTTCTTCTGATGTCGGGTTCTTTGCGCTAAGCAATAAAAAAAAAACATAAGTGGCGGGTAAAATCCTAATAGGACACAATGTAATCTGCATAGTACAAATTATGGAAAGCTACCTCAGGAGGGCACGATCCCCGGTGTTGAGGGAAGCTGATATTATCAGCTCTGCTTGTGTTGAAACTGCTAGAGACGTCGTTTCTTGCTCGATCCGCCATCGATCAATGTGACGTTCTAGAAACGTGGTCCTCACTATAAAGCTGGACGTTAGGGGGGCGGGTACTAGTGTCATTAGCAAGGGGTTTACTCCGATGAATATCATTATACTGGACAATGGCGTTTTGTACAGATCCTAGGCCTGAAACGCGACGGCAATACTTCCACAATGGTATATATTTGTTATATACAAAAATTCTGTTTTTAAAATGCTACCCATCAATTCTTTTCAAGAAATCAAAGGAATCACTGGATGACACATCCAGACTCTGTCTTGGGTTCAGGCACTTTGGCAGGAGCCACATCTGGTTCCAGCACTGGCGCTATCTCACTCTTGTCCACAGCAGGACCAGAAGCCTCACCCGCATTGTGAACTTTCACCTCTATGCTCTTGTAGAGGTCTTCAGTCCACAGGGGGTCGTGAGGAGGGAGGGAGAAGTCATTTGGCGTAGCAAGACCATATACCTGCTTTTCTGGAATTTTCATCAATTCCTCTGGTATTTTGTGGTAATATCTATTCAGTAAAATTGACCATCGAAATTCACAGACACATGTCTGTCACATGACTTCCACATGATTCTCACATAAATCCATTTTCCCTCTCTGCTTTTTCCAAGTGGAGTCTGATTAAAGGCCCCAACTTCTGAAAGAACGGGTGCCTCTCCGGTCGAGCAATTGTCCCAGCTCCCTTCACCTTTGCGTACTGCTTGCAAAGGGTCTCAGACTGCTCGTAGACTACAAAAAGTACAAACTTGCCACTGGAGTAATGTGGACATAAGTACGGATGTGTACGTACACATGTGTATATATATATATATAAATATATACACATATACATGTATATATATTATATATGTGTGTTTGTGTGTGTGCATGTGTACAGATACTTCACATAATATACGTAAGTACACACGTGTGGGTTTGTGTGTTTCCACATGTGTCAAGTCAGAACAAGAGGAACTAACGGGCTTTAGCATGTCTCATTATGCGAATAGCTTCACCACATTTCTCTTCAGCTAAAACTTCCTGTCCAAAGAAGCAATAAGCCTGAGGAAATAGAAGACATTAGTCATTGAATTTCAAGAGAAAAGAGAGAGTCTTCATATACACACAGTACATGGAACACATCCTCACATTAGCCTCATAGAACACAGACTTCATCTTCAAGTACGTGGCCCATTTCTTGAACACACTTGGATCAAGAGTCTTCAGGGAATCCTCTGAGACAGGCAATCAAATAGTTTAAAAGTCCACTCACCAAATATGGAACAAAAGTTTGGAAATGCACAAACACACATACACATGCCGAACACACACACACATACACACACACACACACACACACATACCAGCTTGAGCAAACAGCTTAGATGTTTCAGTTGCGAGAGCATAGACAACACCAGGTTTGTGCTTTAACTCCAGAGCTCTCGCTAATGTCACTGCAGAGGACAGGGAGAAGGAAAGAGACTGGGACTAGAGTCACAGTGGTCAAGGATTTATATAGAACAAAGCGAGAGAGAGTGAGAAGAAAATAAAGCAAGGCAGTTGGTTACCAAAAGAGCATATAGGAGACAGAGTATAAGAAACACAGTAGAGAAACAAGAAATAAGAAGGAATACTAACAAGATAAAGGAAAGAGGAACGGAGAAAAAAATGCTGAGAAGGAACTAGGGCAGTACAAGAACAGGGAACAAAGACTGGGAGAGAAGAACAACAAATACTGTACTAGAGTGACTGTTTACCTTCCTGAGCTTCTGCCTGGCACTGTTGAGAATACGCCTCCACCACTCGTAGATCAGTGTCCACTCCTTTCTCATCCTTAGCTGGCAACTTGGGCAGGACATTGTCCTAGACAATGCACCATACACACATAGTTATATACCACACACAGTACAGATGGTAAGAGCAAGGCCTGATCCACTGTACTGATAGAGAACATCGCCACCTATCCAACCCAATGGGCCGGCCATTGGGCAAGCAAATTCTAGTTTAACTTGGACTAGAAAGTGAAATGTGATTCTTCTTGGTAAATTTATACCAGCATCACCACTAATGTAGCCATACGACCACACATCTCCCAGAAATGAAGGTACGCATACAATGCCCACTTATGCAGGTATAAACTCACAAAATTTTGTGTTCCGTTTGATATTTATAACCTTTCCCTTACTTTTCTGTGCAGTGTCCAATTCACACAATCAAAATGATACCATTTTTAGTTGCACAATCACAAAATGGACATCCATATAATCAAGGACCCAGATAAGCGAGGATGCCCTCATGGACACACACTGGCTATGGCCAACAGAACACATGTAACGTACAATACATACCTTCAAGTACAGGAACAGCCCAGCTGCCTGTTTTAGACATTTGTGGATGACTTTGGCATCTTCTATGTTCACACTACACACAGGACGAGAGGGTGACATCAGTGCTGATTGTAAACACACACACACAGACACACACACACACACACATACACACACACACACACACAAACACACAGTCTGGCGTAGCCAACCCAATCCTGCTTGGCCATTTTTGGAGACAGACAGTCAGTCACGGTGAGAATGGGTCTGGCTATGCGGGACTAACACACACACACACACACACACACACACACACACACACACACACACACAGTACACACACATGTGACAATATCAATACACAATAGAGCCTGTTTAGAAAGTACATACGTACTTTGAAGGGGACACCGAATCAGTACAGGTTATCAGAAGTACGTACGTACTTACTATTAGGGTTAGCTTGCATGCTGTACACTACTTGAGTGGAGGGTGCAAGTAGGAATAGCAGAGGCATTTCAAACGAGGTGTATGTACATACGTACGTAAGTTTATATAGACAAATGGCTAACAGACAGAATTTGGAAAATTGCCATAACCAGATAACCCCCTGCAGTGGACCGTTTCTAAGTTTGAAAACTTAGAGGTCTGTCGCTGCTTGGCCGTTAACAATCAAAGGAACTAAAAAAACACTTCAGCCACGTGTGTGTGGCTGAAGTGAATGGCTAACAGTGATACACAGCAGGTCATTCTTCCCAATAATCTACTCAGCTCACTAACTCATCATTGTCTGACAGATGTGAAGCGTGCTTGGTATACCAGAGACCAACGTTCATCATGATAGATATCATCTCAAAGTAGGCATCCGACTGAACACTGAGGGGGGATAAGAGATGAGTCGTGGTAGACTACCCTTTGCTCGAAGCTGCAGAATGTACCTACTAACCTCGGGACACGCCCACCAAGGGAGTTGGTCCATCTGAACATCTCAACATATCTTAACTTACTCTCTCCACCACCTTCTCCCGGGGCTTCTGTCAAACCTCTGACAAGGGAAAGATATTCGAGGAAAGCGGCAGATACCTCATCAAAATTGCTAGAATGTTTGGAAACCAGTTCCAGTAAACGAGACCGAGTGGACTTCAGTTTCCTAAGAAATACAGAACAAACACACTCATACAATTATTTGTAAGACGTCAGGAAGGATTGGGCACTTTTCAAAATTTAAACTGACGTTATTAATTCATTAATCTTTCCTCCTTTGGCAGACTTTTTAATTTCTTCGAAAGGAACTGATTTCGTCGCCTTCAGAGGGTTTCTATGGAACCAGTACGCCATAGCTAGCTACCAACAGAAGAAGAGAGCTAAATAATACGCCTCGGACGGAACTGACCCAGAAATAAGACTGTCATGTGACATTGATTGCAAATTGCGCAATCATAACTGGTAGGTTAGGCTCGCGTGGCCAGGCATAGCGGGCAGTACGTACATACATGTAACTCAAACACACGTATGATGTACACATGACGTATTCAAATTCAGCTTTTAGTCTGAAGTGACAAATCTTTCAACTTGAGATATGCAACTGGTGCAAACGCATCATCTGAATGTGTCTTGACTTCTGTATTTCCACTACATGAGAGGAAAATCTATCCCATAAATGCATAAAGCGGGTGAAATTGTGTGATACCAACTCACACAACAATAGCCTTCTTGAAGAGCGGACAGTCTAAGGTAAACGTCTCGAATTCTCCTCCTTCTCCACAAACATGAAGACCATATTTGGAATTCTATGTATAAGTTGAGATGACATATCAGATTAATCACCACAAAGGTATGTATGGGTTGCTAGACTAGCGTAGTCGATCGTGTATGGGTTGCTAGACTAGTGTAGTTGATCGTGTGTGAGATGCTGAACACACACATGTACACATGACAAAGTTATACATGTATCCCATAACAACAACGACAGCAACTGACTAGATCACAGAGCTGAGGATAAACAACAATGACAACAACAACAACTGACTAGATCACAGAGCTGAGGATAAACAACAATGACAACAACAACAACTGACTAGATCACAGAGCTGAGGATAAACAACAATGACAACAACAACAACTGACTAGATCACAGAGCTGAGGATAAACAACAATGACAACAACAACAACTGACTAGATCACAGAGCTGAGGATAAACAACAATGACAACAACAACAACTGACTAGATCACAGAGCTGAGGATAAACATCTGATAGAGTCCTTCCCAGGTGCTTTGTGCTAAGACCTATGGAGCGGAAATTAAACAGCTCATCACTCACCATTGCCTCACATCTCTCTGTTAACCATGTGCCACCCCGTGGAAGAGTTTTGACCCACTTGACACTTGAGATGTCAATATGTCATTCACAAAATGGCAGCCAGCTGAGTCCATCTCACAGCTAAACTTTTTACCCCCCACCCCCATCACATTGAATTCTTGGCTGAAAGAAACACTAAATGGCAATAGAAGAAGTCCTCACCCATAGCAGCAACCTTGATAATGATCGCATTCAGTCCAGACGAAATCATCTCTGCCATAAGCTCCTTTTGTTCCCTATGCCACAAATAGGCCAGCATCTCAAGCCCTAGCCTCTGGCAGCTGACAGGGATGGGAAACTTATTGTAATATTACAACGACAAATGCAGAAAAACTTCACCCAATTGGGCCGACAACACTTACACATGCTCTACTCTCAGTCTCTGGTAGTCTGAAGCAATGGCACCAACCGACACAGCGTCTATTTGACATTCTCTCTGAGGACGCAGTGAAATTACCAATAATATACACAACATAGCAACCATTTGAAAATACAGTGGAACCTTTACAACAAGTGAACTACAGTAAACTGTTCTGCATAACATTATGGAGGTGTCCTTACGTAGATGGAGAAAGTGAAATGTAGAAGGATTTTAAATGGAGCATTATGATGGTGTCCTGTTAGAAGAAGTGGCTCTATTTTGGAGGTGCTCTTTGGTAGAGGCACCACTGCACGGACATTGCTTTACCTTCACTTTATCCAGTATCCGGTACAGGTCCTCCACTTCATCCTCCTGGTTCTCCGTATACTCCATGGTCTGTGTGACAGCCTGGCCCTTGGTGGGGGCTCTGTACAGAGGCAAACCCATTGCATCCGAGTATGCTTGAATAGCTTCATGTCCAACTGTCT
>CAUJGJ010000002.1:467500-500000 GCA_963170055.1 Halisarca cf. caerulea
CAAAGCTGCGTGGCACAGAAGGACTCTTCTTCCACCCTCTACTTGACAAGGAGGAGAACCTGTATGCGTTTGTTGATGATGTGAAGAGATCATTCAAACTCAATCACACGGAGGATGTGTCCATCTTGGACATGAGTGCCTATCGGTACAGAGTGGATTACAAGGAGTTTCTTTCTGCGAAGGACTATCCTCCCAATGCTGACTATGGGTCCTATGGTCCCACTGGGACGGTATACCTTGGACCAGTGCAGATACCAGGTGTGTATGAGTGGGGCTTACATGTGTGTGTGTGTGTGTGTGTGTGTGTGTGTGTGTGTGTGTGTGTGTGTGTGTGTGTGTGTGTGTGTGTGTGTGTGTGTGACTGACTTGTCGTTCACAGGAAAATGTTAACTTTCAGTTTTTTTGGTGTGTTGTGGTCAATCTGTCTTCTGTTTGTCTAGCCATCCATTTCTTTGTCCATCTGGTCATTCACCACCTTGTGTGTCTGGCCATTTCCCCCCTATCTGTCTGGTCATCTATCACCTACCCATTTGGTTGTCTGTCTGTAGTGGTGCCTGTGTATGGCTCCAAACCCCACTTCTTGGATGGCGACCCAAGTCTGACGAAGAATGTCATTGGGATGCATCCCGTCCGATCCAAGCACGACACTGTAGTGGACGTTGAGCCAGTGAGCAATGCACACTCCTAGCATCACCTCACCTTACTCCTGTGTGTATGTGTGTATGTGCATGTGTGTGTGTGTGTGTGTGTGTGTGTGTGTGTGTGTGTGTGTGTGTGTGTGTGTGTGTGTGTGTTGAATAACAGCTGCTTTTGCCTTTTACTCCTATAGACAACTGGGGCCACTCTCAACGTGGCAAGACAGCTTCAGATTAACTTTCAAGTGAACCAATCAAGCCACTACAGGTTCGGGAGGCATGACTCACTACCACTGATTTGATACCTAATGTAGGCTTTTCTGTACATCTGCATTCCCATTCCCATTCTCATTTTTCCTGATGATTGCAAGTTCCAGTTTTGCTACAATTTCTTCTAATTGCTTATTGTTCCCCTTTCAAGTATGTTTCAATACTTTGGTTTCTATATCAGTGTCAGTTTAGCATGGTTTGTGCACCTGCGTGTCCATCTTCAAAGCTACTTTATCACTTTACTCTGTTCTAACCCGTCTCCTGTTCTCAGTCAACTGGAGCACATACGTGGTACAGATGGAGTCCTGTACTATCCGTTGTTTTACGTGAACGAGGTTTGTTAATGAGTCTGCCCACCCTCAATGTGGTACTTGATGCACAGGGTCACTTGATGTGTTTCTCCTCCTCAGCACGGAACAGTGAACCAGAACCTGAAGAACCAGATTGAGTCAGCAGCCCTCATCCCTCTGGCAGGAATCACCGATGGAGGATGGGCGCTCACAGGAGTGTTAGGTGTGTTGGAACACATATGCGTAAGAGGTATTGAAAGTTACCACATGTTCATGTGTTTACTGTGTGTATACATTCCACATTTGTGGAGCGCAGTACAGGTGAAACTTGGCTGGATGCGAGACCACCCGTAGTATACCTACACACATGCATATGTACTGTGCCTGTGCTAGTGTGAAGTACCCACTCAGTGCCTGTGCTAGTGTGGAGTACCCACTCAGCCCCTGTGCTAGTGTGAAGTACCCACTCAGCCCCTGTGCTAGTGTGGAGTACCTACTCAGCCCCTGTGCTAGTGTGGAGTATCCACTCAGCCCCTGTGCTAGTGTGGAGTACCCACTCAGTGCCTGTGCTAGTGTGGAGTATCCACTCAGCCCCTGTGCTAGTGTGGAGTACCCACTCAGCCCCTGTGCTAGTGTGGAGTACCTACTCAGCCCCTGTGCTAGTGTGGAGTACCCACTCAGTGCCTGTGCTAGTGTGGAGTATCCACTCAGCCCCTGTGCTAGTGTGGAGTACCCACTCAGCCCCTGTGCTAGTGTGGAGTACCCACTCAGCCCCTGTGCTAGTGTGGAGTACCCACTCAGTGCCTGTGCTAGTGTGGAGTACCTACTCAGCCCCTGTGCTAGTGTGGAGTACCTACTCAGTGCCTGTGCTAGTGTGGAGTACCTACTCAGCCCCTGTGCTAGTGTGGAGTACCTACTCAGCCCCTGTGCTAGTGTGGAGTACCTACTCAGCTTCTGTGCTAGTGTGGAGTACCCACTCAGTGCCTGTGCTAGTGTGGAGTACCCACTCAGCCCCTGTGCTAGTGTGGAGCACCCACTCAGCCCCTGTGCTAGTGTGGAGCACCCACTCAGTGCCTGTGTTGGTGTGGAGTACCCACTCAGTGGCTGAATGACCCTTAATGTCAGATCCCTGCTCTCCTCTGCCAGGTCTTCTTGGTGTTGTTCTCCTCTCTGGGTCTCTTTGTTGCTGCATTGGTTCACTTCGCATGTGGAGGAAGACAAGAGGACATGGCAGAGAGAGAGGGCGTGTTAACGATGCTACTCCCCTTATCTCTTGAGTATAACTCAGAACTATGCTAACCTCTTTTGAACACAAATCACAACCTGGTCATTCTCATTTCTCACTCAGTGTTTCATTAAAAATGTCTCATTATTTTTCAGCACATCAGCTTGCTTGTAGCACATTACATATTCACTCCTTTTTTTTCTCTATGCGATGACTGATTAAATAAACAATATTGAAGGCTCATTAACTCCATGTGTGCTTACAATCTAATGTTCGATTTGTAGCCACATGTTGGCCTGTTCTTTTCCCTTCGAAATGCAGGGTTATCCTCTCTCATAGTTGTCATAGGAAGTGTAGCGTGCTGTGTGTATGCTGTACTGCTACACCACAGAACAAGGCGTGGCTGGAAGCATGGCTGGGTGAGGGAGGTGGGCAGGCACAGCTCACTGGGAAGCATACAGGAAAACACTCCTCTCCTCACCTCACCCGGAGCACTTGAGCTCAGCCTGTCCAGTTCAATCTCAAAGGAATTCAACTGACATTTCAATACTTGTGCGTGTGTGCGTGTGTGTGTTGTGTGTATGTGTGTGTATGTGTGTATGTGTGTGTGTGTGTGTATGTGTGTGTGTGTGTGTGTGTGTGTGTTGTGTGTGTGTGTGTGTGTGTGTGTGTGTGTGTGTGTGTGTGTGTGTGTGTTGTACATTTGTATCAAACAGTGACTGTTATTATTTTTGTATAAAATATGCAAAATATTATAGTGACTATAACATTCTATAAACAAAAAATATGGTTAAAATTGTAATTACAATTTATTTCCATTCATTTGTGTCAAAGTTCACGGAATAGAGAATAAAATCTCAGCAATTGCTGCATTTACTGGACACCGAAGTTCTTACACTGACTCACACTTGCATTGGCATGAGTTTGCTCCCACTTATTTATGTAGAAACACACCCCTGCAGATGAGTTAGACCGGGAACAATGGATGGTTACACACCAGCAACCACAACAACAGAAATTTGTTAGCAAATATATTCACCTTTGACAACTTGCGCTCAATGCACTCACGGTAAAACTCCACGTTAGTTTGGCTGACCGATTTGGCTACTGATATGCTTTGCTGCAACTACAGAGGTGGAGTTGTATGGAATAGTACTGAATGTACATACACACACACACACACACACACACGCACACATACACACACATGTATACACACACGCACACACGCACGCACGTGCGCGCGCACACACACACACACACACACACACACACACACACACATCAGTACCTGCTGTAGAGACAGTTCTCCAAATGTATAAGTTGTAATGATCTTCTGTGACTGGCAGTGCATGGAAAGGTGCACAACTCCCTTAGAATCAACTTCCTGTGTCTGTGTTGGGTCCAACCACATCACTCCATCCTCACCCCATCCCAATGTGACCCCAGCAAACAGCCCATCCATCCCCACCCCCGCATCCACCAGAGCCATACAGCTGGCGTTCCATAGGCAGGACAGCAGCTGTAATAGCAGAGAAGGTAGTAAACAACACAGGAAGTAGTTGCTACAAGTAAACAACACAGGAAGTAGTAATTGCAATATATGTAGACACCGTAGGAAATGCTAAGTGTATAGACAGTTATACTGCTTAAACAGGAAGTGCATTGGAAATGAGGGGGTGGTCTCGCAAACCAAACTAAAACAGAAGCCACCGTACATGCAGTATGTTTGGGTTACAGACCATAAACAGTGTACCCTGTGGTGAGGGAGAGAACGTACATGTACTGATGTGGAGGTGCACGGGCATGTGTGGAGGTGTACGAGCATGTGTGGAGGTGTACGGGCATGTGTGGAGGTGCATGGGCATGTGTGGAGGTGCACGAGCATGTGTGGAGGTGTACGGGCATGTGTGGAGGTGTATGGGCATGTGTGGAGGTGCATGGGCATGTGTGGAGGTGCATGGGCATGTGTGGAGGTGCACGAGCATGTGTGGAGGTGCACGGGCATGTGTGGAGGTGTACGGGCATGTGTGGAGGTGTACGGGCATGTGTGGAGGTGCACGAGCATGTGTGGAGGTGTATGGGCATGTGTGGAGGTGTATGGGCATGTGTGGAGGTGTACAGGCATGTGTGGAGGTGCACGGGCATGTGTGGAGGTGTACAGGCATGTGTGGAGGTGTACGGGCATGTGTTGAGATGTACGGGCATGTGTGGAGGTGTATGAGAATGTGTCTTACTGATCCATCGGTCCTCTCCACTTGGAGAACGATTTCTATTGAAGAGTGAGGATGCATTTTAGTGAGAATTACTTGTTCACAAGTTGCACGGACGTTCTCTTCCAAAGTCCTCTCCTTCACTCCTGTGGAAGAGAAAGGGCATTGCAGATTGAAGTTATAAATCTTTAGGGGAGACAAAACAGAAGGATTCGTGCTCTTATACCGGCTATTCCAGTAGCAGGCTTGACAATAACTTCTACTACGGTTCTATCTGGTTTCTCTTTGCTCTGCTTGACTTCCACAGGACCGTACACGGCTGCTAGGACGGACGTTGAGCCTGCAAAATGAATAAGACCTTGCAACATCCAGTCGTAGTGAACCTACATACACAGATACTTAACCACACAGATGTGACGTATGCACACCTTGCTGAAACCTGGCTGACCCATCCGCTCTGTTGAGAATGCCCAAATCGCAACGCTTCGTTCGAGCTTTCCCGACCCAGTCCGCCATTTTCAACTGTACAAGCTGTGTAACCAAAATGGCTGCCGATATCAGCTCCATGGGCCATGTACAATTTTGTAAGCTTATCAATACTAAGTCTTAATCCACCAGCCCTAACACTTAATATTTGGAGTTGAGTAACAGGTGAAAGGGTATTACATTTAGGTCCCATGATTGCAGTATGAGCTCCCTCCATCTACATTCGAGGACAACGTGTACACAGTCTCTCATCCTCTACTGATGCAACTTTAACACATGTCATTTACATGATCCAACATATTAAATACAATCATTGAAGTTCATTAGAAAACATATCATTCCTATTAAGTCAATGCATTTGGTACGTTAAGTACAATACACACCACACGCGGCAACAATTGTGACTACCTAACAAAGTGTTCACATCTTGGAAACAGAGACACCCAATTTCTCTAAGACTTTGAGGCCCTTTTCTTGGTATTCTTCGCGGGACATCCAGAACTGCGGGTTGTCCTTCATGATGTTGGCCAGGACAGCTCCTCCCAAGAAGACCATGTGCTTACGTCTGGGAGGGTCCTCAATTCGGATCTTGAATTTCTACACAAGAGGGAGAGAGCAAGAGGGAGAAAGCAGTGGTACCATATGAATCACACTCACCATCAACACAGGAAGGGCAACTGCAAGAGTCACCACTTGCTAAAGGCTCCCACTGTTCAAATAAGATTAACAACCAGCCAAAGAACAATCTTTGTAAAAAATTAGTATTGTCAAGTTAATACATGAAATTACTATCAATGTTAGGTGAAGGACTCTTCCTGCAAACTAGTTGTGTTCCAGGATATACATAACAACATGGTATCAAGTGCAAACATACATATCGATCACACTAATGGTCAGACTTGGGACATAACACACACGACTCACAGCAAGCCTAGCAGTATCTCCGTGCAGTACACGCTCGAGGTAAAGCTGCTTGATCTCTCTCTCCAACCTGGAGGGGAGCCCTGGATACATGGTGGACCCACCTGACAACACAATGTGCTTGTAGAACTCTGGCCGTGTGTCAATGTCGGCTGCCTGAATGGTGTTGAAGAGGAGCTCAGCCACACCCACACCATCAACGTTGATTAGATGGGGCTGGAAGAGAGCCTCGGGAGCCTCAAACCTCTCCCCTCCAACCTTCACGATCCTGCCATCGGGAAGCTGGAGGGTGGGAAACACATGCTGTGACCAAACACTAAAACTTGGATACGTTGATGTGTGTACAATATAACTACTGAATTTCCCATTCCTACTATTGGACAAAGTGAGTTTTTGAACAGGAAGGACTCAAACTTGGATGTGGAATACATTATGATGGTCCCTGAAATTTTGCTATCTCAATCAACACACACAATAAGCTAACATATTCAAATCAATAGTACATTGATATGCTTTACAGCGCATGTACATCTCAGCAAATCAGTGTCTGTCTGTCGAGAATGTACTACGTATGCATGCACACATGTAAGAACATACATACACTATACTTTATGGGCATAATATGGCAGACGAAACAATGCGCATTATCAAGCCTACACATCTCCAGTTGTAGTGATGCCACAAACTCGAGTGAAATGGCCCAAAGACAAAATATACTTGCACACACACACACACACACACACACACACACACACACACACACACACACACACACACACACACAGACACACACACATACACACACACAGACACACACACAGACACACACACATATACACACACACACACACACACACACACACACACACACACACACACACACACACACACACACCGTATAACTTTCCACCAGAATGGTTGTTTCTGTTGCTAACTTCTGTTCTTGCTCAATATCATATCTGAGGAGGTAAAAACACAAAATACCATAATCTAAACATTGTGCACTTGCAGTGGAGGGATGTAGGGAACATGGTGTAGTGGAGGGATGTAGGGAACATGGTGTAGTGGAGGGATGTAGGGAACATGGTGTAGTGGAGGGATGTAGGGAACATGGTGTAGTGGAGGGATGTAGGGAACATGGTGTAGTGGAGGGATGGAGCGTAGGGAACATAGTGTAGTGGAGGGATGGAGTGTAGGGAACATGGTGTAGTGGAGGGATGGAGCATGGGAACATGGTGTAGTGGAGGGATGTAGGGAACATGGTGTAGTGGAGGGATGGAGCGTAGGGAACATGGTGTAGTGGAGGGATGGAGTGTAGGGAACATGGTGTAGTGGAGGGA
Organism: Halisarca cf. caerulea; assembly: GCA_963170055.1. NCBI lineage: Eukaryota > Metazoa > Porifera > Demospongiae > Chondrillida > Halisarcidae > Halisarca > Halisarca cf. caerulea. The sequence goes on from CAUJGJ010000002.1 coordinate 474,881, forward strand.
TGGAGCATGGGAACATGGTGTAGTGGAGGGATGTAGGGAACATGGTGTAGTGGAGGGATGGAGCGTAGGGAACATGGTGTAGTGGAGGGATGGAGCGTAGGGAACATGGTGTAGTGGAGGGATAGAGCGTAGGGAACATGGTGTAGTGGAGGGATGTAGGGAACATGGTGTAGTGGAGGGATGGAGCGTAGGGAACATGGTGTAGTGGAGGGATGGAGCACAGGGAACATGGTGTAGTGGAGGGATGAAGCGTAGGGAACATGGTGTAGTGGAGGGATGTAGGGAACATGGTGTAGTGGAGGGATGGAGCACAGGGAATAAAGAGAAAGAACTGGCAAACACAACACTAGGAACAAGGACTCACCCTACGTAGCACAGCTTCTCCTTCATCATTCTAACGGTCTCAAAGTCGGCAGAATGGTTGAAAGCATACCCTCTCAACAGGAGAAGCTGAGGGGGGTGAATACAGACGGAGGGTCTGGTTAGTACATCCACAACACACAACAAAACACACAAACACAAAGCAATAATAACACCCCTCCTACAAAACATTTGCTAGACACATGTACGTACATCTGTTTCAAGCAAATTAACTACATGCTGGTATCTGTGTACAAATAAGCCCTAGAGGTTGAAATATAATCATGCAAAATATACAGACCACCTACCATACAGGTCTAGGTAGGTACACAGACCAACTACCGTACAGGTCTAGGTAGGTACACAGACCACCTACTGTACAGGTCTGGGTAGGTACACAGACCAACTACCGTACAGGTCTAGGTAGGTACACAGACCACCTACTGTACAGGTCTGGGTAGGTACACAGACCAACTACTGTACAGGTCTAGGTAGGTACACAGACCACCTACTGTACAGGTCTGGGTAGGTACACAGACCAACTACTGTACAGGTCTGGGTAGGTGCACAGACCACCTACTGTACAGGTCTGGGTAGGTACACAGACCAACTACTGTACAGGTCTGGGTAGGTACACAGACCAACTACTGTACAGGTCTAGGTAGGTACACAGACCAACTACTGTACAGGTCTGGGTAGGTGCACAGACCACCTACTGTACAGGTCTGGGTAGGTACACAGACCAACTACTGTACAGGTCTGGGTAGGTACACAGACCAACTACTGTACAGGTCTAGGTAGGTACACAGACCAACTACTGTACAGGTCTGGGTAGGTGCACAGACCACCTACTGTACAGGTCTGGGTAGGTACACAGACCACCTACTGTACAGGTCTAGGTAGGTACACAGACCAACTATTGTACAGGTCAATGTACATATGTACTGTAGGTACACTGGTATAGGCTAAAGATAGTGCGGAAGAGGCTCGACAAACTGTATACAAAGCTCATGTACACACGCACACCTCTGAACTAGCGATCACTGCTATGACTAGGAGCAGATGTCAGCATGTGTTCTCCCTTCAACAGCTCCCAACAGGAGTGAGAGCTATGACGAACACTAGTTGAACACGTGCTGGTAGTTTACCTCCTGCCAATTACACTGACAGCCATTTTCCCAAGCTACAGTGCGGTATAAGGAGGGGAATCCCCATGTGTGGGGTGTGGATGGGGGAGGCTCCATTGGAGGACCACTGGGCACATGTACATACTGCATTACATCACTCAGCACTCAGACCGCAAAGACACTCGTGTACAGATACGACTGCAACTCAGACTGCAAAGACACTCGTGTACAGATATGACTGCAACTCAGACCGCAAAGACACTCGTGTACAGATACGACTGCAACTCAGACTGCAAAGACACTCGTGTACAGATACGACTGCAACTCAGACTGCAAAGACACTCGTGTACAGATACGACTGCAAACAGTGCCACAAATTCTTGTCAACTGCTGCAATTCGCTTTCACATACTTTTAATTTCATTGACAGATTATCCCAGTCAGTAGGTGACCATGTCACCAAATTTAAGCATAAATTGAAGAAAAATCAAATGAATTGGCTGTTAAGCGGTGGTAGATTAAAGAAAATTCAATCGCAACCCCACAGGAGTACATACACGAGTCCAGCAGTATCACAACCCCACAGGAGTACATACATGAGTCCAGCAGTATCACAACCCCACAGGAGTACATACATGAGTCCAGCAGTATCGCAACCCCACAGGAGTACATACATGAGTCCAGCAGTATCACAACCCCACAGGAGTACATACATGAGTCCAGCAGTATCACAACCCCACAGGAGTACATACATGAGTCCAGCAGTATCACAACCCCACAGGAGTACATACATGAGTCCAGCAGTAGCACAACCCCACAGGTGTACATACATGAGTCCAGCAGTAGCACAACCCCACAGGAGTACATACATGAGTCCAGCGGTATCACAACCCCACAGGAGTACATACATGAGTCCAGCAGTAGCACAACCCCACAGGTGTACATACGTATATGAGTCCAGCAGTATTATTAACACATGCAGTTGTCCCTGACTCCTCACCTTAATCAGGTACTTTGTGATGTCACGGCCTGCAATGTCTAATCTTCTTGTCAAGTGAGGGAGAGAGAAACCTTCGTAAACAGGACAAATGTGCGTTACACCATCTCCAGAGTCAATGACAACACCAGTGAGAAGCCCTACACAAAAGAGAAGTGAATTTGATGTGTCACCTATTACATATGTAAATACATACAAAATGTGTGATGTGTGCATGTGTCCATGTGTGTGTGTGTGTGTGTGTGTGTGTGTGTGTGTGTGTGTGTGTGTGTGTGTGTGTGTGTGTGTGTGTGTGTGTGTGTCTGAGCATGTGTGTGTGTGTGTGTGTGTGTGTGTGTGTGTGTGTGTGTGTCTGTGTGTGTGTGTGTGTGTGTGTGTGTGTGTGTGTGTGTGTGTGTGTGTGTGTGTGTGTGTGTGTGCGCGCGTGTTATAGGGGACCCATACTGAAAGTACAAACTACATTAATTGTTACACACGATAAGAGCATGAGTACATGTTTGACCTGTTACTGGCAGTAGAGAACTTGTGTATATTCAAAACTGCACTTAAAAGTAACAGAACAGAATTGTCATGTTCTCTCTGTTGGTTGCACCACAGTTGATCTAAGCAGACATCAATGGTGCCGTTGGAGAGAGGGCGGGGAGTTCTACGAATCTCAATCCCCACTCAAGAAAGTAAAGAACATGCTGGCACACATTAGGACAGAGAATCACCCTGGGCATGTGCACACACACATGCAATCACACACACACGCACACACACACACACACACACACACACACACACACACACACACACACAGTAACTTAAGATACGTATCACATTGTTTCATACCTTGAGCATAGAGTGTCAGGACAGCCTGAATAGCAACATAGACCCCTTTGCAATGATACTGCTCGAACATCATCTACAGCAGTGATGGGAAAGGCGGTAAAACCGACATACAACAACACAACTGACAGCAACATGCCTCTGGTAGGACAGTCAGCAACACAGTGTGTGTGGGAGGGAGGAGGACGCAGTGCCACACAGCAAATGAGAATCACGACATGTGATACTTAGGCAGGTACATCTGATGGACTCACTTCGATCATCTTCTCTCTGTTTTTCATTGGGTTCATAGGAGGCTCGGTGAGCAAGACCTGTAGGGAGGAGAAATGGGAGCAATAGTATGTGCACTTGTAATGGGGCTTTACTGCTCTTCAAACAACGGTGCTTGGGCTACAGTGTGCTATCTTAGGCTACGATTCAAATAAGGCAAATGTATGCAACTTGATCAGTACAAATGTCAGTATTCTTCCTACCCTCAGGAGTCAGGTATATACACTGTATGTACACATGTGCAAAAATATGTACGTAGATAGACAGTAGTACTGACTAGGATACACTTACGTACTTGAGCACTGAGTGCACACACGCACACACACACACACACACACACACACACACAACAGTGAGTGCACACACCCGCTAGACCACTAGTAGAATACACAATGTGGACTTGCCTTGCACTCTTTTGTGTCCACATTCATCTTCTCCTTGAAGGTGTAGTCCCATACATGCTTCATGTCCTCCCAGTTCCTTACGATCCCGTTCTCCATGGGGTAGTTCACCTCCAGCATGGACCGGAGCTGACTTGCTTCATCTCCCACCATCAAATCCTTAACCTCAATGTTCCCAATCTTTTGTGAAGACCGAATGATGGGACGTCCAACCAAGGAGGGGAATATATGCGATGGGAAATTGCTACCAGCATAGCCAACTTTGACGAACTGCACCAGTGAGAAAAAGACCAGTTGTTGCACTGTGTGTGTGTGTGTGTGTGTGTGTGTGTGTGTGTGTGTGTGTGTGTGTGTGTGTGTGTGTATGTGAATATAAATACAACTTAGACAAAAAAAAGCAGAAAGAAAAGTACAAAGGGAAGTGGTGACCTACCCACCACATCAAGTACAAAGAGGAGTGGTGGCCTACCCACTGCATCCAGTCATACAGTAGGTGAGGAGAACATAAGGTTTGCATGTACACCCCTACATGGGATGGCTGGATGGTCTTCAATTAGTTATATTTGTCAACACCTAGTTTAAGAACGACTCTGAATCTAAAGGATAGATGACCAGATTTTAAACCGCTCTAAATCGCCTGATGATAGGCAGTGTGATGGATACTACACCCATGAACAATACATGAATAAGAAATCTCTAAAATGAGCAAGAAAAGGTTTTAAACATACCCCTGTTCCATTATCACAAACAAGAACTTTATTTCCTTGAGAATCTGTTGTCATCTTGCTCTCTTAAAGCCAATGCGCTAGAGTCCAGAGAAGTCGACCAGAAAAGAGACGACCAGTGTGTGTCCACAACCTGCGTGACGTAGGGAGCATATCACGTGACGTCATGGCCCCTCCACTTCCATATAAAGCAAGCTCTGTCGACTTCCGGTCTTGAAGTACACGTGGAGACCACGTGTTTTACTTAAAATGGCCGAAGAAGAATCTAATCCTCCTGCAAGCAAGAAAGAACAAGTAGTTGATCCATGGACTGTTTCAGCTGCTGAAGGCGAAGATAAGATTGACTATGACAAGTTAATTAGTAAGGATGATCTTTCCTCTCTCAGAGGTAATCTTAAGTGTACTCGAATGTGTTTTTGTTTGTACCATAGGACAATTCGGCAGCCTAAAAATTACTCCAGACGTTCTAGAGAGAATAGAAAAGTTATCTAAGAAGCCACCGCATCATTTTCTTAGGCGAGGAACATTCTTCTCACACAGGTAAAGTGTTACCTTCTTGCTGGGGTGCTTTTCATTGCAGCTTTAAATGTCGTTCTTCTCATTCTTTTAGGGACATTCACCTCATTCTGGATGCGTACGAGAAAGGGAAACCATTTTTCTTGTACACTGGACGAGGTCCTTCGTCAGAAGCAATGCACTTGGGACACATGATCCCCTTCCTCTTCACAAAGTGAGCAAACAGCAGCTTGATACGTTCTTAAGTTGCGTGGTTGGGCTTTGTCAGCAAGAATAAATTATGTTCATAAACGGATGTTGACTGTTTGAACTGCTTGTAGGTACCTTCAGGATGTGTTTGATGTTCCACTTGTGATCCAGTTGACTGACGATGAGAAGTTCCTTTGGAAGGACCTTTCTGTTGAGGAGGCACACAGGCTAGCCTACGAGAATGCCAAGGACATCATAGCAGTTGGGTTTGACGAAGAGAAGACCTTTATTTTCTCTGACATCGACTACATGAGGTGAGAGAGTACACTACGTGCTTGTTCGTTGCTGGAAGGGTTTGAGTAGAGCAGCTTCGTTTGCAATGCTGACTGCAATGTTACACTTGGAGGGTACTCCTTATTATGTGGTGCAGAGAACTGGGACAGTGTGTGTAGCCAACATTCTGAGTACACTAGCGTACACCAACATTTGTGTTAGCTACAAAGTGTGTGCGTTCTCTGCGGTCTTGTGCTTACATTGCTTTTATGAAAGTAGGATGTGTTTTTTTTGTAAATGAATATTTGCAAACATATAAAATTTGTTTACAACCTTTGTGTACAATCTTTCCTTCAGTTCATGTTCTGCTTTTTATCGAAACATCTTGAGAATTCAAAAATGTGTAACTTGCAACCAAGCAAAGGGAATATTTGGATTCTCTGACAGTGACCACATTGGAAAGATGGGCTTCCCAGCCGTACAGGCAGCCCCCGCTTTCTGCGACACTTTTCCTCACATTTTTGGCAACAGAAAAGACATCCTCTGCCTCATTCCCTGCGCCATTGACCAGGTCAGCTGTAGTGTGTGGTCATGCTTGTTCATATGTACATACATACATATGCTATCTCAACTGAGGCTTGCTTGTACATACATATGTATGCTTTCTTGGTTGTGTCTGTTCCTGGAAGTTGTTATGTTATGTACGTACGTTGTCAATCTCAGTAGAACAAAACCGCTTCCTAGACGGTGAGAATTGCAAACTGCCCATGCTCTCACATATGTAGGTACACACATACGTATGCTCATATGTGTGTGCGCCCACATATACACACGAGGGGACACTAATTGTATAAGTGTGTACTCTAGTTAGAGCGGGAGGCTGAAGGTTACAAGAAATTGACCCTTTTGTGCTATTCTTGTGTTTTGTCCCCTCCTGTTCGTCCAGGATCCTTATTTCCGGATGACACGGGACGTGGCTCCGAGGCTGGGATATCCAAAGCCTGCTCTGCTGCACTCCAGTTTCTTCCCCGCTCTCCAAGGATCAAAGTCTAAAATGAGTTCCAGTGATCCGACGTCCTCCATCTTCTTAACAGACACAAATGCTGCTATCAAGAAGAAAGTGTGTGTGTGTGTGTGTGTGTGTGTGTGTGTGTGTGTGTGTGTGTGTGTGTGTGTGATCATAGAACCCTTAAATTTACTGTGGAGAATAATATACATTTGTGTACTTTTGCAGATTAACAAGTATGCATTTTCTGGTGGCCGTGATACCGTGGAGGAGCATCGTGTACACGGTGGGAACTCCGAGGTGGATGTGTCATACCAGTATCTAACCTTCTTCCTTGAAGATGATGAAAAATTGAAGCAAATAAAGGAGGTTAGTGTGAGGCAGCCATTTTTGGTTACCATGGAAATGAGTTTTATGTTTTTTTATCTTGTGCACTAGGATTACGAGAGTGGTAAGCTGTTGACTGGAGACCTCAAGAAAGAACTGATTACTGTTTTGCAAAGCTTGGTTTCTGCTCACCAAGAGAGAAGAAAACTGGTCACAGATGATGTTGTTAAGAGATTTATGACACCACGGCCTCTGAAGTTTAGGAAAGATGCCCCTTCAGAACCTCACTAGAATAAACATTTAATGAATTCAATATTTATAATGATCCATCAATAATTGAGTTATTGAACATTTAATAATATACGTATATACATAGCCATACAGTTACAATTAATACAACATAATTTGTATAATTGTGCATGTATATATGTTATGGACATCATGTAATATTATGTATGTATGCATGTGTACATGTAACAATTAAATTAGTCTCTTCTCATAGGAACAATATAATACATACTATATAGTATAACTTAAAAGTATGTAGAAAAGAGAAAAAGTGGAATGCATATGAACACAACACGGAGGTGAAGTGTGTGGGACCACAGTCACTGGAGAACTAGAAGCAGATCGGTAGGCTCCAAAGCACAGGAGGACTTGGGTGCGGCGATGGGGTAGTAACTAGTTGGAAGGTTGCTGTTGGCCAATCTCATGACACCAATGCAGATGTGACCATTCTTCAGGATATGCTCAAAAGCTTCAATGAAGGTTGACACGTGGCTTGGGAGATCCGTAATAGGAATCTTCGTCACTGATGGATTCTTCACCAACCTTTGAACAATTTTTGTGCTTTGAACGTTATAGAAGCTAGTGGCCATGAGGAGGTCAACCATCCCCATGGTAACCACACTCCCCCATGCATAGGGGGTGGAGAGTTGCACTTGATCCACCCCTTCGTCCTCGTCATCAAGGTACACAAACTGAACGTTGTCCTCCTCCAAGAGTTCCACCACAAAAGGGACTTTCCCTCCGCTCTTGTGCTGCATTCCCTCCAACAGCCGAAGACACAAAATGACCTGTTTGTCAACAAGGGCTGGCTCTTCCATCCCCCTGTCATGGTGCACTGTCATAAGAGCACAATACTTGCAGTTGGACACTCCAGCCCGCTCTAAACTCTCCACATCCAAAGGAGAACCGACCATTATGTGAGCATTTGCAAACATTTTCATAGCATCTGTGGCAGCCAGCTTTTTGGAATATTCTGCACCAGTGACAATGACAAGACAGTTGTCAGGAGTCTGCAATAAGGGCTGACAGAAGGGGACAAGATCAACAGCAGGTGACTTCTTGTTTGCAAAAATGCAAAGAATGTAGTGGTCCTTCAATTGAGCAGGTTCTGGGAGAGACTTTTCTGTGGGGGACAGAGGTAAAGCAGAACCGTTCATGGTTAAAGGTGCTACTTTAGGCTCTCCTTCCAGTCCTTCAGGCAACACTTGCGTTATAGGATTTAGTGCTTGGACAATGTAATTCTGTGTGAGAAATGGCTTTATCTTCACCAAAGTTTTGAGATCTCCCCGGTTTTCTGCAATGAAGTATCCCAGGGTGTTTGGTTGGATGACTAAGTGCTGTTCAGCTGCTGGGTTGGTGTGAAGCTGGCCATCAAACTCTAATGCAATGAGAGTCAAATCACACACAAATCGGCATATTTGAATGACGTCTCGAGCTTCTCTGGAAGCTAGGAAGTCAGGTAGCATAGTGCAGTATATTTCAAGTGACGCTCCTTCCATGTAGGGACTTGGTTCCTTTGAAAACAGAACCTTTCTAGGCAAGGAAACTGGACATAGAAGGTTACCCAGCACAGTGGACAGACCTTGGCAGTAGCAAGCTGCTGACAGCCAACCCAAACGCCATTCATTGATACACCACACTAAATCTTTCTCTGGGTTCCAAGCCGGGAGAACCTCCAACTTCCTGAGGGTTGAACTCTATTGGAAGGAAGTTAAAACTCCCACATAACAGTGATACAAAAGACAACGTTTTGGACACGAAATAACACTCTTATGGCTAAATTTTGCTACTTTGGGAACATTTCTGTAATAACAACAAAAATGTTCAGGTAGCGTTCACTGACATTGCAGCCCTAAGGTTGATATTCACTTACAAACAATACCTGTGCATTCATATACATGATGGGTATTTATATTAGCTGTATTCAAATCTCACTTTCTATATAGCAAGCTGGCAACCTTACCGCACCCCAGCTCTGGGCTTTAGTTGCAAATGGGAAGACTGTCAAATAAATAGCATTGCAACACATTATATGGTTTCTAGGTATGCTCATCAGTGAGACCTCCATACAGGACATCTTTGAAGTGTGGTGACCTCCTTTAACAACACACCATTGTTCTGCCACAGTGACATCCCCTTTTCCGAAATTAAGGCATTATCATATACCAGACAGTTTACAGTGGTCCCAATGGTGTCCTCTATAAAGAGGTTTCATTTACTGAAGGCTTCATTTCGACATACCACATGCACTTTGATCTCTGTGCGGTTTTATATTCGCAGATAGGAAGTAATCCACGAAACTTTTCACCTGTGAATATTCAGATCAGGCTTTTGTGCAAGAGCAAAACTTGACTGTCTAGAAGTATAAAAAGGTGAAAATTGCTAAAATTCCAGATTCCCGAAAATGTCACCCCGCAATAATTTAAGCACAAATTGTAAAACTTTGTGATACTCAAATTCCAAACAGTGTTCTTTGAATCAAAAGCAGTGGATAATTCAAAGTCCATACCACACAAGAACATACTTAGGCCCCATTTACACATATCCAGACAACTTTATTAACGTATACTTTTGAATGTGTTTACAACTTGTTTACACAAAAACGATCGAAACAATCGATGTAGCATTTATATATAGAGTATCCACTTAGGTATCCATTTATGAAGTATCCACATTCGCTATACGTTTTTGGCGTTTTTGTGTAAATAGTCTGTGTAAATGTCCTCAAAAGTATACATTTACAAGGGTATCCGGATACATATAAATAGGGCCTTAAATTATACATATATACATGTATGCACACAATACATATCCATACCTAATGATTATACCACATATCATGATTGTACATACACAAGCACTCACCTGTGACACTTGCATGATGATCCTCACGTCAGTTGTGTAGTTCTTCACAGCAATGTACCTCATGATGGCTGTACCATCTGACGCATCTTGGTCTTGGAGTGAGGTATCAGTCATGATGATACAAGCTGCAGCATGGCTGAGTTGTACCCTTTGGAGATCTTGCAATTTGAACATGCTTCCAATCAGATAAAAGGCATGCGGAAAATGCCTGTGAATAACATGCTTAGTATCTGCGGAGGGAAAGTCTTTCATGAGAAATACAATGTCTGGTCGGCTGAGGACAGACACACGATCCGGATGAAGGAAATCTCCAAGGATGCGATGCATACGATTGTGATCAATGTCTCCACACACAACAATGTGTGGACGTGTGGGATCAATGGAGTACCATGTGTAGTACTTCTTGTCTGCAGCAAGATAGTCCGTGATCGGACCAAGTGCAAGAGCAAACAGCGCAAGACCTGCAATCATAAAGAAAGTCACAAACACACGACCAAAAGCTGTCTTCGGTGAAATATCTCCATACCCTACTGTGGTCATGGTAGTCATAGCAAAGTACACGTACTCCAAGTAGTAGGCATTTTGTGCATTGGAAAAGTTGTCCCACGGATCACCTGATACCTCAAGAAGGTATACCATCCCCGAGGCAGTCAGCCAGATGGTAAGGAAAGTGACTAAAAGAGAGGTGGCATCAGCAACTAAAGGAGAATTGATGATTCTCACTTGCACAAGGACTTTGCTAATTGCGTTTAGTGCAAGGAAACGTAAGTTTCTCAACCCAACCCAGTCACAGGAGAAGATGAGAGAAACGAAAGGATGCGGAAGAGTGAGGACGTCAATGATTGTGAAGTAGGAGAACCATGCTATCAAGGGTCTCTTGGCTTGCAATATACGCTCTATCAAAGGAACCACCAACAGTACAGAGCAGCAGCATTCTACGATAACAAATCCCAGCACAAATCCGGTCGTTGGTGCAATAATCCCGTAGTAGGTCCTGGCAACATAGAGTATCAAATATACAGCGTTCACAAAGAACACTACCCACTCCAATACGACTGAGAATCTGCTTCTTTCTCCGGCGTATTTGATCATGAATTTAATGCAGGAGCGTCCGCGTGAACCGACCGCATCATAGTAGGACAGGATCCTCCAAACCAGCTGGGCTAAGGCGGTTACGATCAGTCCAATCGCGTAAAAGGCGGTAAAAACACAGATGTATACCCACCAGTGGCTTCGGTACTGGCCTACCAGCAGTATTTGGCCGCAAGAAGACGAGTTATCCATTTCCAAAGGAGCCGCAGGGAGAAGGTGTGTAACATCAATATTCCACCTTTCCGATAGTCACGTGACGTTAGCAACTCTTCCTAAATCACTTCCTTCCGAAGCGATACAAGATACATTTTCGGTGGCTCCTCTTTGGCCTCAGGGGTCTCGCGTAGCCAGATCTCCAACTTTGGCTCATAATGATCAAATAGAGAAAGATGCATGATATTAGTGTTCATAAATCTCAAGCTAAAGCAACATGATTTCATTACAATAATGATCAAAATTAATTGGTTTGGATCTGGCTATGCGAGACCAGCCACATGCACCATTGTGTAAATAGCTAAACTGTGCACAGAAGAAAAGTAATGGTGTTGGAATAAAAATTAATGCTGAAATCCATCACTGAATGCTACCTTTACTTGTAATAAGAAAACAGCCTAAAAGCATGCAACCAAGTAAGTTATAAGCCTATGTATTGACACGGTAGCATTCAAGTACAACTAAAAACATATGAGCTTGTGGCTTGTAGCTATGCTGAGTCTACACAATACTTTTGCATGATAAATAGAGAACTCAATGCTCAGTTTGAAGAGAATCAAGTCTATTTCAGAATAAGCAGCAAATCCGAAGGTTCCAGGAGCAGAAAAGGCTTTGGTGCAGTTATTGGGTAAAAGCTGGTGGGAACAGCTTCATCGGCCATTCTCATTACTCCAATACAAACATTGCCAGCAGAAAGAGTGTGCTCAAATGCATCGATGAAGGTTGACACGTGGCTTGGGAGATCCGTAATAGGAATCTTCGTCACTGATGGATTCTTCACCAACCTTTGAACAATTTTTGTGCTTTGAACGTTATAGAAGCTAGTGGCCATGAGGAGGTCAACCATCCCCATGGTAACCACACTCCCCCATGCATAGGGGGTGGAGAGTTGCACTTGATCCACCCCTTCATCCTCGTCATCAAGGTACACAAACTGAACGTTGTCCTCCTCCAAGAGTTCCACCACAAAAGGGACTTTCCCTCCGCTCTTGTGCTGCATTCCCTCCAACAGCCGAAGACACAAAATGGCCTGTTTGTCAACAAGGGCTAGATCGTTGATATTTTGATCAGGGTTAACAGTCATAAGAGCACAATACTTACATTTGGATATTTGGGCTTGATGGAGACATTCCATGTCCAAAGGAGAACCAACGATAATGTGAATGTTAGCAAATGATTGCACTGCGTCTGTTTTTGACAATTTCTTGGCATAGTCTGCATTAGTGATGACAATGACGTAGTCGTTGAGTGTCTGCAGCAAGGGCTTACAAAATGAGGTGAGGTTAACAGCTGGTGAAGCAGCATTTGTGAACAAACAGAGAACGTAATGATCTTGGAGATCCAAAGGAAGGGACCTTCTCGAAGGAGAAGAAGATGGAGTAGGGTCTTTTGGTGGGACAACTCTTGTCATTTCAAATTCCTCCTCTCTGGGGGCTCGAGACCATATGCCTGAGGTAATCTTGGTTGTGGAATCTCTGAGAACATTTTGTATAACTAAGTTAGTCAAGTTATTTAAAGCATTCAGGTCTGCTTGATTTTCTGCAATGAAATAGCCTAAAGTATTTGGTTGCACAGTCTGGTTTTCTAAGGCAGCAGGGTTTGTATTTAGCTGCCCGTCAAACTCAAGAGCAATGAGGGTTAAATCACACGCACTTCGGCAAACAACGATGACTTCTCTAACTTCTCTAGAAGTTAGTGCATTTGGCAGCATAGTGCAGTATATTTCAAGTGACGCTCCTTCCATGTAGAGACTTGGTTCCTTTGAAAACAGAACCTTCTTCGGCAATGCAACTGGACAGATGAGATTTCCCAATACAGCAGAGAGACCTGGACAGTAACAAGCGGCCGATAACCAACCTAAACGCCATTCACTAATGCAAAACACAAGATCCTTTTCCGGATTCCAGATGGGCAGTTCCTCCAACTTACTTGAAGTGGAAGGCTGCAAAATCAGTAGGAAAAATGATCATGCTGAGGGTGCACACGACCTGTGATAGAATGTCCCACAAATACCATGCATGTGAAATAACATACTCACAGTTGTATGAAAGAGATATATACCACATCGCACGCATGGTCAGACATCTGTACATAATATTATATTGCAAGGAAAAGGAGTAGGAGGATGTACAGAATATGGAGGAAATGTAAGGGACTATTACAGCAAAGAGTTATAAAAAAGAATTATAATAATGATATTTCACAGAGAACCAGAGTGGGAGAGGGATAAGGAGAGTAAGGAGATGGACAGAAAGGGGTGACGGAATTAGGATGCAATTGGGTAGCAGATAGAATGGTTGACAGCCGGGATCAGGGAAAGAGATGGAATTACATGAACACATGCAATATTCTCACACACACACCAGTGACACACACTCACCTGTGACACTCTCACACTCACCAGCAACACTCTCACACACCAGTGACACTCTCACACTCACCAGCAACACTCCCACACTCACCAGCAACACTCTCGCACACTCACCAGTGACACTCTCACATTCACCAGCAACGCACACACTCACCAGTGACACCCACATACTCATCAGCAACACTCACACACTCACCAGTGACACCCACATACTCATCAACAACACTCACTCACCAGTGACACCCACATACTCATCAACAACACTCACTCACCAGTGACACCCACACACTCATCAACAACACACACTCACCAGTGATACTTTCACACTCACCAGTGACACTCACACACTCACCTGCGACACTCACACACTCACCAATGACACTTGCATGATAACTCTCACGTCAGTTGTGTAGTTCTTCACGGCAATGTACCTCATGATGGCTGTACCATCTGACGCATCTTGGTCTTGGAGTGAGGTATCGGTCATGATGATACAAGCTGCAGCATGGCTGAGTTGTACTCTTTGGAGATCTTGCAATTTGAACATGCTTCCAATCAGATAGAAGGCATGTGGAAAGTGTTTCTGGATGACATGCTTGGATTCTGCTGAAGGGAAGTCTTTCATGAGAAATACGATGTCTGGTCGGCTGAGGACAGACACACGATCCGGATGAAGGAAATCTTCAAGGATGCGATGCATACGATTGTGATCAATGTCTCCACACACAACAATGTGTGGACGCGTGGGATCAATGGAGTACCATGTGTAGTACTTCTTGTCTGTAGCAAGATAGTCCGTGATTGGACCAAGTGCAAGCGCAAACAGCGCAAGACCTGCAATCATAAAGAAAGTCACAAACACACGACCAAAAGCTGTCTTTGGTGAAATATCTCCATACCCTACTGTGGTCATGGTAGTCATTGCAAAGTACACGTACTCCAAGTAGTAGGCATTCTGTGCATTGGAAAAGTTGTCCCACGGATCGCCTGATACCTCAAGAAGGTATACCATCCCTGCGGCAGTCAGCCAGATGGTAAGGAAAGTGACTAAAAGAGAAGTGGCATCAGCAACTAAGGGAGAACTGATGATTCTCACTTGCACAAGAATTTTGCTGACTGCACCAAGTGCAAGGAAACGTAAGTTTCTCAACCCAACCCAGTCACAGGAGAAGATGAGAGAAACGAAAGGATGCGGAAGAGTGAGGACGTCAACGATCGTAAAATACGAGAACCATGCTAGCAAGGGTCGTCTGGCCTGGAGTATGCGGATGACGAAAGGTACCATCAAAAGCAACGACAAACAGCACTCCACGATTATCATGACCAGTACAATATGATTGTCCAGCGAAGCAATGATCCCGAAGTAGGTCCTGACAACGTAGAGGCACAAATACGCGCAATTCAGAAGCAGTGCTAAGCATTCGACTGCGATGGCAAACCGACTCCTTTCCCCAGCGTATCTGATCAGGAGCTCGATGTAGACTTTGCTACGCTCGGATCCGAGAAAGCCGTAATATTTCAAAATCTTCCAAAGAAATTCGACAATGGCGGTCAAGATGAACCCGACAATGTAGATGGCCAGGAACACACAGATGTATACCCACCAATGGCTTGGATAGTGGCCTGGTATCCATCCATTGAAACACGACGTCGTGTTCATGGTGAAAGCGCGCTTGCAAGAGCTCCCGAACTACGGTCACTCGCCTGCGAAGTGAACCTGATGAAGACCAAACAGACCTTACATCTACACCCTTTCTTTCCGTGATTACATACCGTGGAGGGGGCACAATTTGATAACCGTCAGCAACTGGTACAGGCGAAGCGTTCTGTGTCAAGAGGTCGTTATTTCGCGCCGCTAACGCGCAATCGCGGACAGGAAGGGAATTCCCCTAAGTTGCCATTTTATTGTTCTTATTATCACCACTATACGATATTTATGCCTTAGCTGAGAGTCACCTTCGATCACTTACACTGGATCTCAAGGATCTCAATGTTCCAGGAGTACAACCAGATCGTTCCTCCCGCGCTGGGCGAGAATGGGATCACGTGTGCAGAGTTTGACGCCAACGAGGAGTTGCTGTGGACTGGGTCGACCAATGTGAGACAACTTGTGCTTGTGCTCGTGGTTGTGTCGGTGGGTCCTACACTATAGATGTAGAGGCTGAAAATCCTCATGTCATTCTTCATGAGCCATTGTGATTTTCTATATTACAATCTTCCGGTGGTATGTTGCCTGTAACATGGATACTGGTAATAGGTTCTTCCATAGATATTCTATACATACGTTAGGGTATAGAATATCTATGGTTCTTCCAATATCTACAGAAGCGGCCCATATACTGAGAATTGCATTAAAGGAATACCTTGTGATAAAATGATGTTAGCCTGTCAAAGAAATAGCAGATGCAAAGGGGAAATGTAAATATGATGTACAATATCATAATTACGTGAATATGAATCGTACTTGCACACCCACAACACATACACACATGCATGCACACACACACACACACACACACACACACACACACACACACACACACACACACACACATACACACCATACTGGGAGCCTTGATAGTAGCCGTTTGCTAATGATCCACTCAATCTAAACAGAAGTATTCCTAGTATTGTAGTTTTGCTGGCAGTACTGTTACTAGTGCACCTTGTTTGCATGTAGGACTTGTGTAATGTTTGCATGTAGGACTTGTGTAATGTTGTTTGCATGTACTTGTGTAATGTTATTTGCATGTAGGACTTGTGTAATGTTTGTATATAGGACTTGTGTAATGTTTGCATGTACTTGTGTAATGTTGTTTGCATGTAGGACTTGTATAATGTTCGCCTGTAGGACTTGTGTAATGCTGTTTGCATGTAGAGCTTGACATGCATGTTCTTTGCATGTAGAGCTTGTGTAATGTTCACCTGTAGGACTTGTATATTGTTTTTTATGTAGGTCTTGCATAATGCTGTTTGCATGTGGGTCTTGCATAATGCTGTTTGCATGTGGGTAGGGCTGTGTGGTACCACAAATTATCAGTTTCGGTATGTATCCCCTCATTCTATCACGGTATTACTATGATCACGGTATACTGAGTGCTGAAATTGTAGACAGCATCCAAATGAATCCTTGTCACACGGATTAGAATCATTCACAAACAACAGTCGTGTATGTTACATGGTATGCTCATTTTACACCCATAATCATGACTGCTACAAGTAACAGTTTCAACAGATTATGAATACGTCACTTAAGATAGAATTTCATGTCCTTAAAATACCACATTATGTTTACTCCTTCCAATACTGGTCTAACCTCAGAGAATACCATGGTATCACACGGTATCACGGTACAGGAAAAAAGTTGGCCGGTATCTGAATTTTGCACAAATAATATTGCGATGTTACTATTTATTCGGTATATTGCACAGCACTACATGTGGGTCTTGCATAATGATGTTTGCATGTAGGTCTTGCATAATGCTGTTTACATGTAGGTCTTGTGTATATAATTGACATTCTCTGTTGCTTATTTGTAGGGAGTTGTCAAGTCCTACTATGGGGTTGCCACGGGATTGTACTCCTCATTTCGATATCATGAGGAGAATGTGTGCCAAGTCATGCCTCTTCCAGGAGCCCTCCTTACATTGTCACAGTCTCTTCTTCATTGCAGTAGGAAAGGTGGTTTTCCTCTCTTCTCACTTCGGTCAGTTCTGGTTGTTTGTATGTCCTTGTCAAGTGTCCATCCATCTGGCTTCAATTGTCTGCGTACCTTGTACTACTTGTAGTCAGGGAACCTACAGTCAGGGGAACCTGTAGTCAGAGAACCTGTAGTCAGGGGAACCTGCAGTCAGGGGAACCTGCAGTCAGGGAACCTGTAGTCAGGGGAACCTGTAGTCAGGGGAGCCTCCAGTCAGGGTAGCCTATAGTCAGGGTAGCCTGTAGTCAGAGGCACCCGTGAAAAGAAAGGATAGAAAAAGATACAGCATATACACTTAAATTGCGGTCATTGTCTAGTTAGTGCCTGTCAAACATACAGGAAACTCTTTTGATAAGTAAGTACCTGGAATAGTACATACTTCTGGATAGTACAGTGTTCTAAAAAGACTTTCACTATAGCAGGGGGTATAGCATCAGTCAGTGATTGTAGTACAGTGAATTCTTGTCACAATCCGCCACATTTTTTTTATCCAAGTCAATGTAAAGCAAAATTAACTAATCCATATAAGCATAAAAGCATAAAAGTGGTGGATTTCTGCCCTTATACTCATAATCCCCCATGATTTCAAGCAAGTGGCTACAATATTAAACAATATCGAAGTAAAATGGGCAGTTGATTCCTTACAGGGTGGGGAGAATGAAAGCAGGGTGGCGAAAATGAAAGCAAGGTGGTACCGCCCTGCTACCTTGCTTTAGCTAAAACCCTGAGTAAGTACTCCTTGCTCTCTCCCTACCTCATGTACAGTACTGAAAGCAACACTGATAGTAAGTACTTCTGATAGTATACTCACTATTCTTAGCTGGCCCTTGATGGTACCTCCTAAGCAAGTTCACCTGCTCTTCAACTTCGTTTTGATGATTGCATGTGTGCATTTGCCTGGAGTCACTGGTGTGTCTGTATGGAGTCACTGGTGTGCCTGTATGGAGTCACCGGTGTGCCTGTATGGAGTCACTGGTGTACCTGTATGGAGTCACTGGTGTGCCTGTATGGAGTCACTGGTGTGCCTGTATGGAGTCAGTGGTGTGCCTGTATGGAGTCAGTGGTGTGCCTGTATGAAGTCAGTGGTGTGCCTGTATGGAGTCACTGGTGTACCTGTATGGAGTCACTGGTGTGCCTGTGTGGAGTCACTGGTGTGCCTGTGTGGAGTCACTGGTGTGCCTGTATGGAGTCAGTGGTGTGCCTGTATGGAGTCAGTGGTGTGCCTGTATGGAGTCAGTGGTGTGCCTGTATGGAGTCAGTGGTGTGCCTGTATGGAGTCACTGGTGTGCCTGTATGGAGTCACTGGTGTGCCTGTATGGAGTCACTGGTGTGCCTGTATGGAGTCACTGGTGTACCTTTGTGGCTACTTGTAGGAACAAGGAGAGGCTTGTTGACATGTTCCGCATGGTCATGGTAACACAGAATCACACTGTTGTCGGGATGATGTCGGGGAACATGGCTACTATTGATGTATCCACTGTTCAAGTCATATCTTCTCTAGTAAGCAAAATACAGTTATGTGTTTTCGCAACCTACCCACCCACCAGTACACACACAGACACACACATGCACATGCACTCACACACACATGCGCGTGCGCACATGCACACACACACACACACACACACACACACACACACACACACACACACACACACACACACACACACACACACACACACACACACACACACACACACACACACACACACACACACACACACACACACACACACACACACACACACACACACACACACACACACACACACACCTGTGTCCTGTAATATTACCAATACCTATCAATGTGTACATATGTCCTGTGGTGTGTGTGATGTCTTGTTGGTTGTTGAGTGTGTGTGGTTACTTGTAGGAAACTTGTCAAGGGAATGGGATTGTTGGGATGAGGTGGAATGGAGTGAGTGTCATTGTAGGAGACACCAGTGGAAAGGTGTGTATGCCTGTGTGTATGTATGTATATGATATGTTCATGTGTGCTTTCACACAGAAGCACTCACCCACTCACTCTCTCTCACACACACACACACACACACGTTTGCCTGCCCTCTGTCCACACAAGGTATCTTTGGTGGACCCTCAAACACTCCAGCCTGTACAGACTGTACAGGCTCACAAAGGAAGCACAACAGATCTGGAGCTGTGTGGCAATTATATCATTACATGTGGCTGTGTGGTGGATAGGTGTGTGTGTGTGTGTGTGTGTGTGTGTGTGTGTGTGTGTGTGTGTGTGTGTGTGTGTGTGTGGGTGGGTGGGTGGGTGTTCAGCATCCTCACATATTCCTCCTGTATGACTGTCCATGGTGTAGGTTTGAGCAGGCCACCACAGACCCTCAGCTGATGGTGTTTGACCAGAGAATGCTAAAACCAACTACGCCTTTACAAGTGAGTTTTCATCTCATTCGTACAAGTGTGATGCAGTGTGGATGATGTGGAGATGATAGTGTGTGTGTGTGTGTGTGTGTGTGTGTGTGTGTGTGTGTGTGTATTACTTCTTACCCTTTGTTTGTAGAACTTGTCAGTACAACCGCATTTCCTGCGAGTGTTCCCCATGGATACGTCTCACATCTTAGTCGGCTCACAAGTCGGAATATTTCAGCTGGTGGACATAACGGGGCTCCTCACACCGGACAGCATGGCCATACACCACATCCCGCCCTACGATGACAACACACCACCATGTTTGTTCACGATGGCAGTCTCACCGTCTGGGCAGTTTTTGGCGTTTGGAGACGGTTTTGGAAGCGTTCACTTGTGGATCAGTGCCACAGCTGGATTGGAGGAGGAGGACAGCTTGTGCCTCAACCCGTACGCACAACCAAGTGAATTCCCTGACCCGCCCCAGCCATTACCCTACATAGACTTTGAGTCACCCTTCCAAGGAGCACCTCTGTCATCTGTTCCTGTTTACAGAAAGAAGTGAGTTACTGTAATGGGTGCACTTGCAAGATGGTGTTGGAAGGAAAGTAAACATTAGGGCATTGGTTGTAGCTGCGGGTGTAGTTTGTGCTCCTGGTATGGTGTTTTGGGGCCCTGATGGGGTTAGAGGTCCCTTGTGGGGGTCAGGGCCCCAGATGGGGATTGGGGGCCCTAGTCGAGGGTGGGGCCTTGTTTGAGGGTGGGGTCTTGGTTGAGGGTGGGGCCTTGTTCGAGGGTGGGGCCTTGGTTGAGAATACAGTCTGTTCTTCTCTGCAGTGAGACGGGATTTGCATCTGACTATTGGCCAGTGGATAAGGCAAAGTTCATTAGAAGGTAGTGCACCTTGAAAGAGTTTGTCCTCAGATTGCTTGCTAATCTTCCTCTGTTGGTCTACCAGGAGACTGGCTCCCATTCCGCCGCAGATCCTAGGAGAGATGAAAATACAGGAGTTTGTAGGCTATGCTCCAAAACCACCTGAACTGAAGCGCAATCAAGTGTGTGTGTGTGCGTGCGTGTATGCGTGCGTGCATGCGTGCATGCATGTGTGTGCGTGTATGCGTGCGTGCATGCGTGTGTGTGCGTGTGTGCATGTGTGTGTGTGTGTGTGTGTGCATGTGTGTGTGTGTGTATATGTGCAGGCATGTTCTGCTAAATTGGATGTCAGTTGTCCAGGGATACCATGAGTAAAGATACGTAGGTTTGCCAACCTTCTTGTGGGCTGTGTGTGATCTAGGCCTCAGTTGTGTGGTTTCTACGTATCTCACTCTCCCTCTAGATTCCCTATGTCCAGTACCACACTGACTCCAGTGATGACTTTCTCCTCGAGCCGGAATCTCCAATGATGAGAGGTACAATAGCTAGTGTCGTACATGCTCAGGTTGTGTGCATGTGTGGGTATCGGTGTGTGTGTATGCGCAAAGCTTGCTGTGTGCATTTCTGTGTGTTTAATTGTGTACATGTGGGTATCATACGTACGTAGTATACAGTGTCTATGGTATCAATGTACGTGTGTGTGCATACGTACGTATTTATGCTAGGCTTGTTGTGTACTTGTCTGTGCCCATATCTACTCTTGCTACTCCAGCCACCAGTCCTTTCTTTGGAATCCCAAAGATTTACCAGAAAACTGAAATAAAGTACTCGAAACTTGGTGCGTTCTCCATGTCTTAGTGCGTTCTCCATGTCAGTGTTATTGAAATCCTTGTTGTTGTTGTTGTTGTTGTAACATTGTTTAGGATGGTGTCCTTGCAATTATTATTGACCTTTTGTTGTTTGTTATTATTGCATGCTGTTTATCACTTTGTTGTTATTGGTATCTTTGTTGTTATTGCTATCTTTGTTGTTGGTCATTTGATATGATTACATTCTTCCTATATCTGACAGGTGTTGAGGAGTTTGACTTCAAGCATTACAACTCCACTAAATTTGCTGGATTGGAAATTCACATTCCAAATGCATACTGCAACTCAATGATACAGGTGGGTGTGGTCCTTTTTGTACAGGTGAGTGTGATCCTCATTTTAGAGGTGGGTGTGGTCCTTAATGTAGAGGTGGGTGTGGTCCTCATTGCAGAGGTGGGTGTGGTCCTCATTGCAGAGGTGGGTGTGGTCCTCATTGCAGAGGTGGGTGTGGTCCTTAATGTAGAGGTGGGTGTAGTCCAGTGTGCACATTGTCTTACCCAATGTACGTATTGTGTGATGCCATGCCTTCCTCTAGTATATCACAGGAGGGTCTTCTTGCATGCATTGCTTGTATTCCCCTGAATCCTCTTGTATAACTTAGTATAACACTGCATACTGGTGGTAAATCCTTTGTATAACATGATTTGTAACTTTTTTCTTTCTCTCCGATCAGACCCTGTTCTTTGTAATGCCCCTGAGGTCCTCCCTCCTCCAGCACTGCTGTGCTCGGGAGTTCTGTCTGTCCTGTGAGCTCAACTTCCTCTATGGGATGATGCAGCAGACAGAGCAGGGCACCTGTCAGGTTGGCACACAGCAACACATCACAACTAGCCCATTCCAACACTGTTTGTTAAAAGAAATTCAGTGAGCCCCTAGGTTGTCTTTGAGAGAGTCTCGCTGGTTCTGCTTGGTCCTGGGGTGTCTTGAGAGGGTCTTACTGGTCTGCCTAGTCCAGGGGTGTCTTGAGAGGGTCTTACTGGTTCTGCCTAGTCCAGGGGTGTCTTGAGAGGGTCTTACTGGTTCTGCCTGGTCCAGAGGTGTCTTGAGAGGGTCTTACTGGTTCTGCCTGGTCCAGGGGTGTCTGTGTTGTCTGATTACTATGTAATCTTGTCAATATTTGTATACATGAAAGAAATACATCTCACTTGCAAATACTTTCATACTTCCTTCTGTTTAACTTACAAAAGTACTCATCGTTTTGGGAATTTTGTAGGCGAGCAATTTCCTTAGGGCTTTCAGAACTCTGAGAGAAGCTCTTACTCTTGGATTGCTCCTTAACGAAGAAGAAGAAGACAAAGCAAATCTTGCAAAACTGATTCAAAAGTGGATCACTTTCGTACTCCAACAACTGCACATGGTATGCAAGGGACTCGATGTCACATGATGTCACATGACATCACATGGTATTCCCAGTAATTGTGGCACAGAACACTTGTACATACATGCCATACCCAGATGTGGGTGTGTTACTAACCTGCATGACCACACCCCTATTCCATCCCCCAGGAAATGCAGTGTACGAAGTCGGTGACTTCTGGTGATGAGATTTCCAGAAATACATCTTCAATTGTTGAAGAACTGTTTGCTAGTCGAGTGCAGAAAGTGACTGTGTGTCGTTGTGGAACTGAAGAAATTCAGGAAACCATGGAGATGGTGTTTCCCCTCCAGTATCCTC
The DNA here is from genome assembly GCA_963170055.1 of Halisarca cf. caerulea. Lineage (NCBI taxonomy): Eukaryota > Metazoa > Porifera > Demospongiae > Chondrillida > Halisarcidae > Halisarca > Halisarca cf. caerulea. The sequence continues at coordinate 498,224 of CAUJGJ010000002.1, forward strand.
TCTCCCAGTCCAAGAAGGAGGAATGTGAGGTCTCCTCTCCTTCCCTTGACAGTCTTGTCCCCTTCTCAACTGTCATTCAGTCTAGCATTTGTTCTGAGCAGTTCACTCATGCCTGGTGTGCTCAATGTGGGAAGTTTAAAGGCGTTGTGAGTTGTGTGTGTGTGTGTGTGTGTGTGTGTGTGTGTGTGTGTGTGTGTGTGTGTGTGTGTGTGTGTACAAGTGTTTGAATGTGTACATGCGTGTGTGCAGTGTATGTGTGTGCATGTGTGGATGATTGTGTACTTGTACGTATGTACTTGTGTGTGTGTGTGCCTACAATGCATATCAACTACCATATATGGATGCTAATTTTCACGAGACGTATATTTTGTGATTGGAGAACTTAGCTGCAATTCACGATTCTATTTTCATGAATGGACCAATCCCTACTATATATTAGACAAATAGACTATGCATCCGACCTATTATTCGTGATTGAATTTTCGGAAATGCAGGCTCATTTGCGAAATTCACAAAAATACAGTCCCGTGAGAATTAGCATGTATGCGGTATGCGTTCCTGTACATGCATATTCCTGCACCCCCTCCTGTAGTGTGTGCTATACCTGCACTCCCTCCTGTTGTGTGTGCTACTCCTGCACTCCCTCCTGTTGTGTGTGCTACTCCTGCACTCCCTTATATTGTGTGTGCCACACCTACACTCCCTCCTGTTGTGTGTGTCACACCTGCAGATTCAGAAGAGGAAGTTGTTGAGTTTGCCTCAGGTCCTCAGCCTCAATACTCCGATAGAGAGACCTGAAGAGAAGGAGTTTTGGAGGAACCAGCAAAAGTTAACCATGGCCAATTTCAGGTCAATCTCCCTTGGCATTGTTGTGTCCTTTGACTCTGCTCCAATTGCTACTGTGTTTTAATTGTGAAATATCTGTAAAGAAGTACAGTGAACCTCCATTAAAGGACACCTCTGATATGTAGCCACCTCTTTTAACAGGACACCAACGCTCTGTCCCATTTGACGTCCCTTGCATTGACATGTGTACATTTATCATAGCAGGACAGCTTATTGTGGTCTTCATTGCAGCACAGCTTATTGTGGTCTTGTATTGCTTCATTTCTGGAATGATGTTACTTTTCCTAAACTTACTTCTTGGTACCTATAGCAAGGTTTTATCGGGGGGGGGCTGGGTATGGTTACCCCCTGAACAGTAAGGTTATCCCCCAAATGATGCAGCCTTTATTTTTGTGAATAAACACTATTTGAGATTACTAATGCATACAAACCTTGAGCAGGTTTTATCTCGGGGAGGAACTCTGAGTATTGTCCCCCCCCTAAACAAGAAGGCTCTCCCCCATAACAAAAATATTATCATGTAGCCATCATTTTTGTGAATGAACACTGTCACGGATTGATCATGAATACACAGGATATGATTTGAATACTCATGCATGCTTGTGGTACGAGTGCGTGTGCACATACAGGATGTCTTTTAGGGGTGGCACAGGGGGTGTTTACCTCTCCTCCTAAATTTTATCCTAGCTGTAGCACACATGCCCAATTGCAACAGACTGATCTGTGTACTGTATTCAGAAACTGCTTTACGTGGCCTAAGATGGCCTCAAATACCACAATATGAGATCTCACACTAAAAATGTCCCTGGGGGACCGTCTTCTCCCCCTAGAATAGACTGCTGTGATTCCGCGTATATCTAACCCTGAACCTATGAAGCCCTTTACATATGTGCGTATATAGAGATGTGAAGGTCCCCCTCCCCTTCCCCCC
>CAUJGJ010000002.1:505000-517500 GCA_963170055.1 Halisarca cf. caerulea
GTGAATAAAATGGCTGACCTGAGTCTGAAATTTGGTAATGCAGTCTAGTATCTGAGTCTGATACACTTGTCTAGATGTCTATGTTTGCTCTTTGTCCATGTTGCTTGATGATTAGAGCTTGGGATCAACTTCAGTCACGTAAAGGATAAAGTGAGTGCGTGTGTGTTCTGTACAGTGCAGTGTCGCAGTATAGTGGCTTGTGGTAGCTGGTGGTGACACTGTGCAGTGTTAGTCTTGTTAACTTGACCCCTCCCTGCCCCTCCATTTTATAAAATGAAGGGCAGGAAGGGGTCTGGCTCACGAGACTAGTGCAGTGTCGCTGTGTGGTGGTTGGTGATGATATTTGCATTCATGTTGTGTATTTTGCACTTCAGACACTGGCTGTGCTGAACCCAACAGTTAAAGTTGACTCAGAGACGGCAAATGACACAGATCTTGCTGGCCCACTGGTCTTCTGTCTTCTATTTGGAGGAATTCTCCTCTTGTCGGGGAAGGTTCATTTTGGCTACATCTATGGTGTTGGTCTGCTGGGGTGTGTGGGGATGTATGCCCTTCTCAACCTGATGAGTGTCAATGGAGTATCATTTGTTTGTGTGATGAGCGTCCTTGGCTACTGCATCCTGCCTATGGTCTACCTCTCAACCTTGTCACTAGCAGTTTCACTACAGTAAGTGTGTGTGTGTGTGTGTGTGTGTGTGTGTGTGTTGTGTGTGTGTGTGTGTGTGTGTGTGTGTGTGTGTGTGTGTGTGTTTGTACATGTGTGTGTGTGTGTGTGTTTGTACGTGTGTGTGTGTGTGTGTGTGTGTGTGTGTGTGTGTGTGTGTGTGTGTGTACATTGCATTTGTACATTTGTGGGGCTTTTTATTCAGTGTAGTGTATGTTCCAGTCTGTATGCTCCTCTGTGTTACTGTCGTCGTTATCACATCTACTATATGGTTGCTCCTACAGAGGCATTGTTGGTCTTTTGTTGGCCCTGGCTACCATCGTATGGTGCAGCTATGGAGCTTCAAAGCTGTTTGTGACAGCTCTCTCCCTCCACGACCAGCAGCTTTTGGTGGCCTATCCCTGTGCTCTGGTGTATGGGATCTTTGTACTGCTCACTGTCTTCTGAGAATATTTCGCTTCACTTGATTTTTATATTCTGGTCAATTTTGATTCATCTGTGATGATTGTGTTGACACAGGCACATCAATGTGTATTATTTGTTTATATTATGCAATCGCTATATGCATGTATGCAGCATGTTATATAATTACCGTAGATGCTGATTTTTTTGCTAGGATGATATTTTTGCTAATTAGCAGGTTTATTTAGGCTGTGATCGCAAAAATTTAGGAGTCATTTGCTGCCATTGTCTGTGTAGGTATTGTATGTGTACAGTGTCAACCGCAAAAATATAGATCGCAAATGTTCTTCAGTATGCAATATTAGCAAAATTTTAAGCCCGCAGAAAAATCCGCATCTACGGTATTATATCTGCCATATCAGCTAAGTATATTAGCATTGAGAGAGGTTGCAGATGACCAGTGCAAATATCTTATATATACTTGATTGTAAGTGGCTATACTCTGAGCTGTAATACAAGTACATCTTGTTTTTCAACTCGTGTGTATATCTGCAGACACACACAGTGCAGTGTGTGCTTTTGTTGTACTTCATTGTGCACTGAGTGCTTCAGCACTCCGGTATTTGAAGGTCACAGTTGCCTGGATTGCAATACAATGGCCATCGATCCAATCCACAGTACCCCAGCATATGTACATGGTCATATTGGTTGAACAGTACCTTGGTTAGTACATACTCCTGTATGGAGCTACTGACAGTGTGTTTACTTATGCCATTATGCTTTATTTTAAAGGTAATCACACAACCTACAATCACCATAAATTTAGCATCTGGCCTGGCATATATGCTACATGTTGAGAAAATTGCTTGACATGTAGCATGTGGTGCGTGTGAAGTGGGCCATGGCATGACCACTAGGCATATGCCTACAGTGGGATATTTGAACCTGTGGAGAGCTCAGCTGAGTGCTAAGGTGAGCACACACAGATCTCATATACACCACAAAATATACTGCTCAAACTGCATTTCAATAATTACCTCTTCAAATAAATACACTACATTCAGTTTAATATGCACTTACATGGGATGAACACACAAATTGGATGGGCAAAGCTCAAATTATGTACTCAAAGAGATGGTCAATGTACAATTTATGCACTAAGCAGGGATGGGTAGTGTTCAAATTTCCTTGGGACTACAGATGGTAACATTGAATCACGCCAAACTGTCCTGACACCAACCAATTCTTGTCCTTGGTGGCAGCCATCTTTGCCGCACCCTCCGGAAGGCCTCCCACCAGATCGGCCTTCAGCGTGCGCAGAGCACACAGGTTGGTAGGGGAAAAACCCTGCAACACCTCTGCAAAGGGGGCAGTGTACGGCCAGTTTCTGTCCGACACGAGCTTACGATAGTTGAGGTCTCCCTTGAAGAATACAAGAGAACTTTTTGACAGTTCTTGGTAGAGATCAGGTGCTGTACTCTTCATCTGGGCATAGTCATGAGGGAGTGTCCAAAACATGTGGTCCACTACGACCCACGAACCCTCAGCAACACGCTTCTTCCACTTCTTTCCAAGAGCTAATAAATCACTGCTGTCATGGCAATTGAGCTGATCAAGAAGCCACATAAAGTCCACCATGGAGGCATCTGACACAAACCATGGCAGTTGCTTGCAGTGGAAAACAATGGTTTTTGCGAAACCAAAATGGACAAGGAACTCTGCAAAGCAGAGGTCAGTGAAGAGCTCGAAACCGGCATTGTCCAAGACAAAGTCAATCCTAGAACAGGCACGGGACTTGATAACTTCATACACCTCATTGCTATGGTTACTGAGAACATTCCCGAGCAGTCGCTCCACCTCCTGTGTTGTGTCTACATCGTGAGCTGTCACGTCTTGTGTAGCATTGTAGTCATCCTGTGTGGCCACCATGGAGAGATCCGTCTTGTTGCCCCAAAGACTGATCTGAGCAAAGTGTAGAGAGCATCGGATTGGATTAAGACTGCAGTTTAATTGGGGAAAACAATGACGTGTGTGTGTGCGTGTGCGTGCATGTGCGTGTGTGTGTGTGTGTGTGTGTGTGTGTGTGTGTGTGTAGATCTGGTATAACTTTATAGCCAATAAGATTATAGAAAATCAAATACCAAGAACAAATTCACACACACACACACACACACACACACACACACACACACACACATACACACACACACACACACACACACAAACACACAGGTGATGTACTCCACACACCAGAAGCATGTGTAGAAACTTATGCTGGATGTCATCCTCTCCAATGTCTTTAGAAGTTATGAAATTTACTAGTTTTGCTAAAGAAGCAGATGGTTTTTGGTATTGGAAGTATGAATCCATTTTCTGAGTCTTAAAAGGGTCAAAGTCTTTGAAGCAAGCACTAAATCAAAAAGAAGTAGAAGATGTCAGTGAAATAGCATAGAACATGCACTAGGTCAATAGAAACTTCCAGTTTTCTGTGTGTGCCACAAGTAATTCCGTGGATACTCTGCAAGTGTATGTGTGTGTGTATGTGTGTGTGTGTGTGTGTGTGTGTGTGTGTGTGTGTGTGTATGTGTGTGTGTGTGTGTGTGTGTATGTGTGTATACGTATGCATGCATGTGTGTGTGTGTGAGCATGTGTATACTTGCATGTGACTGTATACGTGTGTGATTAGGCTTGTAAAAATCTACCAGAACTTTTCCTTAAAGAGCTCACCTTGTCCTCACAACATCACTAATCTTTCTGTACATGAAACACTCAACAAACAGCCATGATGCAGAAAACCATGATGGTGGCTTCCCATTCTTGTTTGTATACACTTCAACCACCTGTGTGTGTGTGTGTGTGTGTGTGTGTGTGTGTGTGTGTGTGTGTGTGTGTGTGTGTGTGTGTGTGTGTGTGTAGCAGAAAAAGTATTCAAATTCCAAAAGAAACCTCCTGACACAGAACATCGAATGTATCATATGAGAACCATGTGATCTCACCTGTTCCCAGTACTTCCTGTCAGATCCCCACTGAAGGTTTGCAATAGGTCTGTCACGTTGCATTTGATATCTCAGCTCTGACAACTGACCAATGAGAGACTTGAGGTCTTCTCTTCTTGTCTACCAGGCAAACAGGGCTGTAGTCACCAACTCTGGAAGAAGTGCACACCAAACCAACCTCACATTCTTCCTTGGGCTCTGTGTCCACCTGTTTATTCATTGTGTCAATGACTTGTGTCAGAACTCGCACCATCCTGTCCTTCACAGTGATGTATGCAAAGGTCCTGAAATGTCAAACAAATACACAGCACACTGCATACAGATACCAAGTATGGGACTGTGTACCAAGTATAGGACTGTGTACCAAGTACAGGAGTGTGCACCAAGTATAGGAGTGTGTACCAAGTACAGGAGTGCGTACCAAGTATAGGACTGTGTACCAAGTACAGGAGTGTGCACCAAGTATAGGAGTGTGTACCAAGTACAGGAGTGTGTACCAAGTACAGGAGTGTGTACCAAGTACAGGAGTGTGTACCAAGTACAGGACTGTGTACCAAGTACAGCAAACAGGGATCAGAGCTCGTGGGTACTGGCGAACTCCAATTCCTGTTTGTACGACTACGGCTGTCCACACTATTGCACGGATACAGAGCTCTGAAGAGCTGAGCTGTCTACACTATTGCACGACTATGACCGTCTACACGATCGATCTCCCTTCTCGCTCACCCTTCGTACTGCCCCGAAGTTCTCTTCTTCACGGGGTAGATCGGTGTGCATTCAACGTTAACATCTCCGGGTTGACGATTGGTAGCGGCCATTTCTTCATCAGCTGATTCAGAACGATTCCGATTGGTCACCGTCAGTCCCCGAAAAATGGCTGAGCGAGAAGCGGGTCGGCAACGCCAGACTAGAGAGGAGGCTGGGCTACTTTTGGCGCTAAAAGATTCTAACACGCGCCTTTGGTATTTTCTAAGAACAGGAAGTACAGTTTTGATCCAATGGCTGAGGAAGAGCACGATATCCCGTACAAGGCAGAGTACGCCAAATCCAACAGGTCGTCTTGCAAGTCCTGCAAGAGTGTGATATCTAAAGATTCCCTCAGGATTGCGCGTATGGTACAATCACCACATTTTGATGGGAAGGTAGCTACCCCGCCATTCTAGTGTTAACCTGCTTGTTGAGTTAGTTTGTTGCTAGTCTGTCTCTCTGTGTCTGTAGTGTCTGTACCATGTTCTGTCCTCTTCCATCCTCATTCCTAGCACATATACTTGCTCCCTCCGGTCCTCACTCCCCACCCCCACATGACTCTCACCTCCCTCCTCACTCCCCACCCCCCCCCACATGACTCTCACCTCCCTCCTCACTCCCCCACCCCCCACATGACTCTCACCTCCCTCCGCACTCCCCCACCCCCCACATGACTCTCATCTCCCTCTCACCCCTCTATATCCCCTCACATCTCCCTCTCACCCCCTCTCTCCCCATTCACTCCCCCGCTAGATCCCTCATTGGTACCATTACAGCTGCTTCTTCAAGAAGTTCCTACCAGGGTCCACAGCTGACGTGAGTGGCTACCATGGTCTGAGGTGGGAGGATCAGGAGAAGATTAAGGAACACTTGTCAGGGAAGGGGAGTGGGAGTGGTTCTGGGAAGAAGGGAAGTGGCAGTGCAGAACAGAAGCCAACACAGTTGAACCATGACTTCCAAGTTGAATATGCCAAATCTGGTCGTAGCACCTGTCGAAAGTGTTACCAACTGATAGAGAAGGTTGGTCCTCCAGGTGCATGGTTGTGTAGGCCACACGCAATGCATACATGACCTGTACATGTATGTATGCTATACATGGCATGTGTGTGTGCACTGCACATGGTCTGTACATGTGTGTGTGTGTGTGTGTGTGTGTGTGTGTGTGTGTGTGTGTTTGTGTACTGTACAATGAAATCTCTCTAGTCCACCACAATTGGCAATGTCAGTTTTATGGTGGATTAGCGAGGTTGGCGGATTATAAGGGGGCGGATTAGAGAGTTTTTACTGAACATGATATGTACGTGTGTGTGTGTACTGTACATGGTCTGTATGTGTGTGTACTGTACATGGTCTGTGTGTGTGTGTGTGTGTACTGTACATGGTCTGTGTGTGTGTGTGTGTGTGTACTGTACATGGTCTGTGTGTGTGTGTGTGCGTGTGTGTACTGTACATGGTCTGTGTGTGTGTACTGTACTGTTGTTTACCATGATGTTTCCAGGGAGCCCTCAGGGTGGCTAAGATGGAGGAACCAGACCCTGAAGAGTACGGGTTCTCAGGTGAAAGGATACCACGCTGGCACCACTACTCCTGCCTGAAGAAGGAGCTAATGGTGGGGGGTCTGACAGCAGACATGATACCAGGGTTTAAACAGCTCAAGAAAGCCGACAAGGATACAATGAACGAGGATCTTGGTACTGCTGTTGCTAGCGGGTTAGTGTGGAAGTATAAGGTATCTTTATTATTCTGGGGGAGCAGTAGTCATGGGCTACTATAAAGGCGCAGTGAGTGCTGTAAAGGCGCAGTGAGTGCTGTAAAGGCGCAGTGAGTGCTGTAAAGGCGCAGTGAGTACTATAAAGGCGCAGTGAGTGCTGTAAAGGCGCAGTGAGTGCTGTAAAGGCGCAGTGAGTACTATAAAGGCGCAGTGAGTGCTATAAAGGCGCAGTGAGTGCTGTAAAGGCGCAGTGAGTGCTGTAAAGGCGCAGTGAGTGCTGTAAAGGCGCAGTGAGTGCTGTAAAGGCGCAGTGAGTGCTGTAAAGGCGCAGTGAGTGCTGTAAAGGCGCAGTGAGTGCTGTAAAGGTGCAGTGAGTGCTGTAAAGCTTCGAATAAGCCACTGTCAATTCGTCTGTCAAACCTTGTTATAACGAACCCCCTCGGGACCACTGAAAGGGTTCACGATATCAGGGTGTTTACTACATCAGGGTGCTCACTGCATCAGGGTTCATTTACAATAGAGTAGATACGTAGGTGTACATTCTAAGGTCTCTCTTTGTTATATCAGGGAGTTCATTGTATCCAGGGTTCATTGTAACAAAGTTTGACTCTATACACTTACACCACTTCAAGTGAACTGTCTGTACTGCTGGACCAGTGCTGGATCAGTGCTGCTGGACCAGTGCTGATGCAGATAATTGTCCTCACTTTTCAATCTATCAACTTTCCATTATCACTTACAGTGAATTGATGAAAATTAACTGTAGGGCCATTTAATTATTTACCACCTATGCCACTGTGTGTGTGTGTGTGTGTTTGTGTGTGTGTGCATGCATGCGTGTGCGTGCGTGTGTTTGTGTGTGTGTGTGTGTGTATGTGTGTGTGTGTGTGCGTGCGTGCGTGCGTGCGTGCGTGCGTGCGTGTGCGTGCGTGCGTGCGTGCGTGTGTATGCGTGTGTTTGTGTGTGTGTGTGTGTGTGTGTGTGTGTGTGTGTGTGTGTGTGTGTGTGTTACAGTGTGTACCTGCATGCGGGTGTGTGTGCTGATTTACTATTTCTTCTGATGTGTTTGGAGCAGGAAGAAGAGAGGAGCTGGTGGTATTGAGGAGACAGATGCACCCGCAGGGAAGAAGTCAAAGGAAGAGAAGAAAGAAGAAAAACAACTTAAAGTGTGTACATGTGTACAAGTTCTTGTGTCAACAAGCAGCACAGGAGTCCCCTTTGTCACGATAGCCCCCCTTTGTCACACGGGAGCCCCCTTTGTCACACGGGAGTCCCCTTTGTCACACGAGAGCCCCCTTTGTCACACGAGAGCCCCCTTTGTCACATAAGAGCCCCTTTGTCACACGAGAGCCCCCTTTGTCACATGAGAGCCCCCTTTGTCACATGAGAGCCTCCTTTGTCACACGCGAGCCCTCCTTTGTCACATGAGAGCCCTCCTTTGTCACATGTGGTAGCTTGTAATTGAAGGTATATTCTGTGGTCCCAGGCTCAAGACAATCAAAATGCAAACAAATGACGGATGAGTTTAAAAATAGAATACCTTTCCTTGTCCAGAGGGTATTCCCTTGAAGTGGGCGACTATAGTGCCCAATCCAATAGACATGTATGTGTTGTCCCTTGACCTGGTTTGCAGGAGAGGAAGACGTTACATAATGTGCTGCATCTTGATACCTGTTCTGTACGATTGGATTTTGTGTTTCTTTTGTTGTTGCATTGCAGGACCAGAGCCAACTGTTGTGGTCCGTCAGAGACATGTTAAGCCGTAACCTCTCAATGGCTGAGATGAGAGAGTTGCTGACACACAACAGGGAAGAGATCCCGTCTGGGGAGAGCAAGGTGCACCTCTGTGTGCTACTGCGGTGGTAGTCTTAATTAGACTGTTTGTTTACAACTTGCTGTTTTTCTTTATTGATTTTGCGCTCAGCTATTGGACAGGTGTTGCGATGGGATGGTGTTTGGTGCTCTCAAGAAGTGCACAACTTGCAAGGCAGGACAGCTCGTCTACTCGTGAGTGGACTACACTGCCTACTCTGATTGTGTATAAGTTACATACAATAGGTATGTAATAGTATTGTTTGAATATAATATTGTATGTATTATTTGCTGCACTTGGTTTGCTGCTTGGATGTGTACTTGTATGTATTTTCATAGTATTATGACGTACAGTGGGCTTGTATGCTATCCTGCACACCCCTACTGTGTGTGCTAGTGTGTGTTGATACTTAGGGTTTTAGCTAAAGCAGGGTAGCAGGGTGGTACCACCCTGCTTTCATTCTCCCCACCCTGCTTTCAGTCTCCCCACCCTGCTTTTTTTTCTCTCCACCCTCCTTTCACTCTTGTGTGAGATCATGGGGATTATGAGTATAGGAGCAGAAATCCATCATTTTTGTGAATGGATTAGTTAATTTTGCTTTACATTGACTTGGATGAAAAAAAATTGTGGCAAGAATTCACTGTACTGCAATCACTGACTTATGCTATAGCCCTCCCCCCCCTGCTATGGAAAAATTCTGGCTAGAACACTGATACTGTGTGTGTGTTCTTGTATGCCACCACACACAGCCCTACTGTGTGTGTTCTTGTATGCCACCACACACAGCCCTACTGTGTGTGTGTTCTTGTATGCTACCACACACAGCCCTACTGTGTGTGTGTTCTTGTATGCTACCACACACAACCCTACTGTGTGTGCTTGTATGCCACCACACACAGATCTACTGCATGCTGCTATGTTTGCACTGGGAACATCTCCGGATGGACCAAGTGTTCTGCTCAGACACAAGAGCCAGAGACCGTAGCATGGAAGATCCCAGCAGGAATGAAGGAGAACTCAGATGAGCTGTATGTGTGTGTGTGTGTGTGTGTGTGTGTGTGTGTGTGTGTGTGTGCGTGTGTGTGTGTGTGTGTGTGTGCGTGTGTGTGTGTGTTTGTGTGTGTGTGTGTGTATGTGTCACACACATACACACACACACACACACACACACACACACACACACACACACACACACACACACACACACACACACATACACACTATGTTTCACACTCTCATATAGTACATGACCCATTGTTCACACACACAAAAATGGTTTTCTTGTTTTGGGTGATAGGAAGAAGTTCAAGTTCTCCAAACGAGCAAGAGTCTTCCCAAAGCTGACTGCCCCACCAAAGCCCACCAAAACCAAGTCATCAGAGAGCACTGACGGACCATCAAAGGAGGAGCCACAAACAAAGTCCATTCCTCAGAAGCTAGCATCAGTTGACACGAAGTATGTGTGTTAGCAAAAGGCTGAGATTGTTATACCCTGGGTTTATTGTTGTTTTTGTTGTTCTGGTTGTTGTTTTACTTGGTGTTGTTGTTTTGATTGTTGTTATCATAATCATCATTGTTGTAGTGATGTTCTCGGATCTTCTCAGTATTTTGGTTGGCATGGTTGCTGTTTTCTTGGTCCTTTTGCTTCACTGTTCTCAGTCTTCACATGCAGTACCCTTGCCATGTGCCCCTCCCCCCCCTCCCCCCAGGACACTGCTGCTGGGTGGGCTGAATGTGGTCATCGTTGGCCGTCTCTCAAAAAGCCAAGCAAAGTTAGCAGAATCTGTGACCAAGCTGGGAGGGAAAGTGGTCTCTAAGGCAACAGAAGAAGTGGACATTTGTATCAGTAAAAAGGGTAATCAGTTGTGTATTAGCTATGTGTAGTACATATTGTCTTTGTGTTAGACCTTGTGTGTGTGTGTGTGTGTGTGTGTGTGTGTGTGTGTGTGTGTGTGTGTGTGTGTGTGTGTGTTCGTGCACATGCATGGTGTGTGTTTGTAAATGCATACAAAATATGAGTGTGTGTATACATGCATACATACGTACAGTATATGCATGCTCACTGTATTTATAAATCTGTAATACTGAGTGTTTAGAAATGTACACAACCCTTGCCTCCCCCCCTCCCCCCTGTAGATGAGGTAGTTAAACTGAGCTCTAAGATGCTGGATGTGAAGGTGGCGGATATTCCTGTGGTGGATGAGAGTGTGTTGCTATGGACACCTAACCCAGGAGATAGCCCGCCCTCTTTGGAGGATAACTGCATTTCAGATTGGGGGAAGGAAGTTTGTGCATGCACATGGAGTGAATGGTGTGTGTGTGTGTGTGTGTGTGTGTGTGTGTGTGTGTGTGTGTGTGTGTGTGTGTGTGTGTGTGTGTGCGTGCGTGTGTGGTGTCACTGTGTGCTGATGGATAGGTGTTTTATTTGTGACTGTTTTCTGTTCTTCCCAGAGGTTCAAGGACTCCTACAGTGCTCCCTCCAAGCGTCTCCCTTCTAAATCAGCATCTGTTCCTGCAGGTATGTGTGTACTATGCATACACTTGTATGTGGCCACACCCCCTGTGACTGAGTATGTGGCCCTACCCCTAGGGGTGAGTATGTGGCCCCACCCCCTAGGGGTGAGTATGTGGCCCCACCCCCTAGGGGTGAGTATGTGGCCCCACCCCCTAGGGGTGAGTATGTGGCCACACCCCCTAGGGGTGAGTATGCAGCCCCATCCCTAGGGGTGAGTATGTGGTCCCACCCCCCAGGGGTGAGTACATATGTGGCCACACCCCCTAGGGGTGAGTATGTGGCCACACCCGCTAGGGGTGAGTATGTGGCCACACCCCCTAGGGGTGAGTATGTGGCCATACCCCCTAGGGGTGAGTATGTGGCCACACACCCCAGGGGTGAGTACATATATAGCCACACCCCCTAGGGGTGAGTATGCTGAACATTTGGAAAGCTTCTCATGACCAATACAGTATGTGTGGATTTATTAGACTTCACTCAATAATGTTTAATTCATAATAATGTTTAATTCATGAATAATATTTCATATAATACAAGAAAACAAGATAATGGTTGATAAACATGATACCAGAATGACATGATACAGTGATAATTATATATAGTAACAAATAAAGCATTAATTGTACATACACACACTTAAACACAAAGTACGGACACACACATGCTAAGGTGAAATAATTATTCATGCAATGAATATAATTCTGTAAGCAACAAACACACAATGACATGCAAAAATTGGCCGCCTCTCTACTGCTCAAAGAAGCAGTGAGCCTCGTCTGGTTTCCATGATGGAATGAGAGAGCCCAACACTGAGAGAGCATTACCCCTTTGGATGGCGATAGAGATCCTTTGGATGAGGAACTCAAAAGATCTGTAGTCACCAGTAGCTGCCTTCAGCCTTTGGCCAAGGTTTCTGAAGAAATCTTGGGCCTGTGGACCAAAAGGGCCAAGCGTCTCAACCGCAATTGGGATGAACTGATAGGATGAGCCCAGCTGGGCATACTTGCTCGTCTTCAGTGCTTCTGCATGAGCTGCTGCATTGCCAGGTTCTGAGATGGATCGATGCAGGTTGGAAACACAGAGGGTGTCAGTACAAGTAGCATCCCACACAAGGAACTTTCCTTGTGACCAGGGGACCATAGACATGCCATCTGGTCGTTTACCATCGGATCTGTACAGTCCTGAGGGCTCCAAACGAGAAGGGATGTTTGAAGCAACTAAGGAGCGGAGAATGATGTCATTGATGGCATTATGGCGTAGGCGTCTGCCTTGACTGTGTCGGCAACTCAAGCCATGGGTGGCAAGTTGATCAACCTCACTGCTACAGAAGTTGCATTTGTGGGGTTGACAAAGTGGGGCACCAAGTCTAAGACCTACAGCAATGTGTAGTTCATCATTAGACAAGCGAAGCCCTAGTGATGACACAGGCATGGCATTATGCCAAGCTCCGGATTCTTTTAAACTTGCAGCCAAAAGCCGTGCCCTGGATTGAGGATCATTGCAGTTGGAGAGTAGGAATTCCTGCTGGAGCTGAACTCTTGGCTGGTCCCATGACTTCTGAACATGGGAAATTCCCATGTCTGGCTGAGGAATTCATAAATATTTCGATTGAATAATGGGAAATTGGCCAACATCACAATTTTTTTGTTTGT
>CAUJGJ010000002.1:522500-542500 GCA_963170055.1 Halisarca cf. caerulea
CTCCTAGCCTAGGTATATGTGGACTCCGGTGCCATGAAAGCACGTGGTACAAGCCTCTTCACTTGCACTGAATGTAATACAGTAGACCCTTGCTTATCTGGGCCTTGGTTATCCAGGCCTCGATTATCCAGGCCTCGATTATCCGGGCCTCAGTTATCCAGGCCTTGGTTATCCAGGCCTTGGTTATCCGGGCCTCAGTTATCCGGACCCTTGATTATCCAGACCCTCGATTATCCGGACCCTAAGGCCTTGATTATCTGCAATAATAATACATTCAATTTCTATGCATTAATTAAAGATTGAAATACATTTACAATACAATAACTTTCAATAATGCATGTGTGCAAAAAACCTGTAATTTCACTTATCCGGACACCTAGAAATTTGCTGTGACCAAAGGGGTCCGGATAATCGAGGGTCTACAGTAATGTTGTTTTGCAAATGAAAACAGAGTGTGCATGGTGGTAAAAGTGGGAGAATACTAAATTACTACTAAAAATAGTATGAAATACCGGAATCTTTATACATATGCTTGCTTACAACTGCATACATGATAGCAAGGAGAAGTGGGCAAAGTATTTGATCACTTATCAAAATTATTATGTCCGAGCAAATATGTGAATATCTGGACATTCTGGATTTTGTCCTGACAAATTGTCCAGACACCTCCGAAAAGTTATTGTGACCACTGTACCAATAGGGTGTGGTAGTTTGAGGGGATGAGTGAATAGGGGCATGTCGGTGTTGGAGGTGTATACGTATTAATATTTTTGAAAATACAAGCACATTGAAATCTGCATGCCTGTTTGCTGTTGATGTTAACCTTTCCTGACCTGTGTCCAGATACATTGTGTATGATGTGGCGCAAATACGCATGAAGTATTTGCTGAAGATGAAGTTTAAATACAGCTATCCCAGGTTTTAAAGAAAAGCTGACCATTAACACTTAGTAAACTTACGAGTTGGGTTTGTTTTAGGATTTTAGCATTTAACACTTTTAGAGTTTACTGTGTGGTCCCGTTGTGGTGCATGTCGCTGATCGAGAGATAGCGGACAGGACTTCTAGGATGTATAGTACACCGTGGGCGTTTGATTAAACGCCCGGGATCTTTAAATATTGGTCAACAACTTGGGTGTGGTGGTAGAGCTAGAGCGGAGATTATGGATTCCAACGAGAGACACAGGCGCGCTATGAGCGCCGTTCCAAGAAGATCATCAGTGTCAGACAGACCTCTGACTGCAAGACCGGGCACTGGTCGCACAAGACGGCCGTATTCTGCTTATTCAAACAAAGGAGACGAGGCGGATGGTCCGAAGTACGACCATCCTACAACTAAGCGGGAATGGTGGCGGTTTTATCTTAAGGTGAGCTTCTGTTACGGCTGCTTTGTGTGGCCAGGAACGTTGCAAAGACGCAGGAAACTGGATAGAAGGAAATCTCCATACAATTCAAAGTTGACACTGTTCACTTCCTAGTCTTTGCCATTGACATCCTTTCCGGTTCTATCCGAGCTGCTTCAATTGTCTATTGTTTTAGTGTAAAAACATTGGACTTCTTCACTTTAGTCCAGAAACAGCTAGATCTGTTAGTACTGTTATGCTCAATTATACTGCACGGATATGTACATAAATCATGAACTATACTGGGCAGCAGTGCCCCTCCCCCTTGGATTCCCTTTTACAGCCACCCTCTTGTGCACTCATGTTACTCTAATATAGGAGACGCCCACACCTGGCACATACAGACTGGGTTCCTTCCTTGATGAGCTGTCCAAAAAGTCAGGAGGGTCTCGAGCTTTCAGAGCACCAGGGAGAAAGAAGATACCTGGAGCTCAGGAGAGGAGTGGTGAAGTTCTTCTTCCTGGAGCTTACGATTCATCAGATTTTCTCACTGAATCGTCCAAGAAAATTGAGACTTTTGGCTTCAAAGCAATTGACAGGGAAAGTGGTCCTAAGATTGGCCACGGATATGGTGACAAGGTATAATAATTATGCATGTAATGCATGTAATTTGTGCTAAATAGTATAATTCAATTTTAATTGATTGTGATGACAGGAGGTTACGGTACCACTGTATATCCGGAAATATTGGTGACATTTTTAATTTGGCGGTTTGGCGATCGGGATTACAATCACCAAATTTACATATAGACCGACTTACTATGCGTTGTCCTTGCTGTGCAACCGCCAAATTTATTTTCCACTAATATTAAATTACAGCCTGATCTTGCAAAAATCACCAAATTTAATGATCACCAATATTTCTGGGTATACAGTACATTGCTTGTTGATTATTCTTGCATTCTTGATACCTACAGGAAATTTACACCGAACCGACACAGTATGATGTAGTTGACTACAGCGGAGGAGCCAGAGATAAGAACAAGAAGTGAGTTCTTGCATGCTTGAACGGTTGGGTGCACCTTTTCAATTAAAGTTAGTACCCAATTAAAATTTGATGTAACTCTAAAGCAGTATTCCCTGGCCTATTCCTACCTTCTAATCTGCTTCTGCTACATATGAGCTATAAGGAGAAGGGACGCCTACTTTTACTGAGCTTTCGTTCGCTGGATATTTGCAATTTGCCCACTGTACGCTCAAAATCCAACATTAATGAAAATTGTCATGTAGATACATGTAGTACATGAATAGAACACATATCACAAAGTTTTAGTAGCTAATCTTAAACGATAGTACAATAAATGGTAATAAATCAAATGTACATACTACACTATAATATTATGGTTTGATAATATAAGTGCTACAATCAAATCTCACTATAATGAACCCACTCGGGACCACTGAAAAGGTTCATTATATCAGGGTGTTCACTACATCAGGGTGTTCACTATATCGGGGGCCATAATAAGTAGAGAGGTGTACATTCAGACTTCCATGTTTGTTTAATATCAGGGAGTTCATTGTGTCCAGGGTTCATTATAGTGAGGTTTGACTGTATTTATATTATTAAGTACAGTAATTTATCTGCAGTGTATACATGGAAGGTTTGAATGCTTTGCTATGATTTAAAATATTTGGTACAAATTAATATTCTCAATCACAGAACATCTACCTTCAAAGATTCAACAAAAAGAACACTTCCATCGTTTGCTTTTCGAGTTGTGAGTGTGATTGCTTTGCCATACCAGTACACTAGGTAGTGATTCTGTCTTCTCTCCTCTTACTAGGTTGAAGGACCTGGCCCAGGAAAGTATGAATATATTAAGAAAGAGGACCGAACATCATCATCTACTTTTAAGTCAAGTGTTCCTCGTTTCAAGACTTCAGCCACCGTGAGTCCACATTTGTGTTCTAATCCCTGAGCTTGAGTACCAGTCTTGCATATTTGGATACCACGGATGTTAGAATTTTAGTTAGTAGTCTTAATTGCACATAGCCAGACCCTTCTGCCTACCTTGTGGGAAATGGCCTGGATCTGCAAGACTAAGTTTATTATGATCTTGACACATGCATGCACTAGGATGCTTAGGTTTCGTACCTCTCCTGTCAACCACTTGCACATGCAGTCATGCTCCATGGCTGATCTTGTAACTGGCGGAACTCTTGGAGCACCTGTGTGCAGTGACTCACCCAAGGACTTGTATTATATGTAGTACACCCATGCAGTCACCTCACTATCATATGGTTAGTCTGAAAACCTCACCTTTCCAACACACTGCGGTGAATCCCCAATAATGTATATACCTATACTAGTAGCCTAAGGTTTATCCAACACATTTTATGAGGAACAGATGTGGTTGGATAAATGAGGGTCCCTATTTGCAGTAGGACTGGTAGGTACAGTAGATTCTGAAGTATTATTCTCTATGCATATATTGTATAGAGTCTGATGCTATCTTTTATGGGATTCTATCTTGAAGTTTGTTAAAATTTTGCAAAATGAGCAAGCATCCCAATCATGAATATTATTTTGCCAATGCATGGTTACTGAAATACATGCATAGTCCATTAATCTATTATAGTAGGGACTGGTCCATTCATGACAATAGAATCACAAATGACTACCATTTTTTTAGTTCACAAATTAACCCCATGCAAAAATAGACTAAGACTTAATAGTATAATAGTATAAATTAGTTGTCGTGTGGCTGGTGTCAGAATTTACTGGCAAGTGATCATGTCTCCCTCCTCTATTTACCACTGCAGGCCACTCCCGGACCTGGTACTTATAACATTGCTGGGAGTCAGCCTTTCTCCTCAGCCAGTCTCATGCACCTTTCGAAAAAACACGGCTTAGTTTTCGAAAGTAAAACATAAATTTAATGCAACTAACATGCATGTGCATCTGATTATGTAAATATTATTTTTCTTAGTAATTTGCTATTGATCATAGATTTGTCCAAATGCATGCATGTTTGACTTCCTTGGCGGTATTACTTGACATCACCTTTCATCATTTTGACGAACTCTTTGAAGCTGACTTTATTGTCTCCATTCAAATCACACTCTCTCATCATCTCATCCAATTGTTCCTGACTCAATTCTTCCCCGAGACTCTTCATGACATCCTGGAGTTCATCACGGGTAATGTATCCGTTTTTGTCTTTATCGAAAATTTCAAAGGCTTCTTTCATTTCCGCTTCCACGGTTTCGTCAGACGAACCTCTTTTAGACATCATTTCCAAAAATTCCTCAAATTCGACTGTGCCGTTGCCGTCTTTGTCCATATTTTGCATCATTTCCTGCGCTTCTTCATCGCTTGGGGTCTGACCCATTGAGATAATGACTGCTTTTATCTCCTCAACGGTAATTTTACCGTCGCCATCCTTGTCAAAGAGCGCGAATGCTTCCTTCATTTCGGCTCTGTATTCTTCTGTCAGGTTCTCCGCCATCATAATATCGGTGTAACCTAAAAACTAAAATGAGAGAGATTTCTTTAGTAAGCAACAGCAAACACCATCAAGTGATGCTCCTCTTCGTTAGGAATTTCTCAGTTTTTGTATGTATAGGATCGCCCGCCGTCCCACGTTCGCGATATCGGATCACGGGAATCCTGACCATTTGACGTGCATAGCAAAATACGTAGGAGTTTGGGCGCCTCGTGATATTACACTCCCAAAGGATGACTAATATTGTGTCTGTGTCCTATATAGGTTGCACCATAGATATTCTATATCCTATACATGGTTGTGGAATTGATAAAAATGATACTGTTCTAAATTATCTATGGTTGCAATCACACCTGACCAACAAACAGTGCATGCAGTCCACTCGACCGGCTTTGAGTAGAGCGTGCTTAACTTGAAGTTCTGGTTAAGTCAAATGGGTTTGTTTGTCCCTACTTGGTTAAAACTAATACTGTAACTGTGGAACCTCCAAATAAAGGACACTTGGGACCACTCTCTTTGTTAGGAGGTTATCCTCTTTGGGAGATGTATTAGAACTATAGGGAAGACATATTTTGGGACCTCAAGTCTTGTCCTTTGTAGAGGTTTATTGTACTGTGTCCTTATTAGGGAGAGTCCACTATCGGAGGTTCCACTCTACTACATCATGTTAAATGAACTCAGAATCTGTTATCAGTGTTCTCGCCAGCTCCTTTAAGCAGGGTGGGCCACCCTCCTTAAATTTTGGCTTAGACCACTTTTTTACTTTGAACAAAGTCATTCCTTCTTTGTCCAGACACTGAGTGCCTGGGTAGATTTGGTAAAACTGATACTGTGTATATCATGATACTTTGAGCGAATTTCCCACTTCACAAGATTGTTATAAAATTAATGTAGATTCAGAATCTGAAGAGTAACTCAATACTAAATATTAAATATAGAAGTGAACCAGGATAATGGCATGTAGCTGCACACTAGACTACTACTGCATGGCTTACGTGAATTCCACCCTCTTTATTTTTATTCTGGTGACCACCCTGCTGTTGCTAGGTAGAAGTTCTGATATTAAGTGGAATTGATTTTGCTGTCCCTACTGATTCTACTTAGTGTCCAGACTCCACTGTACATTGTATATGTCTCCCCCCCCCCCCCCCAAATGTTATTAATGTTAAGGGTTGGGATTATTGCCACATAATGCTACCGTAACTGCTTGCAACGGTTTCAAATGCATGTGTTTTAAGATTTAATTTTATCAATTCCATAAAAATACAATCAAATGTGTTTTAACAGTCACATGCAATGCCGGTCATATTAATGATTGTCAATTGATCAGCGTTTGCCTGATGGATGGGCTAGCACAACATTATTCGAGCACACACAGCTTTTAGCTGCAATTAAACCTAGATACCCAGATTGAATGACTTTTGGTTATAATTACTGAGCTCATCATGTAATTAATGGGCAGTAAGATTAATTAAGTTAAACATCGATTATTCAATTTGGTTAACACATGTGTTCACAAAATCTTCGAAAGCCCTTCAGTGAATGATACTGTCTATAGGGCAATGCGATGGTAAAGGAACATCAGCTACTCATGATGATCTTAATAAAGTCTTCATATTTGATGTTACCATCACCTTTGACATTGGCCTCAAAAAACGCATCCTCCAGTTCTTGTTCACTCAGTGCTTCACCCAAGTTGGTCAGAATGTGCTTAAGTTCGTCAGCACTAATGACACCGCTTTCGTTTTTATCAAAGACTTTAAATGCTTCCAACAAGTCACTTTCTGTCTCTTTCTTCGGAGATTTGTACTTGGCCATGATGCTTAGAAACTCGTTCAGGTCAAGTGATCCATTTCCTTCAGAATCTACATCAGCAATCAGTAATCGTATTTCTTCTTCAGTGGGGTCCAAATTTAAAGCACGCATAGCCGTTCCTAGGTCGCTGGTGCTAATAGTGCCGTCTCCTTTCTTGTCAAAAAAGGCAAATACGTCTTGGTGCTCAGCAACTTTATCTTCTGCAGCCATTACTCAGTTCTTCTCGCAAATCGGAGTCCCTAGTCTATATCTTCCTCCATAAATATGCGATATCCAGACGAACATACCATTCAAAGGTATCCTCACGGCCTGTAACACAACCTGCATGCTTACCATAGGAAACAAACTTGTGCTGAATTCCAGCATATCCCGGCGGCAGCTTTCGGCTTGCGATCGGAATTGTCACGTGACAACGAGGTCCCGCTCACATTTAGCTGCGTGGGTGTGATTCCTAGCAACGCCCGTGAAGTTCCGTTGTTATGGGGATGGGAGCTACCACTCGATTGGCCAACAGGCGCTCTATTATGACGTAATTGACGAAGCCGGAAGAATATCTTAGGAGAGTCCTGGACGTCCGTCTACGCGCGTATGTAGAGGGTTTCATTCGGCCAATGTACATCGGGATGCCATATTTAGCTAGCCAAGAACGTGATGAAGAATTTCACGTTTGCCTAATGACGCTACACTATACTCTATTTTCTGTATTATATGGTATCTTGTAGACTAGCCATTTGGCTAATGAATTGCTGCAGGTTGAAATGGGTTAATACTTATTGAACGCACCAGCCCATATGTTACTTAAAATATACAGATTATGCCATCCATCACTAACAGTGATGTGGTGCAGTTTGTACATGTTCCTTTCTATACCAAATACTTCTGACGCAAACTTGTGCACTAATCAGTGTATTTCTAAAATTGTGATGTACAAAGGATGTCAAAGGGGACACAAGATTTTATATCATCAGATTTGCTTACTATAAGTTCTAGCTTGTGTACTTGACATCAGCTGGGGATAGAAGTAGGAGTAGGCACTACCCAGGAATATGTGCTAAACCAGGCACTTACTAAGTGGGTCAACTGTAACAACAATCATATTGCAGATAAGATTTGTATCGTCAGGGAAATTGCTGCAAGGTAGACTTGATACAACTTCCAAATTCGTAAGATAACACGTCTCAATAAAGAACACCAATAAGACTTATATTACAATGCTTACAGACACACCCTAATGTTCAATATGATTTTTACACATTTTTCTGTAAATTACATTCAATCACAATGAAGTATATTCCATTATGCACTGCTACAGGTCACCTTACATTTGCACAAACACTTGTCAAATCTGTACACTAATGACACCATACCACAATGATGATGTAAGGACTGTAATAATTCATGTTGGTAGATGTAATAATTTGGTTACCACATCCTAAGGCTTTTATCCATCATCAATTTTGTGGAATGAATACCCATAACGGATGGAAATTGATACTAAAATTTGTCACACTCAATCTGCCGAAAATAACAGTTGTCCTGTATTAGGTAAACCTGACATAATGCTTCCCCTAAATAGTGCACACAGTGAAACTGGCTTAGTAAACACCTTGAGGAGGAGACACAAAATCAGTACTTATTGTCAGAGGTACTTACTATCAGAGGTTGGTTTATGTACATGAGGTATATATACACAAGAACAGAATTAGAAGGATGCTCTGCCCAGAAGTATGTACTAAACCTGGTACTTTCTAAATAAATTACACTGCACTATGTACTGAATATCCTATACAACTTGACTATGTGCACACTAACAACAGTTACCATAAACCAGTATTGACAATTACCTTCATAGAACAACATGTCAGATTGTTGCCCCTAGTTGAGGGACCTACTAAGCCAGTTTATAAGACCTACTATTATATTTGGGGGCCCTCCCAACCTATTTGGTCTGGTGGTGCAGCACTATACCACTTCTCCCTCTCTATATGTCAATTCATAAGTAATAGAAAGTGCAACCTGAGAGGTATACAAGGGACAGGTACAATATCAATTGTTTTGCATTAACTTGAATTCATACCTCACTTGTTGATTACAGCGGCCACCCTATACTATATTACACAGTACTTAGCAGGGAGGATGGTAGGTGGTCTTGTTTTACTTGGGAAGCCATCATCCACCAACTACAGTAAACATACAAGATGACATCATAGGGAATGGAAACACCTTCACATGAATTTGCTCTGCACAATGTAGCAGCACATACTGCAGTTCTATTTGCGCAATATCTTCTAAGAAATCACTCTCTTTATATGTACGTTGGAGAACAACTCAGAACTTTGCATCCAATTTGATGAGCTTCACAATGTATTACATGCAAATACTAAACAAATCATAGGAAAAAATGAACTCGGTGCCAGTAAGCACCATCCTCCTAGTATTATACAGCTAATACCAACATACAATGAGGAAACACAACACAAGCATCAAAATAAGGTGAAATATAGTAAAACAACGCAAGGTTAATACTATACACATGAAACGACAAGTTATTTGGAGGTCATCATCTTCACGAACTCTTCGTAGTTCACTTGACCGTCCCCATCAATATCAGCTTCTCGAATCATTTCATCTACTTCCTCATCAGTCAACTTTTCACCAAGGTTGGTCATGACGTGACGGAGCTCAGCTGCACTGATAAAACCATTCCCATCCTTGTCGAAAACCCTAAAAGCTTCACGGATTTCCTCCTCAGAGTCAGTGTCTTTCATTTTTCTCGCCATCATGGTCAGGAATTCCGGGAAATCAATTGTACCGTTACCATCAGCATCAACTTCGTTGATCATATCTTGAAGTTCAGCCTCCGTGGGGTTCTGTCCGAGGGAACGCATGACTGTCCCCAATTCCTTGGTGGTGATTGTTCCATCACCATCTTTGTCGAAAAGCGAGAACGCTTCCTTAAATTCAGCAATGTGCTCTTCAGTCAATTGGTCAGCCATTATACAAGGACAGAGGTGCACCTGAAATTTGCAGCGGGAAAAGTGCTTTATCTTTTCTCCCTCCCATTTTTATTTCTTAGACACACCTAAGGGACGATTTCATTGGTCAACGTGGAAACACTAATGTGACGCAATGGTAAACGTCATGCTTCCTGCCCCGCCAACATTTTCTAAAAACTGCGCATGTGCAGTTACACCTGTCGAACACGTGTAACGACGGCCATTTTTTGTTGTAATCGTCTTGTTCCGAAGAGATTTTGAGCTTTGTTAGAGGATGCAGATATTTGTAAAGACCCTTACGGGTAAAACCATCACTCTAGAGGTAAATATTAAAGTCTTTGTACGACTCTGTGTAGTACCGATGTAATAACTTTGCCTCTCATCAGGTGGAACCTAGTGATAACATAGAGAATGTCAAGTCAAAAATTCAGGACAAGGAAGGTAATAAATCTTGAAGCTGAAATTGTCTTAGTGACCTTTATGTGGAATTTGCCAGTGTGTCTATTATGGGAGGCCTCATACTTAAGATTCAGTGATGTATTATGTATGATACAGTGAACTTGTTTAATACAGTGATTTGCATCGTGTGTAGATTCTGTGATCTGTTTACTTGGAGGAAGAAGTGCAACTTAACCATGTTTAACGTTCACATTTCTTTATTTGTCAACACCGTGAGCTGTATATACATGTGTCACTTCTGTAGGTATCCCACCTGATCAGCAACGTCTCATATTTGCTGGCAAGCAGCTTGAAGATGGAAGGACCTTAGGTGATTACAACATTCAGAAAGAGTCCACTCTGCATTTAGTTCTTCGATTAAGAGGCGGAGGAAAGAAGCGCAAACGAAAGAACTACACAACTCCAAAGAAAATCAAGCACAAGAGAAAGAAGGAGAAAATGTCAATCCTAAAATGTTATAAGGTGGATGATTCTGGAAAGATTCAACGACTGAGAAGGGAGTGCCCCGGTGATGAATGCGGTGCTGGAGTGTTTATGGCAGCACACTTTGACAGACAGTACTGTGGAAAGTGCAGTCTTACCTTTGTGTATAAGAGTGAGGACAGACCTCAGCAACAGCAAGGCAAAGGAAAGAGAAAGAAGTGACATAACTATCATTCTGTAATGAATTCTTAAAAATATAATAATTGTCTATTATTTGTGAATTTGCGGATCGGTCATATTTTTGTGGGCGTGGTTAATTGTAGTACTGCAGTAAGATGGCGTCGGGGAAGACCTTACAACACACTACAAGAGGGTTAAAAATGGTGGGGGGGGAATCTTTGTTTGATCTCGACGAGCCCAAGTGGATTGCAGATGACACTGTTAGTTAATGTCTCGTACTCGGTTGAGCAATACGTAAAATATTCAATGCTGTCAATGAGCCGGTGTCTTATTCTCTGTGCCTACAGACAACCACCTGTCAATACTGCAAACAGGCATTTTCTTTCTTCAACCGACGGGTACGCTTATGTGTTATAAGTAAAGCTTGTGTTCTTTGCTTTTAAGATTGTAAGAATTTTGTTCACAGCATCATTGTCGGCGGTGTGGTGGAATATTCTGTGGAAGCTGTTCCAACAACTTCCCGCTACCGCGTATGGGCTTCATTGACCCTGTCCGCGTCTGTGTGAACTGTGTTCCGAAGTGCAAGCAGGAGAATACCTTCTATCAGCATAATTTGAAACTCCTTGTCAAAGGTTTGTACCAGAACAGCCTCTTGAGAAGAACATGTACATTGAAAATGTTATGGTAAAGGAGGTTACCTTGGAAAGGGGAGATTGAAAGCAGTGCCAACAGTGAATGACAGAGTTTGTTCTTTATGAGTGCTGCCTGCATGAATTGAAGGTTCAGCAGTGGCAAGTATGGCTAGACAGCTTGGCTGTGGGAAAAGATATTGGCCCTGTTCCAAGTTATCCCGCTTCACCCTACGCGGGGATATTGGCCCTGATCCAAGTTATCCCACTTCATCCTACGTAGGCACTTGGATTTGTGTGTATTTCTGAATATGGAATTTCCTTCTTTCCTACTTTGCGTGTAGTACACAAACCAGTATTCCTGATAACAAGTGCTTCTTGCATTTGTACGTAAATTCCCTCCTGCCTAATGTATTAGATAGTTACGTATGATTGTGGATCATTATGGATGGATGGATGGTGTACACTAGGTCAACAATGTTACTACAGTACTTGTTTCCTCCTAGAGATATGTTCTCTGCTTGACCTTGATCTGAAAGATATTTATATAATCAGTGTATAGTTTTTGTGTTGTTTAATGTATTTTAAACTGTGAACGTATTTTGGGAGATGTTACAAGCTGCTATAGCATCTGTATATAATTTTGTAGTAGTTGTACATTGAAGTATATATATTTTTAAAAGTAATTGAACAATGATATTTTCAGATTGTTAATTTCACATGTGTTCCTCCATCTTGACAGGTGCTTCGTTCACTCTTCCTCTATCAGAGGATCCTGGAACGGTCTACACCTGTCATTTGAGTCAAAACCACTAGTATGTTGAGTGTGGCCATGAATACTATTACAGCATACGTAGTACCCTACACTTCACTGCACATCCATTTTGTAACATTCAAAAGTTTGCCCGAAAGTCTCTACTAGGGATTTTGAATTTTCTTTTGCATATTACATACACGTACTTGGATGAATGGAGCAATGAACTTATGTATCTGTGAAAATTTGTGTGAACTTTGCGCATTGCCATTTGTGTCTGCAACCTCCTTACACAGCCAAATTGAATTTAGCCCTGACCGTGATCCAATAAGATTGAAGGGAATTGGTGAAATGGACACTGTGTCAGAGGAAGGTATGTCCGTGCTTGTAAGTTATGAGAGCATATCTGTACTTTCAAGCTACATATGTACACTATCTATGAGGGTTAGTCTGTATTGGCAAGCTATACAGGTGTGTCTAAATGTATGTACATACTTACAAACTGCTAGGATTAGTCCGTACTGGGAAGTTAAAAGGGTGTGTCTGTACCTGCAAGCTACCAAGGCGTGTATGTGTTTGCAAGCTATGAGGGTGTGTCTGTACTTGCCAGCTATGAGGATTGTCTGTACTGGCAAGCCATAAGGGTATGTACGTACTTGCAAACTGCAAGGGTTATAGTCTGTACTGGGAAGTTGCGAGGGTGTGTCTGTACTTACGAGCTGGGAGGGTGTTTTGTGCTTGCAAGCTATGAGGGTGTGTCTGTATGTGTAAGCTACGAGTTATGTTATGTCTGTATAATATGCTTGTCAGCTGTGTGGTACCGAGGATGATATAAACCTTTTTTCTTTAAATATCGGTGATAAAACTCTCTCTCTACTGTACCCTATAGGAGAGGGTAAAGTTTCCCAACTGCAAGTGAAACACCAGAATGGAGTAACAGTCTTCAAACCTCATCTCGAGACTAAAAAGGAATCGGCTGAATGGCTAAAGTCCCTGAAGAAGGTTTGTTTGCACAGCTGTCATTGTCATCATCACACTTACCACTGGCCCCACTGCGTGTGTATGTCGTGTACTCTTCATTTATACTACAGTAAGTCAAGTGTGCAGTTTTTCTTGTATGTTCTTGCAGGCACTCATTATTCTGCATAGCAAGTCAGAAACTCCTGCCAGTCAGGGACAATCAAATTGACCTATTGAATTATTGTTTTGTGAATTTTTGATTATATAAATATTGTATCATGTTGTGTTTTTTGAATTGCTACTTGTAACTGAAGAGACAGCAATGGCTGTTCTTTACAATGGGGGTGAAATGCGAAATAAAAAGTAGTCTGTGCGTCAGTCTGGAGTGTGACGAATACTGTAGGTCGGGGAACTGTCTGCTTGCAGGACTTCAATACTGACGGTATTTCTCCTTGTTGTGTAGGAGAAAGGCTGACACGAACTCAATGGGATCTGCAGGTCTAACAACAGAAACAATCCATAAATTTACTACACAAAATAGAACAATATTGTTGAAACATAGCACAACATGGGCGTTGAAAACACCACACTTTCTATGGATGCTTAAAGATAAACAGTATACTGTTTAATATTTTATTACTAACTACACATCATTACATATGTTACATATGTAATAATATTACACAAATAACATACAATATAGATGGCTGATATTGTAAGTAGCATTTGAAGTAGCTAGGAAAATATGATTCAACTTTAAATACTTTAAGGCAGTACCCCACTTCTATATAGAATTGTACACTTGTGCTTTAATACCTTTCTTTAGCCACAGCTGTCATTGCATCCAGGAGGATAGGAACAACGGTGTGGTCCAAGTAGGCACGAGTGTTCAGAGACTGTATTTCAACCTTCTGCATGGGCTGTTTTGCCTCTGCTTTCTCCTCCTCTGCGATTTCTTGAATTCTTTCTGGAACAGTTTGATTATTTTCTACATTACCAGTGGTGCTTTGGTCGACCTCCATTTTGTTTGGAAGCTTTGGTAACGAGAGGTTTCCATTCTGAAATGTTCCATATTTGGATTACCAGCCCACTCGGGACTCGAACTGCTGCCTGTGGGGAAGCAAGAAGTTGAGATG
Source organism: Halisarca cf. caerulea (assembly GCA_963170055.1). Taxonomy (NCBI): domain Eukaryota; kingdom Metazoa; phylum Porifera; class Demospongiae; order Chondrillida; family Halisarcidae; genus Halisarca; species Halisarca cf. caerulea. Next base: position 536,703 of record CAUJGJ010000002.1, read on the forward strand.
GTTAGCTTTACGTGTTTCTCTGATAGCTAGCTGGCCGCTACATGTACTTTGGGGTGTTTCATTTAGGAGATGCATGTTAGATGTGTATTTGGCAAAGTTTACCAACTATTTCGTGCATAGTCGGCCTTTAGTGTATGTCAAGCTAAGGAGGGTGTATCCTTAGCAAGATGGTCATGTGTACCACAGACCTTCCGTTTGGTATTTCACCCCGCTCTTTTAATCTGTGTAGGACGGCAGCCAAGAAAAAGGAGCTACTAAGGTAAGTCACTAATTCGTATTTCGAGTCTTGTCAAATTTTAACGTAATCTGCCTTCGCTGTTTTGAGGGCGTCTTCATTACTCCATTCTCACGTGATGTAATCATTTTCATAGCACACTGGGAAGTTGTCTTGTACTTTTTTAGTATCACAATTTAATTGACTTTTTCTGTAAATCTGCATCATCACCGAGATGTGATTTGGCGTGCAGTAGTTGGAATCATTGATGGGGGTATCGTCGAGGGTATTGTCGAGGGCATCGTCAAGGGTATCATAGTTTTCTGTAAATCTGCATCATCACCGAGATGTGATTTGGTGTGCAGTAGTTGGAATCATTGATGGGGTATCGTTGAGGGTATCAGAGTATTCCATTGTAGACACTCTTTACTACAGAGTAAGGTAAAGGAGGGTAATTTGGAACAACGGGCAATTTGGAACAGTCAAGCCAAAAGCTGTGTCATCCACGAGCTACATCCATTATTTCTTGTCTGTATTGTCTACATGAAGGGGAAGTTTGGCAGTAGCAAGGATGGCGACAGCACAGCAAAATTTACGGGCCCTGTTCCAAATTACCATCGTGTTCCAAATTCCCCCCCTTTACCTTATAGTGTGTCTATAATTCTATCATACACTCCACATACTACATAACCATAGTACGTACAATAATGAGTCTATGATTCTATGTACTCTGGGAGAGGGAGAAGGATGTGTGGTTTCATTTCAATATGTACTTAATTTGTAGTTGATTATTTGTTGTTACTTTCCTGCTTCTGGTTATACTCCATCACCATGTTTTGTGTTTCTTGAATGTTGTACCATGTTAGCTGGTCAACCAATCAGATTTTTCATTCCTGGTGCTTGTGTGTGTGTGTGTGTGTGTGTGTGTGTGTGTGTGTGTGTGTGTGTGTGTGTGCATACGTGTGTGTGTGTGTGTGTGTGTGTGTGTGTGTGTGTGTGTGTGTGTGTGTGTGTGTGTGTCTGTGCATACGTGTGTGTGTATGTATGTATGTGTGTGTGTGTGTGTGTGTGTGTATGTTGTATATTCAGTATATTTCCTTTTTGTACTTGCCTCCAAACTTGCTATGCAATATAAAAAGTCTGTATAAGGCTCTTATTCCATGTTCTTGATACCTTACACGTAGTGTGTGTGTGTGTGTGTGTGTGTGTATGATAGTGTTTGGTTGTGATTCTGCTTCTTATGTTGCTTTTTGCAGCCGCGGACAGAGTCCGTTGACCTGGATGCGGACCACTCCCTTCAAATCGAGATATCCGATGCTCTTAGTGAACAGGAGAAGGTCAAGTTCACCATCCACACCAAGGTTAGACACCAGTCCTCTGTGTGTGTGTGTGTGTGTGTGTGTGTGTGTGTGTGTGTGTGTGTGTGTGTGTGTGTGTGTCTGTCTGTCTGTCTGTCTGTCTGTGCCTGGGTGTGTCTGGGTGTGTCTGGGTGTGTGTGTGCTTGTGTTGTGTGTGTGTGTGTGTGTGTGTATGTGTGTGTGTGTGTTTGTGTGGGTGTGGGTGTTTGTGTTTGTGTTTGTGTGTGTGTGTGTGTGTGTGTGTGTGTGTGTGTGTGTGTGTGCATGTGTGTGTGTGTGTGTGCGTGTGTGTGTGCATCTTTCCACAATTACACATGTAGTTAGTATTTCATCTTTTGAATAATACAGAATTATTTTTCTTTCATTTGTTAATTGTCATTTAGACAACTTTGAAAACTTTTAAAAAGTCTGATTTCTCTGTTGTCCGGGAACATGAAGAGTTTGTTTGGCTACATGACCGCTATGTTGAGAACGAAGACTATGCTGGGATATTGGTGAGTCACGTGCCATGCTGTGTCTACGACGAATCTCATCCATTGTTCAACTCAGCCTAGTTGCCTTCTCATTTCTTTGTGTGAAGACTTCTGTATGGTGGAAAATTTTCACAGACTAGTAGGTTTTTCATAAGATGCCAGCATTGGAGTATATTTCTTGTGAATCTCAATCTAACACTTCCAAAGTTCCAGCTATCATATTGGAAAGCTTGGAGTTGTCGTGTTCGCATGAGAGTATTTGTACTTGCAGGAGGACTTGCACAATAGCAAAATTATTGATCCACAAAAATTTCAATATCATAGCCCTTCCCCCTCCCCTCCTCCCCAATGATGACTTACTTCCTGTCAACGACAGTGTCAGTGATGGGGGCAGTACCCCAGACAGTCGTGTCCCCTGTAGTACCCCAGACAGTAGTGTCCCCTGTGATGATTTGTTCCCTGCAGCAAAGCAGTGTTGGCCATCCCAACCGCCTCACCCCTCTTACCAGCTCTCTTGGCCTACTCTGCAGATCCCTCCACCTCCTCCTAAGCCTGACTTTGATGATCCTCGAGCTAAGTTGACCAGACTTCGTGAGGGAGAGGACGGGATGAGCAAGGAGCAGTACACCAAGATGAAACAGGAGCTTGAGGCGTACGTGTGTGCATACATCAGTGTCCAGACAGCCAGTGCATGTGTGCATTCATCATTGTCAGTGCATGTCATGTGATTGACTACATGTGGACCTTTAGAAGTTCCTTGTCAGATAATATATTTTGCTGTGTGCTTTAGCAGTAGCCCCGGGCTATTAGTTCCCCATTTGCTGTGTGCTTCAGCAGTAGCCCCGGGCTATTAGTTCCCCATTTATTGTGTGCTTCAGTAGTAGCCCCGGGCTGTTGGTTCCCCAGATTTAATAAGATTTCTGATGCTGATACTGATGTGTATGAGCTTAATCTTCTCTCCTGTTGCAGTGAGTATCTTGCCATTTTCAAGAAGACGGTTGCAATGCATGAGGTCTTTCTCCAGCGTCTGGCTGCCCATCCCAGCCTTCGTGAGGACCATACATTTAAAGTGTTTCTGGAGTTTGCGGATGAGGTACATGCGTACATACACTGTATATGCACATATAAGAGCCTTCACCTCAAATGAGAGGTTTGAACTTGTTTGTGTAGCTGAGTGCAAAGCAGAAGAACACAAGAGAAAGGCTTGGTTCAATGTTTAAATACCTCGGGAAGAGTTTCGATGAAAGGGTGATTTTGAGAGACAAAAAGGTTAGTTTTAGTCTCTCTCTGTGTGTGTGTGTGTGTGTGTGTGCGTGTGTGTGTGTGTGTGTGTGTGTGTGTGTGTGTGTGTGTGTGTGTCAGTGGTGTGTGTGTGTGTGTGCGCGCGCGTGTGTGTGTGTGTGTGTGTCAGTTGTGTGTGTGAGTGTGTGTGAGTGTGTGTGTGTGTGTGTGTGTGTGTGTGTGTGTGTGTCAGTTGTGTGTGTGGTGTGGGTGTGAAATTTGGGTGCATGCATGTGTGTGTGACTGAGATTTAAGTGTCATGGCACCTCATTCCACTACTGCAGCATGATGATGATTTCTTTGAAAAAGAGAAAAACTACCTGACAGTCTACAACACCCAGTCAGTTGCAGATTGTGATTTTCAGGCTAAAAATACCTTTCTGTGTTGTCTATACTGTGTAGTCTGCATTGGATGTTAATGTGGTGATGTGCTTCAGTTGCTGCTGCTGTTTGGCTGTGTTCTATTCACATTATCATGTGTGTCACATGAATGTCACATGAATGTCACATGTATCTGTTGGTAATGTTTGTGGTTTCTAGCTATTGAGGGCTGTCAAATCCACACAGCTATTCCTAGCATGTTGAGATTATGACATACATACATACATACATACATACCACATGTATCTCATTGGTCTCCTTGTCCAGGTTGAAGGAGACGGCCAATGCCACTTACAGGATGACCAGGATACACAAGCGAATGGCTGACTCCTACATCAGGGTTGCCACTGGTTTGGCTGACGTAACTCTGGGACCCAGCGACCGCAATGCACAGTGAGCGCCTGCAGCTCTTGACTTGTTAGTTTGTTCACCGTGAGCATGTTGAGTCCCGTTTTGCAGAGTGTACAGGAAAGCTGCTGACACTTTAGAGAAGCTCAGGGTGTGTGTGTGTGTGTGTGTGTGTGTGTGTGTGTGTGTGTGTGTGTGTGTGTGTGCGTGTGTGTGTGTGTGTGTGTGTGTGTGTGCGTATGTGTGTGCTTTGCTGTACATTACTCTGATACTGTGGTACATCAAGATTTGTACTTTGTGTATAGAAACATGAAGGTCGTGTTGCAACTGATGAAGACTTGAAGCTCACTGATCTTCTTCGCTACTACGAACGTGACACACAAGCTGCCCTGGACCTGATGTACCGACGACTGAGGAGTCTTGTGGACTTGGGCAATGCCACCAAAGCACTGGACAAGGCCAAGTTGAAAGGAAAAGATGTTGCAACAGTGAGTTCTGTGATTGGATGGCAGGATCATCTGGTGGGCAGAGTGGGTATGCTCTGCAATGGGATAGTGGGAACACCTGGTGGGTGGATTTGGTGTGCTCTGCAATGGGATACTGGGATCACCTGGTGGGCGGAGTTGGTGTGCTCTATAATGAGTGCAGAGTTGCTTGAGCTCTACAATGGGATAGTGGGAGTGGAGTGGTGTCACTCTCATGGTCCAATCCACAGGCTGAGAGCAACCACGAAAAGGCGGAGTCCAGAGTCAAGACCTACTCAACCCTAGGAAAGACAGGTGTGTTGCTTTCTGCATATCATCTCTTTTATGTCTGTTGATGCTTGGATTGAAGCAAAACAAATGTGTTGGATTGTCTCTCTTTGTCTCTTCAGAACTGGAGACCTTCAAGGGTCGCCGTGTTGTGGCCTTCAGGAAGAACATGGTTGCGTTGGCTGAACTCCAAATCAAACATGCCAGGGTACGTACACCAGACAGACCCACAGCAGACGTGCAGCAGACGTGCAGCAGACTGATGTAATGCTGCTTTGCAGTGTCCCCTGTGATGCACACAGCCTGAAGTACACTTGCTCATCTCACACGGTAGTGGTCAGTTGGTATATTGATTCTTATTGTCCCTGAGAAGCTTGTTATACATTGCTGTTAGGTACTTGTAGCCACGTATAATTCCTTATCAGCCTGCTGTCACAAGTCCCCCTGTGTCTTCTTCCAAGGGGGTTTGGCTCCCTCCATGACATTGCATCTCCATGTGTGGCATGCACGCATGTGTGTGTACTGTGGCTAGCAGCTGCAGTAACCAGCACTCTTCTTTCTCCTCTCTTAGACCCAGATCAACGTGCTGTCCACGGCTCTGTCCTCGCTAAGAGCAATGTAATTTCAAACCAGATGGTGTAACTTGATTCTAGTTTTATAAGCTGATTTATGTTCGAGAGGTGTTAAGTATCACGTGACTAATGTCATGAATGTCATTATTCGTAAGATGGTCGACAAGAACAGAAGTTCTCCAGACCATCAGCTTCGGCTGGAATGGGTGTACGGTTACAGAAGCCACCAATGCAGGAACAACCTTTTCTATAACAAGAACGGAGAAGTGGTCTACTTTGTAGCTGGTGTTGGTATCGTTCAGAACCAGCAAGAGAGGAAACAGAGGTACTTCTTGGGACACAATGATGATATTCTTAGGTAAGTACATGAGCATTCGATCTCGAGACGCCATCGGAGCCTGAAACTTAGACGCTGATAC
>CAUJGJ010000002.1:547500-550000 GCA_963170055.1 Halisarca cf. caerulea
AGCAGATGTCCACAACTCGAGGTCACAAGGACAAGATATTCATGATTAAGTGGAGCCCCTCCTCCTCAGACCAGCTTGTCACTGTGGGAGTGAAGCACATCAAGTTCTGGACACAAGCTGGTGTGTGTGTGTATGTGTGTGTGTGTGTGTGTGTGTGTGTGTGTGTGTGTGTGTGTGTGTGTGTGTGTGCGTGCGTGTGTGTGTGTGACTCCTCCTTGCTGTCCTTGCTAGCTAGCTAGTAACCTGCATCTCTCCTATATTGTAGGTGGAGGGCTTACCTCGAAACGTGGCATATTTGGTCGTAAGGAGAAGCAGTGCACAATGCTGTGTGTAGTGTACGGCCGGTCCAGCGGACACACCTACACTGGAGGCAGTGATGGGCGTGTCTACCACTGGGAGGGGAATTCCCTGTTGACAGCTGTTGATGCACACAAGGGACCACTGTTTGCAATGCAAGCTGTGGAGAAGGTGAGCATAACAAGATTTGCAACTGACTACAAACATTTGGCATCGGAAGTGTTGGGCATTTATTGGCATCAAGTGTGTGTCCAGTAATCTACGTAAAGATTCATGGCCAAATGTTCACTATTTCTATCATCTTGTCCTTACATCTCAAATGTCAGACATTTTGTTACCATCTCCCACACTTGTAGGGCTTTGTCACTGGTGGCAAGGACTGCAAGGTGTGTCTTTGGGACGAGTCCTTCAAGAAGTGTGTCAAGACGTACAGCATCCTACCTGAGGGTGGGGAGGAGGGGGTGGCTGGGTTGCTGCCTCGTAATTCAGCCATCCGAGCTCTCTCACTTGGTCAAGGGAAGATCCTAGTTGGAACCAAGACTAGTCAGGTGTGTGTCATGTGATGTCTATAGTTTTCTAGTCATGTGTGTGTCATATGATATCTATCCTTCACCACCATTCTGAATTATATTTTCAATATGTATACCATATGGAGGATATTTTTCAAGGGGTAAATTTTTTGTGGATGTTAAAAAGTTGGATTATTCATAGTAAAAATTCATGGTTTATGCCAGAAATTAAAACTTTCAAAAATACTAATTTTTGTGGGAAAATATTTTGTGCTTCTCTTCCAAACCCCATATATGGTATTTATCATTATGTGCTTTTGCTTTCTGTTCAAGTGTTTATTCAATTTATTTGTTTATCTGTTTTGTAGGTCCTAGAGATCGAGAAGAGTGGCTCCATGCATGTGCTGATAGACGGTCACGGTGAGGGGGAGCTGTGGGGACTAGCTCCCCACCCCTCCCTCCCGCTGGTGGCCACTGCTAGTGACGACGGCTTCCTCAGAGTGTGGAACCTTCAGGAGCAGCGAATGGTGGCCTCGCTCTCACTGGGCAAGCAGGCGCGGTGTGTGGGGTATTCCCCTGATGGTGGTTACCTAGCAACAGGATTCAAAGATGGCGGGTTCAGTGTGCTGAGTACAGAGGACTTTTCTGAAGTAGCCACTTTCCAGCACAGGAAACAGGAAGTCTCTGACATCAAGTTTTCACCAGGTTGTGTGTGCACAAGATGTACAATACAATAGTGATAGTAATAAAATTGTAGTTATGTATTACATACTGTACATGTGTGTACATGCTTACAAGAGTATTGTGTCATGGTGTTTGTTGTGTCTCAATGTTTGTATTCAAAAACAGGATATGGGTACACTAGGTTAATTTTCTGAATTGTTTTCCTAGTATTTGTGAAGTGGCAGTGGTTTTCACGACAGCTGGTAGATCCACACTGGTTTATAAGGCAAAGGAGAATATCCTTGTGTAGAGCTCTCAATACTACTGCCACTATATGAAAGTTACGGCAGTTTTGACAGCAGTCTAATCTGTATGATACTTGCATTTGATCTTGAATGATTATCCTTTGTTGTTCCAATATGCAAGGCCTTGTCAGCCTGTCTAAAAGCTCGAGTTGGCAATATGTTCGTGATTCATATGGTAACATGGATCTAACCTGAAACTTATGACAACAGATTTTAATGCTGTCTTCAATACCAGGTATAGAGTGACCTCTACAGTGCATACAGGGCTCTTGTTCCAGTGTTAGTGTGACTTCTATTCTGCAAAGACCTCGGATTTTCTGAAGGAATTCAAATTCTTTTTTCTTGTTTTTCTGCAAGTATTCCCATAGTTGCTGCTCACAACACTTTCTTCCTTTGCCCAATTGAACATTCTGGTATGTTTTGTTGATCAGGAATCTTCTACCTTTGTGTCTCTCCAGGAAGAATTTTGAAAATGTTTGAGCTGCTTCATCCTTTTTGACCTCTTTATTGCACCCAGACATAAAGTAGCTTTCAAAACTGATGGTGCTACACCCATCCTTAACTATTATATACTTCCTTGAACAAAATGTTTGTTCTACTTCTTTCAGATTCCACACTTTCAGTTGTTCTGGTTCAATATGTAGTGAGATGTTCACAGAGGCCAACATTCGTATGTGGCAGCAATCAATGTCGTGGGAATATCCATGTGCAAAGAGATCTAAAAAC
>CAUJGJ010000002.1:552500-562500 GCA_963170055.1 Halisarca cf. caerulea
TATTGGTGTATTTTATTGACTTTTTTATTTTTATAGGGGAAACATGCTAAGTGTAAGCAGTATAGTGGTCATTCTGCCCATGTGACCAATGTGAGGTGGTCATGTGACAACAGTAAACTGGTTTCAACTGGTGGCGCAGACATGTCTGTGATGGTGTGGGCGTATACTGGTGTAGAGAGTCAGGACACCAGCTTTCCAGCATCTGTACCACAGGTGAGGGGGCGGGGGGAGGATTGTGTTGGGTGGGCTAGGATGTTACTCGTGGAATTTACCAATAGTGTATTGCGGCACTTCCCCAATGTACGTATGTACATTCACTCATTCTCTGTACATACAGTGGGAGCTCATTATCAAGAGCACTCTTACAGTGAAACTCTGCATTTAGTTGACAAATGTGTGTGACCCAGTCAGTGTTGTGAGCAGGGGAGTTGAACTGAGTATGATGAACTTCCGATATAGTGAAGAATTTCAGTGTCCCATTTGATTCGTTGTCTTGAGTTTCTGCTACACACACATGTTGTTCCATTCCTCCTTAGACGTCGGTCGCTAGTGATGAATCTGATACTGATTCTGAGGACGGAGAAGATGGTGGCTTTGACAGTGACGTGGAGAGAGAGAAGAACATCGACTACATCAGCAAGACCTATGTCCATCCAGCCAGAAATGCCACACTCAAGCTCAAGGAAGGAACAGGAGAGAAGAGGGTGGTAGAAAGGTGGGGATCATTGTAGCTATGGTTACATCGTATTGCTGCATAATTGCAGCCGGTCTCTCGTTTGCAATAGAACTGCAGTCAGCCGAGTTGTCATGGACACCATGAAGGTTGCTAGGAAACAGTCCAAGAAAGAGGAAATAAAAGTAAGAACAGCTGTAAAACGTAAAACTTCTAATCATAGTGTCCTTCTGGTGATAACCTCTACAAGGCAAAACCCTAAATTTGCTTGTGTTCGTAACATTCAGTAATAAACTAGGCCTCATACTCACTTTATGCGTACTTAGAGGGATTTCTGGATTAAGGAATGTATCTTCAAATTCTTTGTACATTAGGACTGTAATTGTGGAATATTCCAAATATATGCAGTATAGAAGTGTATTTGCAGATCATGTATTAGCAACGTTAAATTCTGTATTCGCTTTTATTCTTGCTACACCACTGGAGTCTCACTTTTGTTAGTTTTTTATTCTCAGTACAAGAACATTGTATTCATTCCATGTGAAGGAAGCTCTGCAGCTACTGTAGCAGTTGACTGTGTAGAAAGCATTCAGTGTGTGCGTGTGTGGTCAGCAGTAGCAATCACTGCATGTGACACGTGTCACCTCTTCTCCTCTTCATGTGTCACCTCCCCACTCCACGTGTCACCCCTTTTTCTCCTCTCCACGTGTCACCCCTTTTTCTCCTCTCACGTGTCACCCCTTTTTCTCTTCTCCACACGTCACCTCTTCTCCTCCCCACGTGTCACCCCCTTTCTTCTCCTCTCCACGTGTCATCCCCTTTCTTCTCCTCCCAGGACCTTACACTGGAGTTTGTGTTCGGGTACAGAGGTTGGGACACTCATCAGAACCTCTTCTACACTCCTTCGGGAGAGCTCCTCTACCCAGCAGCTGGAGCAGGGGTGGTCCACAATGTCCTCACCTCCTCACAGTCGTTCTACTTGGAGCACAACGATGACATCACCGCTCTTGCTATAAATAGAAACCAAAAGTTTGGTAAAGTGGTAGCTACCGGGCAGATAGGGAAGGCGGCTCCGGTGCATGTTTGGGACTATGTTACCAAGGAAACGCTGTCCATCCTCCATGGCTCCCATGGTGTGGGTGTGTGCAGTGTTGACTTCAGCTCAAGTGGAAAGATCCTCATGTCTGTCGGTCTGGAGGGCTCTCCTACAGTGGTGGTGTGGAGATGGCAGGAGGGTGTGTGTGTGTGTGTGTGTGTGTGTGTGTGTGTGTGTGTGTGTGTGTGTGTGTGTGTGTGTGTGTGTGTATGTGTGTATCTGTCTGTGTCTATGTGTGTGTGTGTGTGTGTGTCTGTGTGTCCATGTGTACTGTGTGCACAGTGTGTATGTGCATGCTTGTATGCGCATATTTGTGTGCATGCTTTGTGTGTAGCACTGTGTGTGTTTGCGCTTGCATGCATGCAGGAATGTACGGTGTGGTGTGAATGTGTGTGCAGTACATGTGTGTGCAGTACATGTGTGTGCAGTACATGTGTGTGCAGTACATATATATGCAGTACATGTGTATGCAGTACATGTGTGTGCAGTACATGTGTGTGCAGTACATATGTGTGTGCAGTACATGTGTGTGTGCAGTACATGTGTGTGCAGTACATGTGTGTGCAGTGCATGTGAGTGTGCAGTACATGTGTGTGTGCAGTACATGTGTGTGCAGTACATGTGAGTGTGCAGTACATGTGTGTGTGCAGTACATGTGTGTGTGCAGTACATGTGTGTGCAGTACATGAGTGTGTGCAGTACATGTGTGTGCAGTACATGTGTGTGTGCAGTACATGTGTGTGCAGTACACAAGTGTGCAGTGTGGTGTGAATGTGTGATTTACTTGATATCCTTGTTTCCTTAGGGTTAAAGGTCGCACAAGCCATTGGGAGTCAAAATCGTGTGTTTGTAGGCAAATTTCGTCCAGATTCTGATTCCCATTTTGTGACAGTGGGTGTCAAACACGTCAAGTTTTGGACCATTGCTGGCACACAGTTGCTATGGCAAAGAGGGAAAATCCCCAAACATTTGCAGACGCAAATGCAAACCATGTTGTCTGTGGCCTTTGCACCAGTAAGATATGTTATGCAAAATTTACAGAGTTATCCTATGTTATCCAAAGTAAATCCTACCTGTAAATTCTATAGAGCAACGTGACCTACACAGGAAGCATCAGTGGTGATGTATTTGAATGGAAGGGAAATTCCCTCACGCGGGTTGTTCAAGGTGCTCACAGTGGACCTGTGTTCACGATGTTCACTTGTCTTGAGGACGGACTGATTGTGTCTGCTGGCAAGGAAAGGAGGTATGTGTGTGCATGTAAAGGTGAATGGTGTTTAGAACAGAGCGTCCAGGAAGATCGTATTCCTTTATGTGGCCTGTGTGTGTGTGTGTGTGTGTGTGTGTGTGTGTGTGTGTGTGTGTGTGTGTACAAGTGTGTTGTTTTAGCAGAGGCTCCCACTCTGTATGTGTGGCTACACTGCTGTGGTCTATTGTGGTCCTCGTGTCACCTAAACGTCTCCAATCCTCAACTGCTGTGCATCCTAGCCTGCTGATCTAGTAGATGTGTTGATTGGGAACTCCACAATCCTGTCTGTGCTAAATGAGCCCCAGCTACTATTGGTACCACGAGTTCCCTGTCTGCTGAAGGAATGTTTTGTTTTGAATACCATCATCACTCCCCAGAGATCAGCACTGTCCTCCGCAGGAGTTCGTGTGTTCACGTGATTGGGTGCCTTGTCTAATGCGGACCATTTCCGGTACACTATGGATCACTGTAGGCAGTCCCTTTAAGAGTTTTCTCCCAAGCATGTATCCCTGCGTGCTGAGGTTGCTGACTGTAAAGCCTGCGTGCTGAGGTTGCTGACTGCAAAGCCTGTGTGCTGAGGTTGCTGACTGCAAAGCCTGTGTGCTGAGAAATGTATGGGATTCAATGGAGCACATCCTCTGTGGAAATACCTCTCATCTCAGCAATGCAATGTTTTCTATTTGGAGAGATTTTTGTGATTGGTGAATGGAATTAACTTGCTCCATTAAACCTACTAAATTCCCTTTTCCTTTGGATTCTTGTTTTCTCCCTTGACGGAGTGCCTAGGGCTGTGGTAGCTAAGGTAGCTGTGATAGCTAAGGTTATGCAATAGTTAGAAGCAAATGGAATGCTGTGATATTGCATCAGACAATAATTGCATTGTTGGTACAATTTATTATCACCCGATATCGGGCGATATCGCCCGGTATACTGTGCACAATATATAGATTATTGTGTTAACCTCAGCTGTTGCTGGTCATTGCCTCTTTCTAGTTCAAAGGTTAACAAACTGTTGAGATACAGAAGGTTATTTGACCAGGGAGGTCTTAAGCCATGTGGTTACTTCACTGGGCACCCAGTTAAAGGATTGAGTCTACTGTTTGGTCTTGTTCAATTGTAATGTTGTGAGATGTACAGGCTGTGAAGCTACTGTATCTGGGGATCAAGGGATCAGGGGATCAGGGTAGCAGGGGATTAGGGGATCAGGGATCAAGGGGATCAGGGATCACGGGGATCAGGGATCACGGGTATCTTATCTATACTGGAAAGCCTTTAGCCATTAGCTATTCTATCAGGCTCCCAGTGTGTGCATCTGTTGGGCAATTGCTGTGTGTATTGGTTACTGTTCCTCAGGATATGGCTAAATTGGAGAGAATTGGCTAACTATTGACATACCACACAGCCGGAAATGTTTGTGGTGTTGCTGCAATTAGGAGTAAAAAGGAACTTTGTCAATTCAAAATTTGTAGTTTGTGATCGACGCTTCATAACTACATACCACACATGCTTGAGAACATTTCTGAATGCAATGTTTACGCATTCCAACATAAACAGCAGCAAGGAAAATTAATTTTCCCACAGATATTTCTTGTAACAGGAAGTCTGTGTACATGTCTGGCTCCCGTTGTCCTTGTTTGTGTTGAATATACGTAGATGGATACTATCATAGATACTTACATATTTCACCAGGAGGGCCCCTTTAGTCGAAGACTGGTATAAGTGCAGCACAGGGTACTTGTGTGTGTGTACATTTTTAGTGTTATTTTATATACATACACTTTGAGCTTGTGGACTCCATCCCACCCTCCCTCCTCCTCACCCCCCGTAGTGGTGATGGTGGAGCAGTCAAACTGTGGGACACTGGAATGACACGCTGTAAGCAATTCACTTTGCAGGGAATTCCCCTCCTCAACTCACCACCTGTCATTAGATCAGTTTACAGGAGCAAGGTGTGCATGTGTGTGTGTGTGTGTGTGTGTGTGTGTGTGTGTGTGTGTGATACCAAACTTTTGTTCTGTACGTCGAATGTGTACATTTATTCTCTCTGTATAGGGGAAGATACTCGTTGGCACACAGGATGACGAAATTGTGGAAATCATCGAGAATGGAGAAAGAGTGAACGTAAATACATCTCACACCTCACTGGTCCACTGGTCCACTGGTCCACTGGTCCACTGGTCCACTGGTCCACTGGTCCACTGGTCCATCACTTCCATAATGGCTGTTTCCACCACTGAATTTGCCCCTAGTGTTTGCCTTCTTTGTCTGTTTTGCTGTCTACTGCTTACACTGTGACTGATTTCCTCCACATCGATGCACTGTGTATGTGCACATATGTATGTACAGTATTTGTACTGTACTAACCTCCCACCCCACCCCCCACCCCAGGTGCTGCTCCAGGGGCACGGGGAAGGGGAGCTTGGAGGTCTAGCCGCCAGTCAGTCTGAAGCAGCCATTTTCATCACTGCCTCAAATGACATGACTCTCCGCACCTGGGATATTGTTGCCAAGGTAACATACTTTATAAGACTGTGTGTACTGTACCCTAGTGTGTGGGCTACAATTGACTGTGTGATGATTATAGAACATTACGTATTCTTTGGTAGTATGCATCTCTGCGATAGGTGTGTGTGTGTGTGTGTGTGTGTGTGTGTGTGTATGCATGCATGCCTGCGTGTGCGCATGTGTGTGTGTGTGTGTGTGTGTGTGTGTGTGTGTGTGTGTGTGTGTGTGTGTACATGTGTGCGTGCATGCATGTGCACATGTGTGTATGTACAGTACATTATGCATGTTTGTGTGTGTATATACATGTGAATATGTGTATATGTGTTTATGTAGTTTATGTGCAGATGTGTGTATGTGTGCATACAGGGGTGTGTACAGATGGTACATCATTGTAAGAGCTAGCGGTATTGTTAGTAGTAGTCTTGTGGCAGTAGCGGTCCATCGTCCAGAGCTAGCAGTAGTGTTAGTAGTGGTTTTGTGACAGTGGTAGTCCATGCAGTGTCCACTTCAATACACATTACCTTGTATCCTTGTGTCTTCTTCCCATTCTCTCCTTTATCTTCTGCAGAAGATGAGTTCTCTGTTGAAGTTCGATTATCCTCTATGCTCTGTGGACATTAGTGGAGATGGCAGTTCTGTGGCTGTTGGGCTTGACAATGGAGAGCTAGTGTTCTGCCGGAAGAAGAAAGACCTTCAGATTGTGAACAAAAAGAGAGAGAGAAATTCTTCTCTTACGTGTCTCAGGTATGGGAATGTTTTGCAAAGAGGTAATTACAGCTACCTCCCACCCCCCCCCCCCCCCCCCCAGGTTGTCTGTTACAGTCACTTCCCTCTTGGGTTCTCTGTTGTATTGTGTGGAGCAAAAACTCTTACATTGGTTAAGACCATACATACTACTGCACTGTATGGGAGGCCAGTACTGCACTGTATGGGAGAGCAGTACTGCACTGCATGCGAGGCCAGTACTGCACTGCATGCGAGGCCAGTACTGCCCTGTATGCGAGGCCAGTACTGCACTGTATGGGAGAGCAGTACTGCACTGTATGGGAGAGCAGTACTGCACTGCATGCGAGGCCAGTACTGCACTGTATGGGAGAGCAGTACTGCACTGTATGGGAGGCCAGTACTGCACTGTATGGGAGGCCAGTACTGCACTGTATGGGAGAGCAGTACTGCACTGTATGGGAGGCCAGTACAGTGTGTGTTCGGTTTAGTTGACCACATGTTCCTGGAGGTAGTGTCAGACAAATTGGATGGTGGATAAGCTGTGGTGGTGGTGATACCTTCCCATCCCATTTTCAACCTTGTTTACCAGTGTTTATCATTGTTTACCAATGTTTTATTGTTTATTATTGTTTGTTGTTGTTTGTTGTTGTTCTGGGCCACTGTCTGCCATGGGATGTAGTAACAATAACAAGCTGTTGTCGGCATCTCAAGCATGCTTTCACTACAGCTGTACAAGCCAGTTCTCAGTTCCTTTCAATGCATCTCTTGTTCCTTTACAAACGCAGATGTAGTGGTTTTAGAGCCCCTGGCAACGCTTCACTGCGCTTTGCTGTAGAAGAATGCCGTGTACTGGCCTCTTCCCGTTGGGTACACATCCTAAGAGAAATGGAATTCCTCAGCAGGACACTGTAATCAATCCTTTTAAGTTCAATGACCGAAACTAATTCAATTTGGATATTTACAGCAGTGGATAGGACACCTGCTAAGATATTCACTGAAAATGTGTTTACATTGGCACTTAGTTAGTGGATCAGAGTGCAAGGAATTTAGGAAAATACCTAAACTTTTAATTTTATGTTTGTAGTGAATAGTTAGCCTGTAGTTATGAAATTGGTTCACAAATGAGGATTTAAGCAATATTGAATTTTGCTGCTTGATGGTCTGTGGAGTTTACACCTTGTTCTATGTACACACACACACACACACGCACACGCACACACACACACACACACACACACACACACACACACACACAAGGTGTATATCCATGTTCAATACTGAAGTACTGAGATTCACTGTATCCCTGAATCATCTAGTGTTTCTTTGTGATTTGTCATGAATTTACTCCCATTATCCAATCAATGGCTGGTAATTCACTGTAATCAGCTAACAAGGTGCTCCATTGTTGGTGTTGACTGTGCAGTGTATCACATCCTATCCAAACAATGGTTGTCTCCATTGGCTGGTGTTCTATTGTCCTGTAGGATAGCTTTTCTTCAGAACCTTGGGTCTTCAAGGCGAACACCCACCTCTTTAGCACGCACACACACACACTCACCATTAGCACAACTCCCACTCACTTAGCACAATTTAGTTAGTCTTTTGGACTTTAGAGGCGTTCTGTGTTGAATTGACCGGCAAATTGATAGTTTTTTTGCATGAACCCACAAGGGAGTATGGGTGGCTAGGGGTATGGGGTACTGTGTCCCCAGTCACCTGCTCCTATGAGTGTACATGTCCTGTACTGTGTCCCCAGTCACCTGCTCCTATGAGTGTACATGTCCTGTACTGTGTGTACTGTGTCCCCAGTCGCCTGCTCCTATGAGTGTACATGTCCTGTACTGTGTGTACTGGTTGTGTAGGTTCAGTCCGGATGACCAGCTCCTTGCTGTGGGGTCAGCTGATGGTCATGTGACAATATATCAGACGTCACCAGCTCAAGGTGTGGGGACTCGTTACAGGCAGTTCAAAGCAGCCAACAATGCTGGCATCACACATGTCGATTGGTCTCAGAGTGGAAAATATATCCAGGTAGGCTTTATAATTGGAATATCTGGGCATCCTTTTTCCTCATAAAATAATTTGATGTTTTCCCCCTCACTGCCATCCTAACTCCTTACTCCTCACCCTCACTCCTCACCTTCACTCTCATCCTCATTCCTCATCCTCATTCCTCACCCTCACACATCACCCTCACTCCTCACCTTCACTCTCACCCTCACTCCTCACCCTCACACATCACCCTCACTCCTCACCTTCACTCTCATCCTCACTCCTCACCCTCACTCCTTACCCTCACTCCTCATCTTCACTCTCACCCTCACTCCTCACCTCACTCCTCACCCTCACTCTCATCCTCATTCCTCACCCTCACTCCTCACCCTCACTCCACATGGCTGGCATGCTCTCAGCTAATCTCTGGTGAACCTTGTATGTTCTGGAATTGTTATCACCAGAGTCTATTCAATCTCTCACTTTGCAAGTTATGTCTATCAGTGCACATTTGTACTATACACACACTTGTATTGTGCAGATCTGTACTGTACACACGCTTGTACAGATCTGTGCTGTACACACACTTGTATTGTACAGATCTGTAATGTAGTTGTCTGTTTTTGTATGTCTAAACAGCACTCACTTTCCTGCACTCATCTGTGCTGCACTCACCTTTGCTGTACTCATGTGTGCTGCACTCGTGTGCTGTACTCACAGCTACCTATTGTACAGTGTGTGCCTGCACATCCTCAGTTTCCATCGTATTGTGTACTTTTGTGTGAGAGAACCTTAAAAGATTACTTGTGTCAGGAAATAAGCAATGACAGTTCACAGGTTGCGGTAATCCATGACAAAGCAAGGTTAATTGACAAAGATTACCTTGAGCTGCTAACCTCCCACACTGTCCGCACCGTGCCCTGTGCCCTGTGCCTGTGTTACCCGGACTACAGTGTGGATCCCAGCAGCCTATTGTCAGTCGTGTGTCGGTTTCCCTTTCAAGCAGTTCCCCTCATGCCGACCAACCCTTATGGGTTCCCTCTCATCTCTGAACATGACTTGTTTCCCATTGATTGTGATGTAATCACATGTACACGAGAAGCCATCTTGTTGCGTATTTAGTTTTACACAGAAATTGAGGGAAGTGAACATATGACGTGTGTATACATGGAATTGTGACGCTGGCTCACTCGTCCCTCCTACGGTAGCCCTCCTACTGGTGGCCTCTCCTACTGGTGGCCCCTCCTACGGTGGCCTCTCCTACAGTGGCCCCTCCTACGGTGGCCTCTCCTACTGGTGGCCTCTCCTAGCTGCTGGTGGCCCTTCCTACTGGTGGCCCCTCCTACTGGTGGCCCCTCCTACTGGTGGCCCCTCCTACGGTGGCCTCTCCTGCTGGTGGCCTCTCCTGCCGGTGGCCCCTCCTACTGGTGGCCCCTCCTACGGTGGCCCCTCCTACTGGTGGCCCCTCCTGCTGGTGATGATGAAGTAAAAATGGTTTGTAATTGCTCTAAACTGTTCGGTCTCGGCTGAATAGCTTCGAATGAAGTCTCCTAACGGGCAGCAAGGGCATACCGACTGATTCAGGCAGCAAGGACATACTGGCTGTCACCTGTTTGTACTGCTCCTTTGCGTGTGGTTACCTCGTCAATGAGTCTGCCTCATGGACCTGTGCTGGACTTCTCCGTTGGTACCCAGATGGGGTGTTGCCATGGGAACCAGTGGATGGAGATATCACCATAGCAACTAGTGAATGAAATTA
>CAUJGJ010000002.1:572500-582500 GCA_963170055.1 Halisarca cf. caerulea
ACACACGCGCGCATGCACACACACACACACATGCACACACGTACACACATACACACACACACACACACACACACACACACTCACGTACACATGTACACACACACACACGCACGCACGCACACACACACACACACACACACACACACACACACACACACACAGGTACACACACACACACACACACACACACACACACACACACACACACACACACACACACACACACACCAGCATTTGCACAGCTTCTGAACAGCACAAGTAAATTGCCTTAGCTACTAGAGGAGTTATGTACACATAAAACATAGATACAATATATACACATGAACACAAAACAATATATGCATAATATTAGTGGCAGGGCTACCATACTTCCTCGTACTCATTCCATAAGGTACGTAATTGTGGTCAGTACGTAAGAGTCATGATTTAAATCAGAAACCAAATATAACATTCAAATAAAACTGTTCATGCAGCTGTTAGGTACACTTTTGGACATAGAAACCCTAAAAATTATGAACCAATCACTAGCAATACAATCAAAGTTCTCAGAACAGCATATACCATTTTGGTTCATGTGCCTTTAGGGTCTGTGAAGACCGTTTGAATCTGAACACACAGTCGCAAAGCCCCCTCTGTCCAATATGGGTCACCACTGAATAGAGACGGTGCCTCACCAATGTGTTTCCATGGTTTCTGTAGGCCCGATAACCCTAACATATGGAGCACCCTGGAATGAGGAACAATAGAGAACGTATGTGATAAGCCAGGTGGACCATTTGAGTGTGATGTGTTTGACTCAACATGTCACCATTCACTACAGAATGGATGACAGAACACTCAATGTACCAAGAAACACATTTCGATTGGTTCTCACCTTTTGGTTGCTCTCTAAAGAGGAGGGAAATTGCTTGTGTGAGCTCTTCTCTCTGAGAGACCTCGGCCCCGTTTCATGGTCTGTTGGTGAGGTGTACCCACTGTCAGCGGAGACTCTGGCCTGTCGTAGGTGTCTGCCTTCGGCCATGTTTACAGTTAAGCTGCTCTCTTTTGCTTGCCTGAAGAAAGGTGGCGAGCCATATACAGCACCCTCATCAGTAGCCGATGATGTCTTTCTGCTGTCCCCCTCTCCAGTAGTGAGGGTTTCAGCTGATTGACTCAAGGGAGATTTCGTCTTATTTGGCTTTTTACGTCCCAAATGAGCATATGAAGATGTTGCCGTGGTGTAGGTGGATCCCCCTCGTCGTTGGGATACCAGAGAAAGCTCATGTGCATTTCTGTGTGGCCTTGGTGAGTTGGTATAGCGACTTGTGTTGTCTACTGGTGAGATGAGGTCAAAGTCAACACTGTTTGATCTCCTCTTCTCATGTCTTTCTTCCTGTAGTTCATCCAAGCACCTGTCTGTCGAGTGGCTACGAACCTTCGACTGTTCATAACGGTACTCGTTGTGACTTCGGCTAAGAATGTTGGCAGGGGATTGGCTGCGGTGACGTCTCCTTGACTTCCCACCTTCGCTCTGTGTGCTGACACCACTGACATGCCTGCCTCTGTTAGGAGTGTGACTGAATGCAGGCAGGGAAGGATTTCTTTGATCATGTGAGGTCTCCTCTCTTACAACATGTGGTGCCCTCACGAGATTTGCCAGCGGTTGATGTCTGGTGTGGAAATCAACCCTCTGTGTTGAAGTCGGCTGACAATTGCTCATCACCCGCGAGTACCCTCTCACGGAACTGTGGTGACTGCTCCCATAGGCAAAAGACTGTGCGGCTGAGGTGGATGAAGGTACGCTAGCAGAGGCCACTCTCTGCCAGGTTGTGTTCCTCCCTCTCTGCCCATTGGTGGTCTGGGGTAGCTGGAGCTGAGAGTAGTAGCTGCTTTGTGGCGGGGAAGAGGCGAGGCTTGAGATGAGAGGACTATGGGAATGTCTCGAAGAATCCCGCCTCAGTCTCCCCCTGGACGCGAAGTCTTGGGACGAACCAGCGGGCTGGGAGAGCGTCCCACTGCTGGTCGAATAGTGGTGGTTATCCGAGAACTGCTTGTTAGTCGCTGGCGACTGGTTGGGTTTGACGCTCCTACGCGCGGTCGAGGACTGAGGAAGAGTTCTTTCTCCAGTCTCCGGGTAGACAGTCAGCTGATTCTGATGTTGGGTGGTTGTATTTATCGAATTGTCGTAAACTGTTCTCTTGTTTCTAATATCACCAACGACTTGAGTTGCTTTCGGCGGTCTAAGGGAGAGCTTTCTTCTCAGATACTCGTACTTGGTTTCTTTCCCACTCGAGGACTTCTTGGGTACTCTGAAGGACATTCTCACAGACGCTTTTCTATCCAGTGGACAAGGTGGTTCTTTGTAAGGAATTGAAGGATCGATAGGAGGAATATCCACCTCAACTTCTCTCTGCAATAAGAAAATAGTAAGAAAATAAATTAAGAAGCTTACATATAGAGGTCTACATCAAGTTGCACTCTGCATGTTACCGTGTTACTCGATACACTAGTTTACAAAATCACCCATTCCAACCCACTACCTGATGAAGGCCAAGGAGAACGAACACCTGCTAGCCTAAAGGCTATGAGATCGTTGTTTATAACTTAGCAAATTCGACGGATTTGGCGCGGCGCTTGAATATCTTCGGGCGGGACGCCATTCCTGAATAATTTACTACATTCAATCTCTCACCTGAAACCCGGTAAGGACGGTCGAACAGACGCTATTCACTGATTCTGTATCGTCTTCGATATCATCCAGTTCTTTGGAGGAGTTCCCCACGTCCTTTTGAATCCTTTGACTGGCCCAGCGTTGAGAAAGACGGGGGTAGCGCGCCCTTATCATTGTAGGAATGAAATGTTCCTTGATAACTTCTTCCTTCTGCTGTTGAGGCAGATGACTATGTGAGGTAGCAACATTTTCCCTTTCCAAAAGAATTTTACTAGACAATTTATTAAGCGACACAAAGTAATTCTTCACTTCGTCTTGCAGAATATCGCTGCTGGTGGAGCTGATGCGAACTCGGGGAGATGCTGTCCTTGTCAAACTGAACGAACGATAATCACAAGCTAATGCCATAGTTAAAAGAGGAGCAACAAATAGCTAGCTTCACAATCTATGCCTATTACTGCGTTTGCTAACACTTGAATTCTATTTGTTAGCAGATGATGTTTCGCTTTTATTCGCGTGTCGTGGAATGTAAATTCCGAGGCGATAAATAAACAAAATGGCCGCCAAAGACAAAGAAAGTTTGCAGCAATTTCCTTTGGTAAAGACCACATTGCTAACGGACCAGGAACTTCAAGAACAAATCAAATTAGCTAGTAAAAGCTTGAGTCAGTCAGGGGGGTCCGAAGATCCTCACACACAAGCAGCAAGATACTTGCAGCAACATAGGATCATCGAAGTCTTTCAGGTGTGAAACATGCACTTGTAACCTTATCTCCTGTTGTAAACTTTCATCTGGTTTCCTTCACACATACGTACATACATGCAAACATGGCCTGCGTATGTCCTCACCGAAAGCAAATCTGAAAGCATCTTAGCTTGTCCGAAGTTTGAACTTGGAACACCCAATTCGTGCGGCTCAGGAGACACTCGAATAAGTTTTGCTTTTCACTAAAATGAATCGAGTTGGTACTGAATCAGATTTAGAAGTCTGGAATAGCTTTTGTAGCTTCATCCTCTGATTCGCAAACACCATTGTAGCCATTATGTGGTTTTGGTCCATCCAATGAACTTGAATGCAAGACCTTTCTTGTACGGATAAGCTATTTGTACTCTTAAGAGCACAATGCAGTCCATGCGGGCTTCTTCCCTTAGTCATTGTGTGTACTGTTCACATGTTAGTGTGCGGTTTTGATCAAGTACACATGTGTGGTTGTTTACGTGCTGTGTTGCCGTGGGGCATTACGTAAGCATGTCTCCACCATTCCACAGTGCAAATTCATTGCCCATATTAGTTCATCAAGAGCTGTAGCAACTACATTCCACCATAGATATTCGGACTCTGCGAATGTGCTTTGGTATACGAACGTTTGACGTACAGACTCGGACTCTGCGAATGTGCTTTTTTACACGAATGTTTGATGTACGAACTTCATTGTCAGATTGTGCAGATGCACTCGTTTTAACGTGGCATTAATCCACGGAGACCAAGGTTGGGGAGGTAACAGCGTCCCTTTGACAGCACTAAGGAGTTTTGTTTCTCTGCATCTTTGTGAATAGAGTGAAGCCTCTATTGAGGACACCTCCGAGAAGCAGCCACCTCCTTTAACAGGACACCACTGCTCTGTCCCATTTGAGCTCCCTCACATTGACATGTGTGCAGTTGAATTATCCAGAATAAGGACACCTCCTTATACAGGGCAGCTTACTGTGGTCCCAATGGTGTCCTTAATAGAGAGGTTTCACTGTACAGGACAGCTTACTGTGGTCCCAGTGGTGTCCTTTTTATAGGTTTCACTGTACAGGACAGCTTACTGTGGTCCCAGTGGTGTCCTTATTAGAGAGGTTGCACTGTGTTCCCTACATAGTGGTGCACATACGCACATCCATATATACGTACATACATGTGCTGTTTGGTGCCCTTGTTCAGTTGCACCATCAATGGGTTGCTATCAGATGAGTCGATTGTTTGTAGCAGGCTCTCGTCAGCAGGATTGAATGCTTTAGTATCTACGTATGTGCTAATGGAGTGACTGCTGCCGTGTCTCAGTAGTAGATTTCATTATGTCATGTGCATTTCCTCCACTTATTGTATACACACAGTCTTTATGTACTTGCACACACACACACACACATACACACACACACACACACACACACACACACGCACACGCACACGCACACACACACACACATACACACACACACACACACACACACACACACACACGTACACACACGCATACATGCAGGGAGTACTACACAGGCAAACGTGCTCACCTGTTTGCGTGCCAACTCTTTGTAGAATGGACCATATCCTGGTTCTGCACTCATTCTATACTGCCTCTTGCTAGCTCTACTCTCCAGCAAGGACTCTGTTGAGCTATACATCCTGTCCCTTGAGCTGTTCTCATAAACCATGACTTCCTCTTCAAGGGCCGCTAGGTCCGGTTGGCTAGCATGTTTGGCTCTCTGTAGGGACCGGGTATATACAGCTTGGGTTGTGTGTGTGTGTGTGTGTGTGTGTGTGTGTGTGTGTGTGTGTGTGCGTGCGTGCGTGCGTGCGTGCGTGCGTGCGTGCGTGCGTGCGTGCGTGCGTGCGTGTATGCGTGCGTGTGCATGTGCACCTTGTACAGAATACATCTGCTGCTATACCCCCAGCCATATGAAATGCAAACTTCATATCAATTTAACTGTTTGATATGTACATACGTACGTTTTGTGCTAAGGTCACCCTGTAACTGCTTTTTAGCATATGTATGACATTGTACGTATCTTTGTATAAGTAGAGTATTGTGTTCAGAAATTTCCCTAAAGTGGAGTGAGGGTGGGTGGGAAAGGAAGCATTGCTGAACTGAGAAAGTTGATAAATCACAGTAAAATAGGTAGCCAATAGGTGAGGCGAGAGGGACAGTGATCAGCTTGTGGGAGGAAGGGTGTGTGTGTGTGTCCAACTAACCTTGGACTTAGCTGGTTTTGTCAGCTGTCGTGGATGTACTTGTCCAACAACATCTCTCACCATTTCTTCCTTTGTGCCTGGCTCCTCACAAAGAGACAACTCAGAGGACCAGGCAGAACAAGGTCTGAAAGATTTGTTCTCCACTACCTCATAGCTTGCCAGGCTCTCCACCGACCGGTAGTGCTTGAACCTGTTCATGTTCTCCACTTCACCAGACCAGCTACCACTTCTCACAGAGCTCTAAAGAACAGAATGAGACTTTCCAGAATGAGGAGCTTATCTACACTGAGGCTATCCCGATAATGCTGTCTAGTTTGGTAGAACTATTTGGAAGGAAGTTCCTGCAAGCTATGGCCCACGTATTCTGCTGTCCCCGAAGTCTGTTCCTTCTGTTATGGCAAGGTATGCAGGTGTCAGTGATATAACACCGGCTCATGCAGCCATAGAACACCAACCAACGAACACCTTGTGAAGTCCCAGGAGTGTGTATGGATTCCATTCTGCTTACTTTAACTCTTTGGCCTTCTCTTTCCTCATTGCTGGTCCCAACTGTGTTTAATCTTCTTCGAAATCTTTTCTTCTCCTTAGTAGCTTCCGTGAAGATGAACGAAAATGATTTTCTTTTACTTTTCTCATTTTCTTGGGCTGAGGATTGGCTGAGAGACCTAGTTCTGGACAAGCTCCTGCTACTCATGTTTCTCCTTCTGTCACACTGTGCTTGTCAGACCAACTGATTGATTCCCTGCGGTGTGTGTAAGACTGAAGTACAGTCACCTGTATGCAATTTTGAGTGTGTATGGTTTTTGTTTGGAAACACCATTAGGTGGTGACCCTCGGTTCCCCTATTATCCAAAGTGCACTGTATGGGGTTTTGAAGTCACAGAAATGGGAGTGTTGACAAACCCCAGTCCAGTCCAGTGTACAAACACTAGGTACATACATACACTCACAGCATTCATGTATATGTATCTAAGTCACCCCACACATCCACACACACCAAATGCACACATAGCACACACATATATACAAATGCTTGGACAAGTGCACGCACACACACACACACACACACACACACACACACACACACACACACACACACACACACACACACACACACACACACACACACACACACACACACACACACACTTGCATCCTCATAAACCTGGTATGTGGTCACTCTTTGTTCTGGGTATTCTTGGTTGATAGGCTCTATAGTGTGTGCTGATATCAGGGTCATGTCCTTGCCTTGTGCTCTTGTTTAACAAGATTTCACCAGCTAACAGCATCTGTATGGCCTCATCACTACTTGCTGGACTTCTCTAGGACTGCCTGTCTCTATTGTGTGTGTGTGTGTGTGTGTGTGTGTGTGTGTGTGTGTGTGTGTGTGTGTGTGTGTGTGTGTCGGTCTGATGTGGGTGCAGTGTTGTGGTATGTGTGCAAGCTTATATCAGTAAGCAGGTATGTCAGTGTTTCAGTTGGTTTGCATGTGATTGTGAGCCATTGCGTACCTATGTGTAAGTGTGCATGTGTGTGCATATGAATGTGTGTGTGTGTGTGTGTGTGTGTGTGTGTGTGTGTGTGTGTGTGTGTGTGTGTGAGTATGTGTGTCTGCGTGAGTATGTGTGTCTGCGTGCGTGCGTGGATGTATGTGTGTGTGTATGTGTGTGTGTGTGTATGTGTGTGTGTGTGTGTGTGTGTGTGTGTGCGTGTGTGTGTGTGTGTGTGTGAGTATGTGTGTCTGCGTGAGTATGTGTGTCTGCGTGCGTGTGTGGATGTATGTGTGTGTGTGTGTGTGTGTGTGTATGTGTGTGTGTGTGTGTGTGTGTGTGTGTGTGTGTGTGTGTGTGTGTGTGTGTGTGTGTGTGTGTGTACACACTGCTAGGGGTATGTATGTGGAGTTACACATCTTAGAGGTCTGTCTGGGACCTTTGCCCTAATTGTTATGTCCACTTGGGGGACCACTTGCATCTCCGTATGTATGTGTGTATGTTGCATAAGAGCTAGCTTTGTTTGTGGAGGAGCAAGGATCACCCCATGACCAGTGGTGAAGATGAGGGAATGTTTTACCTATCTCATTTGATTAATCATTGTGTATTGTCCTAATTCTTGCTGTTTACGTAGTAAGTGTTTATCTTTTCCCCATGAAAGTCTCATGATAAGCTGCCTGTGTGCCTGGTGTGTGTATCTGTGGTAAGTTCTCATCTGTTTCCCGTTCCCTCAGAATATTCTGTCGAGAGTAGCCTATCACAAGCCAGAGGACCCACTCAAGTTCATTTTGGAAGAGATAGAGAAATTCAGAGCAGGACAGAAGCTGGACGAGCTCTAAACTCTTTCCATATCTTTGCTCTTTCACTCTCCCCACCGCTGATCTGTTTGTCTGTTTACCCACTTCACTTTGTCCCTGTCAATACAAAAGAGTGTAAACTATTCAAAGTACATTAGCACGTTACCAGTTTATATGTTAGCCAACAAACAATAAGAACAAAGTGTAGGAGTGTTGTTTAGCCTGGAGACAAATGTGTATGTATACCCATGTGGACTCTTTTACAACTGCTTGGTCAGCAACTGCCAGAGGTCAGAAGACCCCCAACCACCCACGATCTACTATATGTACAGTATGTCAATTGCAGATGATTTGCACATTGGGGAACTCTCATTCCTAAGAGTTTACTGCCTGCAGCTTGTTCTGTTTAGCAAATTCCTATTTGCCCACAAACGCGAGCGCACGCACACACACGCACACACACACACACACGCGCGCACACACACACGCACACACAAACCACCATTAATAATGTAAGTGTAATCATGTACTGACATAGCATGATATTTAGTTACATGCGAGCACTAAACCATCCATGTGGACATCACGTGAGCACTGAGTCATCCATGTGGACATCACGTGTGTACTGAGCCATCCATGTGGACATCACATGAACACTAAACCATCCATGTGGACATCACGTGAGCACTGAGCCATCCATGTGGACATCACGTGTGTACTGAGCCATCCATGTGGACATCACGTGTGTACTGAGCCATCCATGTGGACGTCACGTGAGCACTGAGCCATCCATGTGGACATCACGTGTGTACTGAGCCATCCATGTGGACATCACGTGAGCACTGAGTCATCCATGTGGACATCACGTGTGTACTGAGCCATCCATGTGGACATCACGTGAGCACTGAGTCATCCATGTGGACGTCACGTGAGCACTGAGTCATCCATGTGGACATCACGTGTGTACTGAGCCATCCATGTGGACGTCACGTGAGCACTGAGCCATCCATGTGGATATCACGTGTGCACTGAGTCATCCATGTGGATACAGTAAAACTTTGCAAGTTTCAAAATATTAGAATTATAAATGCATAAATTCAGTAGAACATAATAAACAATCAATTTACAATATTAATATAGTAAATTTACATTAACAATTGTCAGTTACAAAACCAAAATATATACATTGTCAATAAGAAATATAATAGCATTAAATTGATATCCACATTAACACACAAATGCTCCTTATCATACTGAAGCTAATTCTTAAGGAAGTAATTTACTAGTTAAGTACAAGAATGAATGCAGAGGAAGAAAAGAAGTTAGTTCTTTAGACAAACTGTCAGGAACCGTTGTTTACACACAAAACCCAAATCTAAGGGAAGAAGAGGGCAAATGACATGAGCAACACACATACATGTACACACACACACACACACACACACACACACCTGTGTTCCTACTTCTCTGGCTCAGGTCTGGGAGGGAGTGGAGGTATGACATCATATTCAGATGCCTCTTGTGTTGGACGAGGAGGAAGGGGAGGCACTACAGGTACTGGCTGTGAGAACAACGCAGGAGTGAAAAATCAATTAACAACACAGAGGTAAACAAATAAACAACATGTGGTAAACAAATGAACAGAATGCAGTAAATTAATGAACAATAATAGGGGGTCTAACAATAAACAAAACCTTTTCACCACAAGCTCCGCCCCCTGCTAATGTATATATAAGACCAATTAGCAGGTCCACAGTAGAGCAATGTCTAGCACAACACACTCTGACAGGACATCAGAGGTGAAGTGGCAACAGGTCTGCTGGTCCACAGTAGAGCAATGTCTAGCACAACACACTCTGACAGGACATCAGAAGTGAAGTGGCAACAGGTCTGCTGGTCTACTGTAGAGCAATGCCTAGCACAACACACTTGGACAGCACATCAGAAGTGAAGTGGCAACAGGTCTGCTGGTCTACTGTAGAGCAATGTCTAGCACAACACACTCTGACAGGACATCAGAGGTGAAGTGGCAACAGGTCTCCTGTACACACTGAAACCTCTGTGTGGGTCTAGTTCAAAATTAGTAAATTGGTGAAAACTGGGTTCA
>CAUJGJ010000002.1:587500-590000 GCA_963170055.1 Halisarca cf. caerulea
TTTCTTCTCCAGATTCCGTTGTAAGGCTCTCCATCATCTTCTGCAGCCCCTCCTTCCTCTGTCTCATCCTCTCCTGAATCTCCTTGGAGCGATTCACAGCAATGAGGGCACTGTCCCTGACGTAAGGAGAAAGACAAGAATCCAACGACTGCTCAAGTTGGGTCAATTCTTCTGGAGAAACATCCTCGGGTGCTGCAGAGAAGGTGTCCACTTCTTGGATGAAACCGTCAATTTCATCCGCAGAAACATCCTGTTGGCCTCCGATGTCTTGTGTGTCCAAGATTTCTGATATGGAAATGCACCAGTTGAGAACCTGTGAAGGGACACACACATGCACTGGGTGAAATGATTGTGCACAGCAGACTGCACATACATACTATGTACGTATGTATGCGTGTACTTATATACGCATTTACGCACATATGTACATATGTACGTAACGTATGTAGTCCTCATGCACACACATACGTAGCATATTGGCAAGTACGTACATATGCACTTTACACAATACAAATATACATGCATACGTACATACATGCATATTGTACATCCACATACATACGTATGTACATATTGTACATCCACATACGTACGTACGTACGTACATATTCACAGCGAACACACAATATGTGTATGTGTATACAGTATGCTAAAAATACCAGTACAGGAACAGTGTGTATAGCTGATGGATGACTACTGTGATAGCATACGCTCACTTTGTGTGCTATCAAGTGAACTTGGAGTGTTAGTTCAACCTTATCCTTCCACTCGGCTAAATCCTTTTGGAAAGAAGATGACCTCTCCTCGAGCTCCTTCTGCACAGCCTCTGCCTGAGCCCAGTACTGCTTGTAGTTCTCCATTCCTTGGAACTCCTGAGCCGACTTTATCAGAATGTCACATCGTTCCAGAGCATACTGTGTGTGTGTGTGTGTGTGTGTGTGTGTGTGTGTGTGTGTGTGTGTGTGTGTGTGTGTGTGTGTGTGTGTGTGTGTGTGTGTGTGTGTGTGTGTGTGTGAGGTAGATGAGTAAAGATAAAACTAGCCAATGAGTGACAAAGAATATCCCAGACAACTAGGATGGGGGACTACGCATATCACTTATTAGGATGGGGGACTAAATCACTAGGATGGGGGACTATGTATATCACTAGGATGGGGGACTAAATCGCTAGGATGGGGGACTACGCATATCACTAGGATGGGGGACTAAATCACTAGGATGGAGGACTATGTATATCACTAGGATGGGGGACTAAATCGCTAGGATGGGGGACTACGCATATCACTAGGATGGGGGACTAAATCACTAGGATGGGGGACTAAATCACTAGGATGGGGGACTAAATCACTATGATGGGGGACTGCGTATATCACTAGGATTGGGGATCACGTATATCACTAAGATGGGGGACTAAATCACCAGGGAGAGAGGGTTAAATCACTAGTATAGGGGACAGACCACTAGTACAGGGAGCAGACCACTAGAACGGGGAGCAGACCACTAGAACGGGGAGCAGACCACTAGAACTGGGAGCAGACCACTAGAACGGGGAGCAGACCACTAGAACGGGGAGCAGACCACTAGTACAGGGGAGCAGACCACTAGAACGGGGAGCAGACCACTAGAACAGGGAGCAGACCACTAGTACAGGGGAGCAGACCACTAGTACAGGGGAGCAGACCACTAGAACGGGGAGCAGACCACTAGAACGGGGAGCAGACCACTAGAACGGGGAGCAGACCACTAGAACGGGGAGCAGACCACTAGTACAGGGGAGCAGACCACTAGTACAGGGGAGCAGACCACTAGAACGGGGAGCAGACCACTAGAACGGGGAGCAGACCACTAGAACGGGGAGCAGACCACTAGTACAGGGGAGCAGACCACTAGTACAGGGGAGCAGACCACTAGAACGGGGAGCAGACCACTAGAACGGGGAGCAGATCACTAGTACAGGGGAGCAGACCACTAGAACGGGGAGCAGACCACTAGTACAGGGGAGCAGACCACTAGAACGGGGAGCAGACCACTAGAACAGGGGAGCAGACCACTAGAACGGGGAGCAGACCACTAGAACGGGGAGCAGACCACTAGTATAGGGGACAGTTCACTAGAATGGGGAAACCTACATACCTTCACATGTGTCTCGAGCATTACGACATCATCTCTCATACAAAGGACCTCGTCCAAAGTGTAGCCACTTCCGCTGTTGGCTGCCAAATACTCCTCAGCAAAATCCTTAAACCATCCAATTGTCTGTGGAGCACAACACATACGTATGGATGGGCAGTCATTAGCAGAGTGACATGTGTACAGGTATAGAAACAATTACAAAACTACTGTACATAATGTATGTATGTACAGCTACACAATAAGCACATGAGAATACTGAATACGTAAGTATCTGAACAAACACGTACACGCACACACACACACACACACACACACACGCGCGCGCGCACACACACACACACACAAACACACACATACACACACACAC
>CAUJGJ010000002.1:595000-632500 GCA_963170055.1 Halisarca cf. caerulea
CACACACACACACACACACACACACACACACACACACACACACACACACACACACACACACACACACACACACACACACACACACACACACACATGCACACACACACACACACACACACACACACACACACACACACACACACACACACACACTAAAAGTTTTTACGTGCACATGCATGTTGTGTTTGTTTTTATTTTGGATATAATACGGTGGGTGTGCTGTAAGCCTCTTCAAGATGGGTGCAGTTTATCATCCTGATGACTAAGTTGATATCAGAAAGTTCATTATGATTCTCGTTTTTTATCACTAATGCAAGCTTGTTTGCAAAATTCACACATATAAAAAATCTGCAAGCAATTCCACCCATGCATTGATCTGTGACACAACAAGTGTGTAGTGTATAACATTGGGATAGTGCATAGCAGGGGGCCTAGCAAGACTAAAAAAAGAACAGACATCACTTTCGCAGAGCATGATGTGTTCTGGTGTTGTTGTGTTGCAGGCCCGGTATGAAGAGGACTGCGTTGGTGCGATTGTCTGCAAGCTTGACCTTCACAGAGGTGCGATCAGAAGGGGCTACATTGCAATGCTAGCAGTGCACAGAGACCACAGGAGGAAACACATAGGTGAGTTGGTACCAAGTTGTCTGCTGAGACAGTGCTGAATTTATGCATTCCAGGATGCTGAGTTGTACACTGATTTGCTGTTGTTTGCACAAGATAGCGAATGATTGTCATTTTACAGGTTCTAATCTAGTGAAGAGAGCCATTGGTCAGATGATCACTGATGGCTGTGATGAGGTTAGTTGCATTTCACAGGACATTCACTACCACGGATATCTCATTGTAATGTTCTATCAATGCACACTCATCTCCTTACACCCAGTGAGGGAGAGTACTTAGATTTTTGTGTACATATAAAGGTCTGCCAATTTCCAATGTATTTGTGTGTATGGTCCTTCAGGCTTCATAGTCTGTATTCTTTGGTTGGCATTTTCTTCATGGATTGTACCATCGGCTTGTTGAAGTGATGGCCTTTCTCTCACTAGAATTCCAACTTGAGTATACTTCACAATTACAGGCTCATTTTTATGCAAAGCCATTCTTTTCTAGTATGTGACATATGCATGAAATGGTAACATCCTATTGCAGTGCATAACTTGCAAAAGTAATTCGCTTGTTGGAACTAAGAATTCAGGATGTGATTTGTAGTTGAGCGTGACTCATATTCATGTGATTACATTGAGCTAGTTGCAAGATTCCTCCTTCTTGATCTTCAGGTGGTCTTGGAAGCTGAGGTCTCCAACAAAGCTGCCCTGAGCTTGTATGCCAATCTTGGGTTCGTTCGGGACAAGTACCTACACCGATACTACCTCAATGGAGCGGACGCCTATAGGCTAAAGCTATGGTTGACAGAAGCTTCTTTGGATTGATTTTTAAGTACATTCATTGCAATGCATGTTGTATGAATATCATTAAGAATAAACATGGTTTTTCCGCTCGGAAAGTTGTTCTACTTAGCATTGAAGCAAGTAGCTCGCCCAATATCGAAGCAGCTGCAATCCACGGCTAAGAATAGCCAATTTACGAAGAACAGGATACTAATGCCGATGGGTCAATGTAAGTCTGTTATCGATGTACTTGCCCCCCTTTTCTTAGCTCGTTTTTCTCTCCTTCATTCCTCCTATGGTAGTTTCCACTCATTAGTAACGTCTTTGCCTGATATAGTGTCCTTTTAAAGATGTTTACATTTAGTCTACATTTGCAGTATAAAATACGATGAAAGTGTACAGCTCGCAGCCGTTACTGTACAGCAGTTTCTGGTAGCCATTTTATTCTGTAGCAGCCACGTCTATTTGCATCCTGTACACAGCTGCAGCCAGTCATACACATGGTCTATATACAGCGTGTCCTTCTAGTGCTAAAAACACTTTATAAAGTTTTGCTAGAAGACGGATAGATCACCCACAGTGTACACGTCCCTGACCGCAGATTAGCAGGAACCTCTACAAACATGACATGTAGTAGATTAGTTGCTGTTTTCCCAGTAGGGGTGTTGTATCTGTGTGCTGCAAGTACGATGGACTCTTGATTACATTTTATGTTAGTATGTAGAATCTGTCTATTAATTTCGGCTCGCATATGCTACATTAACTGGCACAGATTGTATTGTAATGAATATGATTGCAGAAGTGGAAACAATTTTGCTGAGCGAATTTACTTTAATTAAACTTGATCTGCAGTACATCTGTAATACTATGTCCACAGACCTACACCCATTACCATTTGCTTTATACTTCGTCTTCTAGTTATCCACAGAATGGACATGTTCATCAGAATGAGAGTGATGGGGCTTGCAGGACCTGTTGAAGTCAAACCCCTGAAAGAGGGTATGGCTGTTGAAACCGGAGCAGACATCCTTGGGGAGATATTTGTCTTCTCGATTGGAGCTGGTATCCTGGCTGCAGAATACTACAGATCAACTTCTAAGGAAGCACGCAGAGAGCAGTATCAATTAGATCAAATTAACGAAATCAATGCTAAATTGGAACATTTTAGTGGATCATTACAAATTATGGAGGATGAAATTAAAGAATTAAGGAGTAGAGTAGACAAAACTGAGAACAATAAATCAAAAAAGAAAGTTGTTTTGTAGTTCCTTTTATGTATGTCTGAATCATTTCACTGTTTATGGAGCATGTGCATGTGATTAGGTACGAGGAGCATGTGTATGATTGGGTATGATAGTATGGGCTAAGATGGGTAATCCAAAACAGTGCTAACTCTATGCAGCTGGCATCCAGATATCTTCCAGTCTCAGTGGTAAACCTCTTGTGAGCATACATTACAAGGAGGGAGAGCAAACAAATTGTGGCCACACACATAAATAAACTCACATAAGCTCTGCTCTACACATAATGCATGTACATACAAGAGCAGATCTAAACTCTCGTTCATTTTTATTTACTCAGAATTTCTTGTGAACTGGTCTATTATCTATGGTTCTAATTATGAGAATGCCCTTGGGATCTGTGGAAGTCCCAATCCTTGCTTGGCATCATCCCCCCCCCCCCCCCCACACACACACACAAATCACAAATTGCTGGAAAGCAGCAGAGAAAAAATTGGCAAGCCACGCGGTGGCGCCAGTGGAAGCATTGACTGTGTACTGGTGGGTTGCCTACTACCCCGTATGCATGGTATGCAAGAGTAGCTAACCTACAGACGTGCGTACAGTAGGGGCAAATTACCCTGTTAGCGCCTCTCGACCGTGCGACTGGACAGCGGGAGCGGCTCCGTGAAGCGGAAGGCGTGTATTACTAGCACTACACTAACAGATCTGACACAGGGCGATCTATGCTAATGGAGTGCTATACGCTAACTTCCGGTTAGGAAAGGACGCCGAATGTATTTATAGCGTCGTTGGTTCGATACACAATACTTGTGGTTCCATTATCATTAATTTCAGCTCTTCAAAAGTATTCTTAAATATTTTAGATTGCCATACAATATGAATCTAAAGATTCCATCTTGACAAAGATTCAGAACCAAAAGCTTAAACTATATATCATTTAAGCTCAAGCCCAAAATTTTACCTGCACTATATACTATTGCTCCGCACATGAAACAAAGATGTGTTCAAATGAATACACTTTACAGAACTTCCAATCACAATGATGTGTTCATAAGGGAAACGGGTACAACAGACAGTGAAAATTAAAAACATGTACATAATAACACAGCCAGTTCATGTTTGTGCTCTAGTGTTTAGAGATTTCTTCATGAATTCTTGCAGGGCATTTAATCTGGCATCAATTTCAGACAATTCCATGGAGCGATCTGAAATGTTGCCGCCTAAAATGACAAAGATAGGTAGTCGTAAGTGATACTCTTAAAACACAATCACAGACTCAATAGAGGCGTACTCTGCTGTGCCGTTTTTCTTCTGGTAGGCTGTCCAGGTGTGTTGCTGACCGCAGGGGACTGAGGGCTGTCCCAAGCTTTTCGAACAGTTCGTACCTGCTGCACACCAGACCCTGTCCTATTTCTATTTATAAATACCAAGACAACAGAGCAGTGTTTGTGGGCAGATTGTACAGTGTTCTCCCCAGGTATCTTAAGGCATGTCGTCGGTCAAACATGCCTTCCTGTCTAAAGTTCAATTATTATAATATACTATTTGTAGAGAAAGAAACATGCATGAATTTATAGATTATTGAAAAGCTATTATGTTTAGTACACATCATGCTAGTGCCCAAAACTGAATCTGAAAGCAATTTGGGATGCATTGTACTGGTACAGTATGTATATGTATGATGACATCAGGGATTTTTCTAGAAAAAATGCCAGGGGGGCATATTGAAGTTTTCTACACTTCAGGGGGGGGGGCAAAGTGCCCCCCCTGCCTCCCTCTAAAAAAAAACTAAACATATGTATGCATGTGTGCATGTAGATATTCAACATGCCTGAAATTAATTCCGGGGAGAACACTGTTATACTGTACAGTGCACCACATGTACGTACACTAGACTAGTGCAAAGGTGCTACTGAGCAACTGTGTGTTACAGACAAGAGCATTACGGTTGAAAGGACTTACAGTGCACGCCCCTGTACTTTTCCACTTCGCAACTGAGTGATGGAATTCTCACTGTCTGATCTTGTCAGAGATGATTGTCGGGAAGAGGATCTTGTCGAAGCTTTGCTACTGGCATTGCTGCCCACTGGAAAGGGCCAAACAACCAATGAAAAAGATAAGCACACACATGCATGCACGCATGCACACATGCACACATGCGCACATGCACGCACGCACACACACACACACACACACACACACACACACACACACACACACACACACACACACACACACACACAGAGAGTTGTCCATACGCACAATGCACATATACCAACCGTAATGTAAATACACACCTGAAGACGTCCGAGATCTCTGTCCTTGAGTGTCTACCAAAAGAAAAAATGGTAAGTAGCTGAAACACAATATTATTGCAAGCAGGTTAGTACATGCATGTACACAGTGCCTAGTGTGAGGCCCACATGTAGTTCTACTCACATCCTGTGTATAGCCTATTTGATGGCGATGGTCTTGGGGGCCTTTGAGTGCTTGATCTTCCCTTTTCTAGGGAATTTGAACGTGATCTCAGTCTACTTGAACTACTCACAAGTTTTCCTCTCCTGGAGTGATGTAAAACTATAGATGGTAGACAATACAGGTGCAACAATTCCAAATGCACACAAGCACAAGTTGAGCAAGGACTGTACACAAAGCTCCTCATTGACTGACCCCAACCTAAGATTGGAGTCTTGCTGTTTTCTTAGCTTGTCTTGAATGTATGCAGTAGGATCAAAGCGAGGGAAGCGTCCTCCTAAGTAGTGAACAACAGTGTTTTGCATACATGCATAATCCACTACAAATGTGTGTACACATACACCCATACACCCACACTCAGACATACATGTCTACACATAAACACACACACACACACACACACACACACACACACACACACACACACACACACACACACACACACACACACACACCTGATGGAGAAGGTGTTTTCATTCTGTACTTTGAAGGATTGGGATGTGCCTGTCTTTTAAACTGCCTCTCAGCTGAGTTAGTTCTCTGTCTCACGGCTCTCCCCACACCATTCTTTGTGGTGGAACGCGATTGCTGAGAATAGATCTGTCCTTGCTTGTAAACTGCTAATTCATTTGATACACTCTTTAAACGAATTCTCAGATTTCTCTCTGAGCTCCTCAATTCGTCCAACTACATGGAGCAAGACACCACATAACACTGATAATATAAACAGTTCATTGCATGGAAGACTCACTTCTTCCATCAGTTCCCGGATCTCCTGTGTCTTCTTCTGAGCCAGTCTCTGGTACTTTGACTTCTCTTTCGCCAGCTCTGCCTATGTGAGGGAGAAGACTCATATCTGCTTCAGTTATTGCTACATGTACACATTAGCACTTCCTGCTGAATCTATTATATTAGGGATGTCATTACTATGTCCAA
The DNA here is from genome assembly GCA_963170055.1 of Halisarca cf. caerulea. NCBI lineage: Eukaryota > Metazoa > Porifera > Demospongiae > Chondrillida > Halisarcidae > Halisarca > Halisarca cf. caerulea. The sequence continues at coordinate 601,047 of CAUJGJ010000002.1, forward strand.
AGAACAAAGGGTACATACATACACGAAGCACACATGAATACACTGCAGAGATGCCCAAACACATGTACACATACACGCACACACACTCACGCACGCACGCACACACACTCACGCACGCACACACACACACACACACACACACACACACACACACACACACACACACACACACACACACACACACACACACACGTACACATACACACGTACACACACACACAAAGTACATAATTAACCTCCAAGTTTCGTACAGCTTGTTTTAGAATTTTAATCTGCTTAGCAGCAGTACCATCACGACTCAATGTAACTTCATTCTTGAAAGCTTCAAACAGCTCCTCTAGTTCTTCCTTTTCTTGCAATATAAGATCATAACTGCAAATTTACAATGCGAATTGGATACTTTCCTATCTTTAATTACAAATACAAGATTAGACAAGATGCATGTGTTGTGTTTTGGAGCATAAGCCGGTAGGACTAGCCTAGTGCATGTAAAGTTAATGCATCATCATTTACATATAAAACAAACAACATACTGTTGAGTTTTATCTCAATTCTTCATGCTGCTATCTCAAATTTTTGGTTAATGCCCCAAGTGCTCACAGTGAAAATACCATAGATATGGATTTTTTCACAGACTTAAAATTTTACTAATATTGCATGCTGAAGAAATCATTCACAATCTAATTGTTGTGTTTAACAAACACAGTATACGTCTAATTATACATACATAATGGCAACAAATGACTTGTAAATTTTTGCAATCACAGCCTAACCCACAAATTTACAAAAATATTATCCTAGCAAAAATCCACATCTAGGATACCCACATACTAGATCAGTATACAGTGAAACCTCCATAATCAGGACACCACTTGGACCATGGTTAGCTGTCCTGTATATGGAGGTGTCCTTATATTTCGGAGGATTCAAATGTACACATGTCAATTTGAGGGACTTCAATAGGACAGAGAAATGGAGGTTTCTGCATTTCTGGTACCTTGTGCATGCTACAGCAAGATGCATGCTTTCCCCATGCATGACTCACTCCTGCTGCAGACGGAGAACATCGGAGCTCTTCAAATGCCCTCTGGTTTGGGTCTTCTGCAGTGCAGCTACCTCTGCCTGCAGTTTCCTTATAGTCTCTTGCAACTTTGTAGGGTCTGTCTTGCCAGCATAGGGCAGGGACAGAGGGTAGTGTATACGGTCAAACTCAGCTGAATATGTGAGAATGAGATAGCGTTTGGAATGCAGCTGTGACTGAGCTGACTTTGGACCCGGTGACATTCCTCTGTGAGTACTGCCTCCATATTTCTGGCTACGTAAGACTTCCAGATCAGCATAAGTCAACAAGTCTAGTGACACACTATCACTACTTCTTGTAATGGCTGCTCTCAGCATGCTAATGAACACACTAAACTGCTTGTAATTTCCAGTTTTTCTAGTAAGTTCTTCCAGTTCTAGAAATAATTAATCGCGGATACGTGCTAAAACCCTCAAAACTCAGAAATAATGCACTTTAAAAAGGACATGCTTACGCTTTGGGTCAAAAACTGCCTTCCAAACATCTGCAGAGTGACTATCCTCAACTTCTACAGTAAGAGTACTTCCATCCACTGTCATTGATACTGAATAGTCAACTTGTCCGAATCGCCAGCGCTCGGATACTTCTTCCTTCTTTGCCATACTTTGCTTTGCTAAGTACACCGCCTTTTTCGAAGGGAAGCGTCACGTGACTTCTCCAAACAAAAAATGGCGCGGGTTGTTGCAGATACTGAGGAGGAGTATAAATGCGACTATGTTATCACAGGTACCTGCCGATTCATGTGTCCAGAAGAGGAGATAGTAAGGTATCATTGGAGCATTAGTACTGGCAAATACCATGTGCTAATTTATAAACATTTCTATTTGTAGACGAGAAAAGGATGGTTTACTCAGTGTGCTTGAGATTGATCATACTAAGTCTCGTGCAGATAAGCAGATGACCAGTTCTTCATTGGCTATAAAGGAATTTGTGCGTTCCGGAGCGGGTAGGGATTTAACACAGGCCCACCTGCTACGTCCAGTACATGTGTTATTGGAAACAATGGGATATTTGCTCAACAAGTACATGATTGTGAATGCCTTCATGTTTGTGTTGTTACCTCGAATCTCCATTTGTTAAGGATTGTTGTACGAACTGATGTTGATTGGTTAACAGTGTATAATTTTGTGAACAACCGACTAAAGTGCATCGCTCAAGATATGACAGTTCAAGTAGGTGTGGGAGTTATAGTCTTGCATGATTCCAATCCAAGTCTTCGTTTGTTATTAGTTTTGCCAATTTTTCCTAGTGCATTGAGGGACTGGAAGCAGTGACCATTTTTGAGCAGATGATCAGATTTTACCTCTATTCCCAGGCCAGGTTTGTTGTGTACATAGACAAATATGAGTAATATGTGTGAAGAGGTTACCAGGAGCTACACTGACTGACGCACACATGTGTGCACATGTGAAATACACATACATGCACACACGCACGCACACACACACACACAAACACAAACACACACACACAACACACCACACACACACAAACACACACACCACACACACACACACACACACACACACACACACACACACACACAAACACAAATACACACACAACACACCACACACACACAAACACACACACACACACCACACACACACACACACACACACACACACACACACACACACACAGAGGTCAGTGTATTGTCAGAGCATGGTGGGTCTGAAGAGTACTAAATATGCTAAATACATGCATGGATGACTTCTTGAAGTCACATCCTTCTTTGCTCCTTTCCCTGTAGGTTGGCAAATGAGAGTGTGGACAATTTTAATCCCGTTTTGAACCATCAGTTGTTCCAGAAGTGCCTTCATAAGTTGATGACATTGTATGAGCAGAATTCTGTAAATTTTAAACAAAGATCTGAATTTAATGGCTACTTCATATTATCTTATATTGGTAAGTGTGTGTGTGTGTGTGTGTGTGTGTGTGTGTGTGTGTGTGTGTGTCACACATGTATCCAAACAACCCCATTGATAGACCTAGTAACTATGGGGTTGGTGGGTACAACTGGGTACATTGGTCTTGTAAACCAGACCTCAATCCACCCGCCATTTATTTCCACTCACATACATATAAATGGCAGGTGGTTTGGGGTCTGGTTCACTAGACTAGCTTCATGTATGCCAATGCACATTATATCTTGTTATCTACTGTCCAATGTACACATGTTTCTTGTGTTCAAAATACAAGGACGTCTGAATGTGTGCATGTCTGTGACCGTGCCTGTGCCTGAATGGTTCTTGTGCCACACACTTTTCACAATCCACAGAGGTTGATGGTCATTTTCACTATAAATTGCGAACATCATACCAATGTACATGTATGGTGGATATTTATAGGAATTTTGTCTAGACCAGTGTATGTTTGTAATGGGTCTGACTGTGTTATGTCAAGCATTGTGAATCCACTTCTTCTCCAGCTACACAACACTACTACAATAGCCATCCCTAAGGTGCATTGTGTACAGTTGTGCTTCTTGTGTTGTTGGCTGTGTTGTAGTTGATATGTACCCTTTTGTGTTCTTAGGTACAACAGAATCTTTCCGCTGTTTCTGCTCCATACCCAAGGCCTTCAGGTTGGTATTTGTCTTGTGTATTTTCTTGATGTCCTTCGGCAGTGGTATGTTGGTTTACTCCAATACAGAATGCAGGAAGAACTACTTGCAATTCACAAGTTAAATTGTGCTATTGTACATGGAAACTTTGTCCGATTCTTTCGCCTTGCTAAAAGACTCCAACCTTTGTCTCGAAGTGTACTCTTAACCAAAGTTGACTTACTCAGACAGTATGAAGCAGTTACTTGATGCATGATTCTTCATATATCCACTCCATGGTGTATGGTTTGCTTTGTGCAGAGATGGTCTTCGTGTGTTAAATGTCGGGTGTGGTGCCAAGATGACGTCAAAGGTACCTCTGAAGTAAGTTGCATGTATGTTGCTATAGAGTACAGTACAGCTGTCCAGTACACCTGTCCTTGTACACTTCTATACAACACAGTATAGCCCTGCATGTTTGGTGCCTACTTCAAGGGCTCTACATAGGGCTCTACATCAATATGTCGTGGAGTTCACAACACTAGCACTTGTTGTACTTCTCACAAAAATGTAAACTTAGCCCCTTTTAGAGCTCCTGTCATGCACATCTATCTTCTGCTACACACACATATGCATATGCTCCTGCTGCACACACATATGTACATGCTCCTGCTGCACACACATATGTACATGCTCCTGCTGCACACACATATGCACATGCTCCTGCTGCACACACACATATGTACATGCTCCTGCTGCACACACATATGCACATGCTCCTGCTGCACACACATATGTACATGCTCCTGCTGCACACACATATGCACATACTCCTGCTGCACACACACATATGTACATGCTCCTGCTGCACACACATATGCACATGCTCCTGCTGCACACACATATGTACATGCTCCTGCTGCACACACATATGCACATGCTCCTGCTGCACACACATATGTACATGCTCCTGCTGCACACACATATGTACATGCTCCTGCTGCACACACATATGTACATGCTCCTGCTGCACACACATATGCACATGCTCCTGCTCACACACATATGCACATGCTCCTGCTACCTAGTACATGTAACCAACTGTCAATGTACATGTACTCGGATACTTACATTTTGAATTTCTGTTGAGCACTGCAACAGGGAAGCGGTGCTCATGCTCCAACCAGGTTGGGATTTCACTAGTATGCATGTGAGTGTACTCGCACCAGTTCACTAGTACGCATGTGAGTGTACTCACACCAGTTCACTAGTGCACATGTGAGTGTACTCACACCAGTTCACTAGTACGCATGTGAGTGTACTCACACCAGTTCACTAGTACACATGTGAGTGTACTCACACCAGTTCACTAGTACACATGTGAGTGTACTCACACCAGTTCACTAGTACACATGTGAGTGTACTCACACCAGTTCACTAGTACACATGTGAGTGTACTCACACCAGTTCACTAGTACACATGTGAGTGTACTCACACCATGTATCTTACATGATTGCTTTTTGATTGCAGGCTACTGCAGGCCCTCTTCGATCTTCCAAGTCTTGAGGCAATGCACAGTCTATGTACTTGCCATGGTGAGAACACCACTACCGCATCATTTACATTGTGTATTTTTGACAAGAGTTTACTGCAATACTCTTCTGTATGTGTGTACATATATACATACACATCAGGACTCAGTGCTGATGATTGTGTTATTTTCAATAAAGCGGATTTTGTAGCAAAGGTGGGTTGATGCACTTATGCTCATACATAGCCAGACAACTACTACTTGATGAGGAGTTGGTATTTGCCCTCTTCCCAGAATCCAGTCCAGTTTGTATCCCAAACGTATGAAATAGGGGTGTCCTCTATCACAAGTGTCAGTGATCTACTGATTGGAGGAACCAAAGTGGTTATACAAATGAATATATAACAAATATAAATTTGTCCCCATTATTATTTTCCAAGGAAACAAGTAATATTGTGTGTATATAAATTATTGTACAGCCAACAAATCGTGCATTTTTACATGTATTTTTGTGGTCTCCGTCGCATTATTGACCATTGTCATAAGCATTTGCAGCAACTGACATGAAATGTTAAAACCCTTGTGCCCACAGAACATCACCACACTCCTGGGGAGCAGATCCCATTGCTTTCACATACAGTAGAACTTAATCAAGAAGAGCACTTTTTAGACAATTTTTTCTGCTTTAGTAAGCCCTGTTTGGTTTGCTCTAGTACAGTACATGTATCACTATATCCTCCTGAAAAGAAGAACTTCTGATAATTAGAACTACTTTTGTAGTTGTGTCTTGAGGGTGTTTGACTGCAGGAGAAAATATGGAGTTATATATCATGCGTATGTGTGAACCTCTCTAGTCCGCCTCCCTATAATCTACCATAAAACTGATATTCCCAATTGTTGCACATGAGAGGTTTCTCTGCATGCACGTATATTGTTGTCGGTAATGTAGCCATTTATTGCTATTGTGAGGTGCCCTGATATTGATTTGATGACTACATACGATGATGTTGATCAGAGAAGTCTGTACAAGTGCTGAAGATAAATTTAGCAGTTAAAAACCAAGAAACTTTATTCACTCCATGACAGATGTCAAGATGTACTTCCCTCCTCTGTGTGTCCTTCTTTCTCCAGTTTTGTTTTATATTCATCAAAGATCTTTTTTCTCTCAAAATACTTAACCTGGTAAAAAAACATTTTGATAAATTCAGACTACACTATACCTGTCAGCATACATTGCACAAAGCATATGGAAAGCCAAAGTGGACAAATTTGGAAAAGATTCTCAGTGAACAATTCCCGATATTCGGTGAACAGTTCTCGATACTCGGTGAACAATTCTCGATACTTGGAGAACAATTCTCAATACTTATTGAACAATTCTCGATACTTGGAGAACAATTCTCAATACTCGGCGAACAATTCCCGATACTTGGTGAACAATTCCCGATACTTGGTGAACAGTGACATTGCCACAGGTAAAACTGGTCATGCACTTGCAGATCACATGATCATTTACATAGGATAGTGTGAAGATCATGTGATGGTAAAGATGTTTAGTCTGGTGCCTTTGGTATCAAGATGGGTCACGCACACACACACACACACACACACACACACACACACAAAGTATCAAGAATTGTTAACCAAGTATCGAGAATTGTTCACCGAGTATAGGGAATTGTTCACTGAGAATCTTTTCTAAATAGAGTCACACTCACCCAAGATGGTAAGCAGCTACTTTCATACTTCTGCTTCTCCTTTACGCATTTACTACGGTCTTCGTCATTCTTCATTAAACATTCAAAGTAAGCGTCTCGGTTGATGTAGCATTCGCGTCTTTGGGACCCGCTGGGAGCAGATTTTTCCATGGCTATCGATGTTTGTACGGACGTCCACCTCACATATGGTCGGTCCCCAAATTCATTCCAAACGAGTTTCGAGCTGCAAGTGCATGACGTCACGGAGGCTTGCTGTTGCAATATAACCATATTTGGTAACAACGTCCTCTTCCGACGGTCTATTACCTTGCCTTCAGGTCTGTCTTTTGTGTTTCAGAGTTTGTAGAGAAAGAAAGCAGCCAAAATGGTAGGTTCATCGTTGTTCGCGTGTCTACATTGTGTCCCTCACTGCACCGATTTTTTTTATTTACAGACTAGTATGTCAGGGATAGCTGTTGATCCAGCAGTCACGGCTTTGTTCAACGAAATAAAGTTACGTTCAACTCATAAATGGGCAACCTTTAAAATCGTAGATAAGAAGAATGTTGAAGTGGATGAAAAGGGGGACCGCTGTATCACGGAAACGCCTGAAGAGGACAAGGCACAATTTGATATTCTGATGTCTAAGATGACCAAGGAACCTCGTTATTGCTTGTACGATTTTGGTTTTACAAATAAGGAGGGTAGAAAGATTAACAAGTTGGCTTTCATATTTTGGTAAGTCTTGCTAAAGCTATGTCAGTGTACTCTCCCAGAATTTGTTCAAGTAGTCGTTCCTTACCATCTTTGTGAGGTTAAAAGCAGTGACCATCAGTGCAGCGGAGAGTGCCATTGCCCTTAGGTTAACTCATGACTTGGTTGAACAGAAGGCAGCCTTGTGTATGCGTAGTTGTTCTTTGTAGGCAATGTGGGCACCATCGACATCATTGTCATAAGGTAACCCCATCATGGTTTGTAATATCTATGATCAGACCTAGACTGATATTAATGGATGTTTGACACTAACACAATAACAAGTATAGTGACTGCATTATTAAGTAGTTCTTTATCAGTGACATTTAAAGAAATGTGCTGAACTAAGCAATATCATTGTAGTTTCGTATCCAAAACTTATGTGTACAGAAAAATGAAATATTCTATATAAAGACTGATTCTTCTTGATCCAGTGCCACTATAGTGGCTCGCACGTGACCAATCCGTATTGTGGGCTAAATGGTGATTTTGCGTAACTGTTATTGTGGATGAGCCACTGTAATGGCTCCTTCTTTTCTATCATTTTTGGAACGAATTCAATTGCTTTGGTCACAACGAACACTTTTAAAGCTAGCCAAGTTTATAAGAAGCACAAATAAGTATGTACAGTATGTACAGTATGTACAGTGGGGCTTGCTTAGTGAGTAGCTGGTTTAGCACATACTCCCGGATAGCAAGTACTCCTCGTTCTGTCCCTACACTGGTGTATACCTCATGTACATAAACCAACCTGATAGTAAGCACCTGGTTTAGTACATACTCCTGGATAATAAGTGCAAACCAACCCTGATAGTAAGTACCTCTGATAATATGTACTGAATGTGTGTCCCCTTCAAGGTATGTACTAAGCAAATTTCACTTCAGCTAAAAGAATTTTTCCACACACTGGCTTGAAATAGATGCACGTAAAATTTTAGAAAATTTTGCTAAATTTGCTTATCCCCTGCATAGTGGCTTGTCCACAATGCCACGTTTTTTGCGAGCACTGAAGTCTCACAATAAAGGGTTAAAGGAGCGAACTGTGTCTGTGCGTAGTGATTGTGTAAGACAACCCTTGCATGCATAATATCTAATATATTTTATCTGTAGCTTTGTGTTTTGTCTATCATTACCCAGTCTGCATGTCCATTGGGGTTTTTTGCCTTTGTGGAATGATATTTTTGTGACCATTTTTTGGCTCATTACAGTGGAAATTCACAAGAAATCTTACATTGAATTGTTGCATAATATAGTAAATAATTTATGCATGCCACTAAGATATCTTGACTGGTTATAGTGAGTTTCTGGCGTAGTGTAGTCTGGCTTGCTACGACCATCCCACTAATACCCCTTTTACATGGATCCTTTAATCCAGATTGAATCTAGATTGAATCCAGATCAGCGTGTTCACATGCACAAGTTAATCCGGATCAAGAATGTGGATTGACACCACCTTCACAGGTGGTCTAGGCTTGATCCAGATTAGTTAAATCGGAATTGAATCCAGATTAGGCTTCCATGTAAAAGGGGTATAAGTGCCGGGGGTGGGGAAAGGGAGGAATGGTCTAGCAGCAATAGAGACTCATTCACACCTTGCGAGTACACATGTAAACAGCTGAAATCGGATAAAATCATTGATTCATGTACAAACATCATTGTATATGATCAGTGATGGACAAGTACAGTTGGCTCTGCCGCGTATGCTGTGATATTTTGGAAAAGCAGACATACACGACCAAAATGGGAGTTCAGGCAACTCAAGTGGGTAAAGCACTTCAGCAGCTAATGGACTTCAACATTAGTGAAGAAAAGGGTACCGCATGCTTGTGCAGAGGTCACTACAAATTTGTTGTAGCTTTGAGGAGGCAAAAGAGAAAACAGATCGAAAATATCAGAGTAAAACAGCAGAATGTCCTCAGTAGAGTTATGTTTTTAAACATCCAAGCATGTAAAGGAGCCTACAACACTGATGGCTCTTTTCGAAATGGTGATCTAGATGTAAAGTGTCCATGTTTTCAGCTTTAACTGTGTTTTTTGACCTCACATCAAGTATCTATGTTTTGACCCAAAATTGGGTCATAAAAGGTGTGAACTAATCTCTATTGCCACTAGACCGTCCTCCCTGCCCCCAGGACTTAGTGGGACTAGACCGTCCTCCCTGCCCCCGGGGCTTAGTGGGACTAGACCGTCCTCCCTGCCCCCGGGGCTTAGTGGGACTAGACCGTCCTCCCTGCCCCCAGGGCTTAGTGGGACTAGACCGTCCTCCCTGCCCCCGGGGCTTAGTGGGACTAGACCGTCCTCCCTGCCCCCAGGGCTTAGTGGGACTAGACCGTCCTCCCTGCCCCCGGGGCTTAGTGGGACTAGACCGTCCTCCCTGCCCCCAGGGCTTAGTGGGACTAGACCGTCCTCCCTGCCCCCAGGGCTTAGTGGGACAGCCGTAGCAAGCCAGACTAGGTATAAGGGAAGAATATTCATTGTCTCCTAGGAGTTGTTATGATGAGATTCCACTGTGTCTTTCTGCTGGTGAAGTCTTCCTTTATGAATTGTTTCCAGTCTTGTAGAGCTATGTTGTGGCTTTTTGAAACTATTGCAACAATTGATGATTCTCTTTGCATTGTTTAAGCTCAAAGATTGGCCGGGAGGCTCGGGGTGAAAGCCCTGTGGACTCCTGAAAACATTTTACATAACATCTAAAATGTCCATGTCGGGGATTCATGTACTCCAATACATTTTGAGAAAGATGCAAAGGACACATTTGACACAATTGTTGGTTACCTTTTCAGCTATAACTTTGAAACGCTTGAGCATTACATTCCTGAACATTAAAGCTGTATTACGCCTACTTTCAGCGAAAAAATAGAACATGGTCTCGAATGCCCTATTTCAGTAGCTCGCTGACATGGAAATTTTCTCAATAGAAAACATTCAGTGATCCTTCATCACATAATTTGAATTCTTGCTTGAAACTCATCTTGAAACTGGCTTGAGCACAAGGAAGCTAGTAATAGAAGGGATTTTGAATGTGAAGAAGTGAATTGCTGATCAATTAATGTTGAGATATACTTTGAATAATTAAAGTCAATCTTGAAGAAAGACGACATTGGTACTTCCATAACCATTGAAGTCTAGCTATATGGGTGGTTCGTCTTTTAGTTAATTGTTCCACAACTGATTTCCATATCTGCTGAGCGAAAGGCATCGTTGTCATACGTAAGTACGCATGGAAGCAGGTTAAGCCATTTAGCAATGTGCAGAAGAACGTAATTGTCCTTTGGTTCTGGGAAGAAGGGGGGCGAGCAATTATTTAAGGCCTGGTAGGTGATACAGTACACTGTGTATCTCCAGTGGTAAATTTGTAACTGATTTGCATGCCAGTGTGGTAATTTGGTTTGGTTGCTCAAGACAGACAACTGAAAACCCATGTTTCTGCTGTGTACTTGGTGTTCATAAGTTGTGTGTTCCACATGTACTTGTATGGCATTTTACAGGTCTCCAGACGATGGCTTAACTAAAGATAAGATGATCTACGCTAGCACTAAAGACACGGCCAAGAAGGCATTTAGTGGCCTTTCGCTGGAGTTTCAGATCACCGATGACAGTGAGAAGGAATATGGTCCCATTCAAGCTGAAGTGGAGAAAAAGGCATAAGTGTACCATCTTAGTACTAGTGTGTTGATTAGCTGTTCTGTCCTCATAGAACATTATTAAAGATTGTTAAGTTAGTGTAGATAATTAGCCTTGCACTAATCTTTGTATCAATTGCCTGCAATGTTGTTCTATTAATATTGACCATTTCATTAGTGTTTGATTGTGAATTGAGTGCAGTCGCACCTGGTTTATCTAAAAACCTTATTTGATATCCGTCACTGTGCTGGGAATCCCCATCACTAAGCTGTGTACGATCTAACCTGGTTTGTTGTATGTTATGAGGAACAGATGTTGGATGAACGAGGGCCCACTCTGATTGCACACGTGCAGCCATTTTCGCAGTGATCATTATCTTGGTTACTTATTTGACTGGGGAAGACAATGTGGCCTCTGCTTTAGGCAACTAGTAGTCAACTTTCTATGAGAGATAGTGTGGGCTTACGTGATACGTAAGTGGCTGTGTGTATTGACCAGTGGTATCGGTCTTGGCTGCGATACAGGAGCATCCGGGGCAGCATGTCAGTGGGAGATGTACCAGGTTTGGTGGCTGTGGGTGGGACACTGTGGAGTAACATAAGCAGCTGTAATGTCATTCATGATGCTATAGTTGTAGGCGGAGTTAATACCCAGCCTGTGCATATTCCCATAGTGTAGAATATTAATTTAAACTTTATGTATGTATATTACACGTACATGTGTATATGTTGTACATACTACACATTTTCTGTGTCTTTCAGTGATGAGTGATTGATGCTTTGATCATGATTCAGATTTTTTTAATTGGAGGTCAATCATTTTTGGTGCAAATTCTAAGGCATTCTATATTATGCCAAAAAGTGACACAGCAGTGTAGGAAGGGCACACACTATTTCGTGTGGTTCTGAGCTCCTTACATCCTCCACATAGCTTGCAGTATGCACAAGGTTTGTGCCCATATATGGGCCTGTAGGCTACAACATGGCTGAGTCATCCTGCACTGCAGCAGTTCTGTATTAGCTGCAGCTGCTGATCACAGGGGTTGGCCGCTGATGTCAGATGCTGGACTGCAACAGTGACACAGCACAACTTGTCAGTGGACTAGTGGTGCAGCTGTTTCTGCATATTATGGAGTATGACATCATAGTATTTCTGAATGTTACACAGTCTGTGTTATACTGACCGCACCTGTGTTATACTGACTGTACCTGTGTTATACTGACTGCACCTGTGTTATACTGACTGTAACTGTGTTATATTGACAGTAACTGTGTTATACTGACTGAACCTGTGTTATACTGACTGAGCCATTATACTGACTGAACCTGTGTTATACTGACTGTACATATGTGCTACATCGACGGACTCTATGTGCTATGATGGACTTTGTGTGCTTATACTGAGCAGATGGACATGATACACTGATTGAGGGGATGGGCATGTGGCTATTATCAAAATATGCACAATCCACAGATGACACCACTGTACAGATGACACCACTGTACAGATGACACCACTGTACACATGGGATGCCAACTGGTGCAATTTTACTGAATTTACAGAAATAAAATGCATTGCAATTCAGGTTAATCCAGTCAAGGCCTTCTAGACACTCAGCACAATCTGTCCATTGTCGTTTCCAAGAAGAAGGGTGTGGTTGTGTTTTAACGGAACACAAGACAATAGAGTTCCTTTCAGAGTTTTGCTGTGGACTCTCACACTTCGAGGAGGTCTGACAAGCTACAAATGTGTGTGTGTGTGGGGGGGGGGGGGGGGGGGGAGGAAAGATACTTGATATGGCATTCAGCATAACATACACAATACAATACACAGACACCGTACAGAGTAGGTGAGGTCCGCATGGTGTAGAGTATAGAGTAGGTGAGGTCCGCATGGTGTAGAGTATAGAGTAGGTGAGGTCCATATGGTGTAGAGTATAGAGTAGGTGAGGTCCGCATGGTGTAGAGTATAGAGTAGGTGAGGTCCGCATGGTGTAGAGTATAGAGTAGGTGAGGTCCGCATGGTGTAGAGTATAGAGTAGGTGAGGTCCGCATGGTGTAGAGTATAGAGTAGGTGAGGTCCGCATGGTGTAGAGTATAGAGTAGGTGAGGTCCATATGGTGCAGATGCTGTGAAATATGGACATTTGGAAACTAAGGAATCTGAACATTTGTATGGGGAACAGATACAAACAGTATGTTAACACTGCAAGGTCTTAGGAGGTGGAGTGAAGAAGGGATGAGAGGAATAGTGTGTAACGGGAGAGGGAAGAGGAGTGAAGGTGTGAGAGGGAGAGGGGAGAGGAGTGAAGGTGTGAGAAGGAGAGAGGAGTGAAGGTGTGAGAGGGAGAGGGGAGCCAGTGAGGGGTGATGGCATGGGAGGGGGGAAAGAATGAGGAGTGATGGTGTGTGAGAGGAAGATTATGGAGAGGATATCAGGATATTGTTTAACTTCTGTCTCATTTTCTTACATTCATACAACTGCCATGGATGAGCTAAAGGTCCACAACCCTCCTAATACCATACATGCACAATACATCAGTGACGGCCCATCGAGATTCCATCTGTTACTGGACAACGGAAGATGCTTACCTGTGTTTCAATGTTGTTGTAGAAAACTAGCTGATTTCCAGATGATACTCCAATGAGCTGCTCATTAAGGACCTCAAACGTTTGAACAACTTGTGACGAATCTACAGACATTCGAAAGACAAGACAAAAAGAGTAATAACGTAAAACACTAAGTTTTGCCGTACAGACAATTGTTTGGAGTCGACTCAGTACCTTTTCTTGACTGCAACAATTCTCCTCTACTTGACCACATGACAACTCCTCCAGATGATGAGGTCATTAGGATGTGCCCTCTCTTGCTGCTTCTCATGGCTGTTATCTCCTGTCCAAATACAGGCTACAGGGGAGAGAGGAGAGTGACTACAGGCCACAGGAGAGAGAGGAGAGTGACTACAGGCCACAGGACAGAGGAGAGTGACTACAGACTACAGGAGAGAGAGGAGAGTGACTACAGGCCACAGGAGAGAGAGGAGAGTGACTACAGGCTACAGTACAGGAGAGAGTGGAAGGTGACTACAGGCCACAGGAGAGAGTGGAAGGTGACTACAGGCTACAGGAGAGAGAGGAGAGTGACTACAGGCTACAGGAGAGAGAGGAGGGTGACTACAGGCCACAGGAGAGAGAGGAGAGTGACTACAGGTCACAGGAGAGAGAGGAGAGTGACTACAGGCCACAGGACAGAGGAGAGTGACTACAGGCTACAGGAGAGAGAGGAGAGTGACTACAGGCCACAGGAGAGAGAGGAGGGTGACTACAGGCTACAGGAGAGAGAGGAGAGTGACTACAGGCTACAGGAGAGAGAGGAGGGTGACTACAGGCCACAGGAGAGAGAGGAGAGTGACTACAGGTCACAGGAGAGAGAGGAGAGTGACTACAGGCCACAGGACAGAGGAGAGTGACTACAGGCTACAGGAGAGAGAGGAGAGTGACTACAGGCCACAGAGGAGAGAGGAGGGTGACTACAGGCTACAGGAGAGAGAGGAGAGTGACTACAGGCTACAGGAGAGAGAGGAGGGTGACTACAGGCCACAGGAGAGAGAGGAGAGTGACTACAGGTCACAGGAGAGAGAGGAGAGTGACTACAGGCCACAGGACAGAGGAGAGTGACTACAGGCTACAGGAGAGAGAGGAGAGTGACTACAGGCCACAGGAGAGAGAGGAGGGTGACTACAGGCCACAGGAGAGAGAGGAGAGTGACTACAGGCTACAGGAGAGAGGAGAGTGACTACAGGCTACAGGAGAGAGAGGAGAGTGACTACAGGCCACAGGAGAGAGAGGAAGGTGACTACAGGCTACAGTACAGGAGAGAGTGGAAGGTGACTACAGGCCACAGGAGAGAGAGGAAGGTGACTACAGGCCACAGGACAGAGGAGAGTGACTACAGGCTACAGGAGAGAGAGGAGAGTAACTACAGGCTACAGGGGAGAGGAAAGTGACTACAGGCTACAGGGGAGAGAGGAGAGTGACTACAGGCTACAGGAGAGAGGAGAGTGACTGCAGGCCACAGGAGAGAGAGGAGAGTGACTACAGGCCACAGGAGAGTGACTACAGGCTACAGGAGAGAGTGGAGAGTGACTACAGGCCACAGGACAGAGGAGAGTGACTACAGGCTACAGTACAGGAGAGAGTGGAAGGTGACTACAGGCTACAGGAGAGAGAGGAGAGTGACTACAGGCCACAGGAGAGAGAGGAGAGTGACTACAGGCCACAGGAGAGAGAGGAGAGTGACTACAGGCTACAGTACAGGAGAGAGAGGAGAGTGACTACAGGCTACAGGAGAGAGAGGAGAGTGACTACAGGCTACAGTACAGGAGAGAGTGGAAGGTGACTACAGGCCACAGGAGAGAGAGGAGAGTGACTACAGGCCACAGGAGAGAGAGGAGAGTGACTACAGGCCACAGGAGAGTGACTACAGGCCACAGGAGAGAGTGGAGAGTGACTACAGGCCACAGGAGAGTGACTACAGGCTACAGGAGAGAGGAGAGTGACTACAGGCCACAGGAGAGAGTGGAGAGTGACTACAGGCCACAGGAGAGAGAGGAGAGTGACTACAGGCCACAGGAGAGAGAGGAGAGTGACTACAGGCTACAGGAGAGAGTGGAAGGTGACTACAGGCTACAGGAGAGTGACTACAGGCTACAGGAGAGTGACTACAGGCCACAGGAGAGAGAGGAGAGTGACTACAGGCCACAGGAGAGAGAGGAGAGTGACTACAGGCTACAGGAGAGAGGAGAGTAACTACAGGCCACAGGAGAGAGAGGAGAGTGACTACAGGCCACAGGAGAGAGAGGAGAGTGACTACAGGCCACAGGAGAGAGAGGAGAGTGACTACAGGCCACAGGAGAGAGAGGAGAGTGACTACAGGCCACAGGAGAGTGACTACAGGCCACAGGAGAGAGTGGAGAGTGACTACAGGCCACAGGAGAGAGAGGAGAGTGACTACAGGCCACAGGAGAGAGAGGAGAGTGACTACAGGCTACAGGAGAGAGAGGAGAGTGACTACAGGCTACAGGAGAGAGTGGAGAGTGACTACAGGCCACAGGAGAGAGAGGAGAGTGACTACAGGCCACAGGAGAGAGAGGAGAGTGACTACAGGCTACAGGAGAGAGTGGAAGGTGACTACAGGCTACAGGAGAGTGACTACAGGCTACAGGAGAGTGACTACAGGCCACAGGAGAGAGAGGAGAGTGACTACAGGCCACAGGAGAGAGAGGAGAGTGACTACAGGCTACAGGAGAGAGGAGAGTAACTACAGGCCACAGGAGAGAGAGGAGAGTGACTACAGGCCACAGGAGAGAGAGGAGAGTGACTACAGGCCACAGGAGAGAGAGGAGAGTGACTACAGGCCACAGGAGAGTGACTACAGGCCACAGGAGAGAGTGGAGAGTGACTACAGGCCACAGGAGAGAGAGGAGAGTGACTACAGGCCACAGGAGAGAGAGGAGAGTGACTACAGGCTACAGGAGAGAGTGGAAGGTGACTACAGGCTACAGGAGAGTGACTACAGGCTACAGGAGAGTGACTACAGGCCACAGGAGAGAGAGGAGAGTGACTACAGGCCACAGGAGAGAGAGGAGAGTGACTACAGGCTACAGGAGAGAGGAGAGTAACTACAGGCCACAGGAGAGAGAGGAGAGTGACTACAGGCCACAGGAGAGAGAGGAGAGTGACTACAGGCCACAGGAGAGAGAGGAGAGTGACTACAGGCCACAGGAGAGAGAGGAGAGTGACTACAGGCCACAGGAGAGTGACTACAGGCTACAGGAGAGAGTGGAGAGTGACTACAGGCCACAGGACAGAGGAGAGTGACTACAGGCCACAGGAGAGAGAGGAGAGTAACTACAGGCCACAGGAGAGAGAGGAGAGTGACTACAGGCTACAGGGGAGAGAGGAGAGTGACTACAGGCCACAGGACAGAGGAGAGTGACTACAGGCCACAGGAGAGAGAGGAGAGTAACTACAGGCCACAGGAGAGAGAGGAGAGTGACTACAGGCCACAGGAGAGTGACTACAGGCTACAGGAGAGAGTGGAGATTGACTACACTGTGCGTGTACTGCACACACACACCACCACACCCATTACCACTCCCACAACCACACCCTCTACAACACCCACTGAGAGTGTAGGACACACCCACTGTCACACGTACAATATCAATTGCCTTCCAGAACTTGAGTATTTCTCCATTCCGTGGGTCTACTGTGTGTACAGTACCACCAGTGAAGGCTCCTGCCACCCAACCACCGTTCTCATCGGAGGTCAGTTTTCTCAAAGTAGCATTACCTGTGTGTGTGTGTGTGTGTGTGTGTGTGTGTGTGTGTGTGTGTGTGTGTGTGTGTGTGTGTTCAAGTGAGTGAATGAGCATGTGTGTATAAGTGTAGCAGAAGGAGCAGGTATACAGTACACACAAGTACAGTACAAACAAGTACAGGACACACAAGTACAGAACACACTAGTACAGTACACACAAGTACAGGACACACTAGTACAGTACACACAAGTACAGGACACACTAGTACAGTACACACAAGTACAGAACACACTAGTACAGTACACACAAGTACAGAACACACTAGTACAGTACACACAAGTACAGGACACACTAGTACAGTACACACAAGTACAGAACACACTAGTACAGTACACACAAGTACAGGACACACTAGTACAGTACTGTACACACAAGTACAGTACACACTAGTACAGTACACACTATTACAGGACACACTAGTACAGTACACACAAGTACAGGACACACTAGTACAGGACAAACAAGTACAGAACACATTGATCCACATAAAACATGAAAGATTGCTATTGTGGGTTGAAATTCCTTTGTGCAATGTTTACATGACACATTTGTATAAGTTCTAGTTCTTTCTTACGATGGAATCTATAAATTTGCAATAATTTTAAAGTACAATACATTGTAAATAACACCAAGTGGCAATCTTTTACAGGCACAATCTCTTCACTGACTTCAGTATTCACCACTTGTCAATAGAAGGAAATACATACCATACACCATGTACAGCTAACAATGCTTGTTGCTAAGCAACACAAAGCAAACAACTCCATTTTACCTTTGAGATTGATATCCTAATTAGGCAACCCACACAGCAATAACAGGTCATCCTCCACTCACCATGAGTCCAAGACACCTTTTAATTAACATCAACATTTCAATACCCAATGCAAATTAGGAGGTGAATATTTCCATACCCAATTCAAATCTAGAGGTAGATATTCCCACACCTAAACTATCATTATGTGTAATAAAATGCCCCTTCCCATAATCCAACTTCCAATTCAAACAGAAATCAGTCCCAGCTCACTTGTTATGTCGGCATTTAGCCTCCAAAAATTAGCATATTCTTTCATTCTGAGGTCAAAAAGCTGGAGATGGCCATCCAGTGTTCCCATGACTACCACTGGGAAGGGGGTTGCTAAGGTTACCATTGATACAAACGATTGGTTGGTCTTTGGTGAGTACTCGTGGACACAGTACCCAGTGTCTGGGTCCCATATCTGAAGAACAAAGGGAAGTGAAACCTGTGAGTGTGTGTGTGTGTGTGCGTGTGTGAGTGTGTGTGTGTGTGTGTGCGTGCGCGTGTGTGCGTGTGTGTGTGTGTGTGTGTGTGTGTGTGTGTGTGTGTGCGCGCGCGCGCGTGCTCACATGTGTGTGTGTGCATGTATGTATGTGTGTGTGTGTTTGTGTGTTTGCGCGCGTGTGTGTGTGTGTGGTGTGTGTGTGTGTGTGTGTGTGTGCGTGTGTGTGTGTGTGTGCGTGTATATGCATGCATGCATACTGTATGTGTGTGAGAAACAAGAGTACACTACCAGGCTGCACGGATGTCAGCATGTACATATACATAGACACACTACAATAACAAGCGCAAGCCGACCAACCACTTCCACAATGGATATACATTCTCCCTTACATGTAAGTTTGTCCCACACGACGCAACCTGGTGTGTTATGGCCACATATTCCATTCCAACTATTGTCTTCTGGTGGTTTACATAGGTCAAGTTGCACTGGGTTACATCGCTTCTGTTGTCACGATTACTAAGAGACCACAACTTGATAGTTTTGTCCCGGCTGGCACTGATGAAGGCACTCTCACTTGGGAGGACTGCAAATCTGGTGACAGGACCTCTGTGTCCACTGTATGTCTGAAGTCTCAGGTTACTGAATACCAACGGTTGTTCTCGCATGCCTTCCACTGCACGTGTGTGTGTGTGTGTGTGTGTGTGTGTGTGTGTGTGTGTGTGTGTGTGTGTGTGTGTGTGTGTGAATAAGGAGAAAACACAGTAAACAAGCCGTCACTTGTAAACACTCCAAACAACATCCGACCACCCCACATACAGGTTTCCAGTTCTGATTCCCACAACTTGCTCCAAGACCCTATCAGTTTGCGCTCACTGGGAGCTCTACAAAAAGAAACACAAATTCACAACAACAAACACCAACAAAAACACAACAACAACTAGCCACACCTACCAACAGAAAAATACATCAACAGATACAAATATAAAAAATCAACAACAGCTAACATGAAATTTCAATAATAACTTAAGAAATGAGAGTA
Source organism: Halisarca cf. caerulea (assembly GCA_963170055.1). Classification (NCBI taxonomy): domain Eukaryota; kingdom Metazoa; phylum Porifera; class Demospongiae; order Chondrillida; family Halisarcidae; genus Halisarca; species Halisarca cf. caerulea. Next base: position 620,940 of record CAUJGJ010000002.1, read on the forward strand.
AAAATTGTCAAATTACTGTGACAACTCACGATGGGCTAGTATCTGGTGCAGGTTTTACTGGTGTTGGTACCATCTGCTCAACTGAAGACTTGTACTTGGAGTGAAACTTTGCATCAGCCTGCTTCATCTTCTCCGCCACGTAGTCTTCCCCATTCTCGTGGTCTCCCTCCAGAGGGACGAACCACAGAGCTGTCTCTGACGAGGCAGATTCTCCAAGAAGTCCACTCACCTCGGTATACGCCTGCAAAGGACCATACGAACAACTGCTTTGAAGTTGCTTCACGTCCACCCCATCATCATTATCTTCATCGTCTGAAATGTCTTCCATCTTGTTTTCAGGCTTGTTGTGAAGTCGCACAACAATGGAATCCTCAAACATCTTCTCCTTGTCCTCGACTCCTTCCACAAGGACAAGATTTTCAATCGTGTCGATGTTGTGAATCCAATCCTTCAACTTGAGTTGGCCAATCTTATGGCAGAACTGAATGTATGCGTACTGCAGGAACGAGGGAGTGAGGACTTGCTGTAGCTGCTCCACCACCTCCTTCTTGTACTCGGGCATCATTGGAGCAGTGCTCAGATTTGCCACAGCTAAACTGGAGGGCGGTGGAGTTACGTTCAAGTCACTCAAGACTTCATCGAATCGAGAGAAAAAAATCTGAACTGTAGTCAGAAGGTGCGATATCTCAAAGGCCTTCTCTCTTCCGATGATGCCGCATGCGGACAAGAGAAGTTGCAGAACAGCCTGACAGACAAACGACCTTGCCTCGCATCCAAGAGCAAATACGACACCAGTAGACATAGTGAAGTGAACCATTGGGAGAAAGTATTCGGAGGCAAAGATCTGAGACCAGTAGGAGAAAATAGTCCACAGGAGTAAACAACAATATTGAAACAAAAAGTAAACAACCAACAGTGCACGCAGAACAAACAACCCAAATTGTACACTAGGGAAAACAAAAAGTGAGAAAAATACACAACAAAAACAAAACAATTTAACACAGGAGTAAACAAAAACAAAGCAGCTGTAGACAAGACAACTATGCATAACACAGGAGTGTGTATGTGATGCAAGCGAAAAAGACCATGGACCTGATAAATAACTTCACACAACAGTTTAGATTTGTCCGATGCATAACAGCAAAACATGTGTGGCTCCTCCAGAACCACTCACAGGGATGTTGTGTGCCACTGTGCTGCTGTCCATGGCATGCATACACACGTTGAGCAATGATATAGCAGCTGCCAAACCGGATTCAGATTTCGACGTGTATTGTGAGTTTTCAATGGGTTGCATCTGTGTGTGGAGATAGGGAGAGATGTAGGGAGGGGGGATGGGGGGATGGGGGGATGGGGGGATGAATAGGATGGGGGATGGGGGGATGAATGGGATAGGGGGATGTAGGGGAGGGGGGATGGGGGGATGAATGGGATAGGGGGATGTAGGGGATGGGGATATAGGGGAGAGGGATGTAGGGGATGGGGGGATGTAGGAGATGGGGATATAGGGGAGAGGGATGTAGGAGATGGGGGGATGGGGATGTAGACATGTGGGCATCGTCCTGCTACGTGTTCATGAAGTGTGTGATGGTGTAGTCTTCACACTCACATACGTATGCTACACAAACTTGTAACACCCCCCCATCCACCCACCCACCCACACACACACACACACACACACACACACACACACACACACATACACACATACGCACACACACACACACACACACACACACACACACACACACACACACACACACACACACACACACACACACACACACACACACACACACACACACACACACATACACATGTAAAACACTTAAATTACAGCTTATAGTAAAATCTCTTTCCATGGCCTTCTTCAAATACTAATATTCACTCAAATTTACTTCATGGGATGGTGCACCCAAACTTAACTTAACTCACAGTAACTCAGAAATTAGACATGTGGTATACCCTCACAATGTAGCACTGAACAGAAACCTACGCTAGCACTTTAGCTATTGCACATACATCTGTTGGGCCACGTGAAACTGTACACACACATGCATATCCACGTGTGTGTACATGTGGGCTTACCCATTTTTGAACTTGAGGGAGGTACAATTTCATGATGACATCATCGCCATACAGCTGTGCAATGAATAGGAGTAGCTCCACAGCTGGGACGCTGTCGATGTTACCACGGATGCAAGTTGTGAAGCTTCTCGGCAGTGCCTCCAGGAGTGGCTGTACAATGTGCCGAGTCACCAACACAGGGGACAGGAGCTGGGACAGCCACTGCAAGCTGTCCAGTGCAACTCGAGAGAGAAAACTGCAAGCTTCTTTCATTTGGCTGTCAACTCTTTCGGCCAGTTCTTCTTGTTTCCTTTCTTCAGCAACATCGCTATCTTCTGTCAAAACTGGGGCAACATGGCCGTTCTCGTCTTCCATAGCAGGAATTATGTCGACAAGGTCCTTGGCCGAAGGGGATTGCTGAGTTCCCTCACCCACCACCGAGGGTATTTCAATGGCATTCAGTGTGCCACCATTGGTCTCTCCAATGGGGTTGTCATGCACGGGGGGGTCCTGATGGGAAGAAATGACACTAAGAGATGTGGCTAACTTCGAAGCAAAATCGGTCCCTTCGACGAAGGACTGTGAGGCAAGGAAGAGAGGCTCTTCTGTCAGTAGCTCAAAAGGAGTCAGTCCTGACAATCCAGGAGTAGTGGCTGACTTGCTTTCTTCTTCCTGAGAGCTCTTCACCTCTGGAGAACTTCCATGAGTTTGTGGATGGAGAAGAAGGGAGTATTCCTCATAAGGATTTTCCTCCTTATTGTCTTCTTGGTCATCTTCTTCCACGTCAAACTCTTCATTGATAGGACTTGGGGGAGGAGTAGAAGGGTGGATCCTTTCGCTGGCCGTCATGCTGTATGAGAAGGATTCTCTCTCTTCATGAGCATGAGGGGCGTGTGCACTCCTCAGTTTTGTGCTAGTGCTGACTACAGACTGCGGGCGCTGGTGGAGGTAGGGGAAACGAGAACTGCTTGGATCCAAAACAGCTTCCCGCACATACACCAGAAAATAGCGAATGAAATTCTTCAAACCAAAACGGCTGATAAGCAAATTGAGAAAGGGTCGGTGGAGGATAAGGCCATATATGTAGGGTTGTGTGGATGTGTCGTAGAGCATTTGGACCATGTGAAGGAAATGGGAGGTGACAAAAGAAGGGCTGAGAAAGGAGGTTACCTTGTCAAAGGCACAGCAGACCATCTCCATGTTGACACTAGGCAGTTTGAACACAGCCGTGAGGTGCAGCATGAGGATTTCCAGACCTTGGACATCCACAGTAGAGATGAGACTTGACCACGACTTTGAGATGTACTCCAGAACCTTTGTACAGGATATGTGGTTGGTCTTCTCCACTTGTGCCTCTTCACAACGTGACAGCCTGCGCTGGAGGTCATTCTTCAGGAGATGGAGGCCTCCGAGGAAGTCGTGCACCTTATCAAAGTACATAGGGTAAGCAAACACTGTGACATGTTGTTGAAGAAGGATTTGGACCGAGCATCCTGGGAGACCAAGGGTGGAGGGGTTGGAAGCGTTCTGTAGATCTGCAAAGACGTACTCGATGAGGGAGCTCACAAAACTACAGAGACAGAGAGAGTAAAACACTTCTTCTCAAAATTGACCACACTTACGTACGTACAGTATGATCTCAACATCACAACATCACAACATCACAGTCTAAGCCTGAACCATTACACCAAAGCGAGGGGCAGAGACGACTGAGGTCACAAGTGCTGAGTCAGTCTAGCTGCACACAGAACACCCACTACTATACCATCCAAGAAGTTCACCTTCACACAGCACAGACATTGCACACACAATATTTGCATCACACACTACACCCACAGCACACACAGCACACACAGCACACACTACACACACTACACACACAGCACACATTACACACACTACACACAGCACACACTGCACACACAGCACACACAGCACACACAGCACACACTGCACCCACAGCACACATTACACACACTACACACACAGCACACACTGCACCCACAGCACACACAGCACACATTACACACACTACACACACAGCACACTGCACACACAGCACACACAGCACCCACTGCACCCACAAGTCGTTTCATGTACAATCGAACCTCGTTAGTGAGTACACCTGGGGACCCTCCAAGTTGCTACTCACTATCAGTAGTACTTGCTCACCATATAGATTAGTATTAGGGGTTATAAGCTGGGGTATCATATCCTTGTACTTCCTAACCAGGTATTACTCCTTAACAGTGTCCTTACTAACGAGGTTCTACTGAATTCAATTACACACATATCCATGTGCATGTACTAGTACAAACATGGCATATATGTACATCCAACACATTACAGTGGGCCCCACTTAATCGCATACAGGTTAAAGGTATATTCTGGTTAATGGAATGTAGTCTCCAAGTACAGAGTCGTTTGTATACATGTACTGTAGTAAGAGAACTGCTTAAAGGAATACCTTAAAGGAATATTCTGGATAGAGGAATAAGAATTTCAATTCACTTATATTCACCAAGTATAATCATACTGCGTATAAGAATACCATTGTAAACTAAAGTTAAACTGCTTATCCCAGTCAGCTACCCTGCAATGAAGAAGCCAGTAACAGTGCTTGCTACCTCTTAAAAGTCCCATTTGAAATGCTATTCCCTCACTCCATGTATATGTATGCATGCATCATACATGCTTATACATATACACAGTCCCCACTGCTTGCACAGCAAAAGTGTATAAATGGATGAAGGAATACTTCTGTCTGGTCCCAAGGGTATGCGACTAACAGGGAAATACTGTATTATTATTTATTATTATTATTATTATTATTATTATTATTATTATTATATTCAACATTAATTTTGTTCAATATCATAACATATATAATTATATAATAACAATAATAATAGTTAATTATTATTATTATTATTATTATTATTATTACCAATACTATTACTACTATTGCAATACTGTCTACATGTATGCAATACTTGAGGAGTACAGCTACACAAGTACTCACTATGAGACTTCTCCATGAGTGTGTTCCATGTACTCTCTCAAGTGGTTGACTCTTTCCGAGAGGGTCATTCCTTGATGCAGTGTTGTCTTCAAGTGCTTGAACAAAAACATCTCTGCAGCCACACAGGTCACAGCAATGATGTCCTTCCTGGCCTCCTCTTCAAAGGAGAGAGCAGTCGGTCTCTCCCAGAAATATGAGCCGTGGTTGGCAGTGGTAGAAGGCTTCTTGGAGGAGTCAAGACCCTACAGTACGTACGTGAGGCAAAGGACATGCACTGTACATGTTGTATTGCAGAGATACGTATACACAATGCATGTATACACATAGGCAGGGACAAACATATGTGCACACCCACACACCCACACCCACACCCATAAACAGACATACACACACACACACACACACACACACACACACACACACACACACACACACACACACACACACACAGTCACACACACACACACACACACACACACACACACACACACACACACACACACACACACACACACACCACTCACAGCAAAACTACGGAGTTCTTCTGACGTCCACATCTCAGCAAACATCCCACTTTTGGGTTTGGTTTTGAAATTCTTATGCCAGAATGCACTGACTTCGGTCAGTTTCTGGAGTGGGTCAATCGGTTGAAACTCAAAAGGAGACGAAATCTGCTCATTCTTCCAATGGTACCCCTCCTCTTCGGGTGCTTGGGTGTTCCTTTCACGACGCAGGACATTTACAAGAGTCTTCTGAATTCTCTTGTTCTTGGTTATGCTCTGTTCCATGAGTTGGTTAGCCTGGTCAATCACACCTGGGATGCTGGAGAAGCTAGCAGGACCAAAATCATTGTCCTCCACAGATCGACCAGCTTCGCTGGTTGCTATGGTGGAGAGATCCTCGAAGGAGTCATCCAGAGAAGTGTTAAATGAAACAAACTTAGTGGATGGCATGTCTTTTAAATTCACATCCTCAAAGACCAGCTTTCCCTTTGCAGGGTCTGACACTTTCTCTTCTGATTTTTCAGAACTTGTTTCTGTCGATGTATTCTCCTTCACTGAAGTATCGACCGGGGGTGATGCCTTATCTCTGCTGGACCTGGGTGAAGATATTCTATCCTGGGGCGGTGAAGAAAGGAAGGGCTCGTAGTCTGGATGCTTCAGTGCAAACGGCGTACACTGACTGTTGATGAGTCGTGGAGGATGTGAGGATTTGAACAGCTGGACCACTCCGTATGGCGTGAGATTGGTGTGCCTGTCCTCCAGAGCCAGGTGGATGTTGTGAGCCTTCACTGCCGATTCTCCCGTCAACTTGTACCCGAAGGTGAGATCAATCCAGTGGTGCACGTTAGCAGAAACGTGGTCGCTCTCCAGCACTGCCTTGTGATGACGCACAAACTCCTCAGGAGATTTCACCCATGGCGGGATCCCAAGGTCGGGTAGATCATTGTGTATGGAAGCAAACACAGAGGGTTCACAGAAGAACTCCGGGATACATTCATCTGGTGTCCACTGGTACATGTGACTCATGGAGGTGGGGTATTCCCCTGGAACCCAGTTACGTCGCACCCGCGAGCAGAGGACCTCCTTGGGTGTCTTGCGAGCCATGTACATGTAGTAAGTGACATCAGTGAGGAGGTCACCGATGTGGTGAGGAACGACAGCTGACTCCGGATGAAGACGATTCTCCTCCTTGGCCCCTTGGTAGCAGAAATCAAGCTGGCGTTCTCCTTTTGAGAGAAGGTGCTTTGTTTTGGTAAGATCTCTCCAACCACCATGTGCAACGGAGAAATCCGTGACCCACGGCATGATGGGATGGTTGTTGGAGTCTTCCATGCGACGACCCGCAGCATAGTTGAGGATCATTAGATAGTCAAAGTTACTCAGTTCTCCCTTCTGCCAGAGGAGAAATGCTTGTCCAAGTGGCAATGAGGGAACAGTACCCCAAAGACACTCAATTGTAGAAATACTCTCTTCTTCCTCAACTACACTTGTGGACAATTCACTTTCCTGTGATTCTCTTTCATCTGTGCTGTCTACGGCAGTCGCAACCACTCCACAGCGTGGGGTCCTTAGGTGGATCCAGAGGCAGTTGTCAATGTGCACGTCCCCAAGGCCCACTTCCCCCATCGTTATCCCCTTCTGATGAAGGTGCCCCAGACATTGCAACAACTGGTAGACGATGAACTGTAGTTTCGTTTCGTGGCCGTCCAACACGGCTGGTGTGTGGAGCATCAGATCTTCCAGTGTAAACTTCTCCTGAGGGTACACGAGGAAGAAGGTTGTATCACTCTCCACAGCAGCTAGGAGTGGGGAGAGATTCGGATGACAAACATTTGCAGGGGTTGCTTGCGGGGATTCCCCTCCTTTAACATGCGGGAATCCCCCACCCCCACTACTACCAGCTGTGCTCTTTGTGGACAGGGCTACTACTGACATGTCGTACAACTTCTTTACAAGATGGCTGAACAGTTTCTACAGAGGAAGAGAAGACAGCTTGTGGACATGTGCATAAATGATGAGGAAATCATATCTCAGAGAAAAAATCAAGAAGTAAATGAGGCAATATACCATATAGGGTATTTTTCAAGCAGTAAATTTTCATGGGTGCTAAAAACGTGGATTAGTCATGTTTAAAAAATCTGTGGTTCATGCCAGAAGGAAATTAAAAGTTGCAGTAATTCTAACTTTCGCGGGCAAATATTTCACAGTTCCTTTCCCAAGCACGAAAAGCACGATTTTTTTACCCCCAGACAAATACCCTCTGCCCTCTATGCGGTAGTATATCTGAAATACTGTAAGTGAGGAACATGTGCATCCATTGAGTGTGAAAACCAAAGCTCTTGTGAATGCAATGAGTGGAAATTCCCACCACACACAGCATGGGTGGTCTATAGGGGCAACACACAGCATGGGTGGTCTATAGGGGCAACACACAGCATGGGTGGTCTATAGGGGCAACACACAGTATGGGTGGCCTGTAGGGGCAACACACAGCATGGGTGGCCTGAGGGGCAACACACAGCATGGGTGGTCTATAGGGGCAACACACAGCATGGGTGGTCTATAGGGGCAACACACAGCATGGGTGGCCTGTAGGGGCAACACACAGCATGGGTGGCCTGTAGGGGCAACACACAGCATGGGTGGCCTGTAGGGGCAACACACAGCATGGGTGGTCTATAGGGGCAACACACAGCATGGGTGGCCTGTAGGGGCAACACACAGCATGGGTGGTCTATAGGGGCAACACACAGCATGGGTGGCCTGTAGGGGCAACACACAGCATGGGTGGCCTGTAGGGGCAACACACAGTATGGGTGGCCTGTAGGGGCAACACACAGCATGGGTGGCCTGTAGGGGCAACACACAGCATGGGTGGCCTGTAGGGGCAACACACAGCATGGGTGGCCTGTAGGGGCAACACACAGCATGGGTGGCCTGTAGGGGCAACATACAGCATGGGTGGCCTGTAGGGGCAACACACAGCATGGGTGGCCTGTAAGGGCATTGGCTTAGGTACCACAACTACGTACATCAGTCGTTGACTACCCACTCTCATACCAGTGAACTCAACACTGGACGACTACCCACTCTTGTACCGGTGAACTCATCACTGGACGACTACCCACTCTACTTGAGAAGTCAACACTGGATGAACTTACTGGAGTAAGTTGTGGAGGAGGGACTTTTAAGTCCTTGAGACAGTCATCTTTCTGGATGAAATTGGCCCACGACAGCTGCTGGTTATAGTAAGCAACATGGCTAAAAAAATCCCACACACTTTCAGTGGATATTTGAGGTTTCTCCTGAGGCAAATTGGCCGGGAATCTGTGCATTGATAGACAGGGGAAAACAAGGCGTCGCAATTACACTGCCATCTTCAACCATACATGCCATGTGTACACACAATACACACCATTTAGTTAGTCTGACGTGGCCAGACCGAGAACGTCAGACTAGCATTTAGTGATGCTGTACTGCAGCTTTAATGTACACATGCACACACACACACACACACACACACACACACACACACACACACACACACAAACACACACACGCACGTACGCACGCACACACACACGCATGCATGCACACACGCATGCACACGCACACACACACACACACACACACACACACACCACACACGCACCACAAACACACACACACACACACACAGTATTACAATTCCCAATTCAAATCCTGCATGTATTCCATTCCAAATTACCCTCCCAATGTACCAACTTCAACAGGTTCTACAGGTCTACTACACCCATTACACATGCTGTAGACTACCTTATGCTGCTACTGGGCACTTTTGGAATTATCTGAAGAGAAAGGATAGTCCAGGGCCGTGGCGGTATCAGGCCACAGGAATGCTGGAGGTAGAGATCTGCTTCTTCTGGAGAGAAATCGACCGTTATCCTTGTCAAAGGTCTTCCATAGCGGAGGCTTGTCAACCATTCCTCGTGAGCCTAAAAATGCAAATGTAATAAATGAAACTGACGACCTCAAATCTCTCCAACAGCATTGCACTCACTAGGACTAGAAGATTAATGGGGGGAGAGTACTTGTCGCCATTTTTCCTCCTCTGCTCGATTCGAAAGAGACTGCGAGACAGTTTGAGTTCTCTCTCGCACTTATCAGTTATCTCTTCGGTGCTAAGTTGCTGTCCCATCTTGAAAGGTTGCTATGAAAATAAATATTCCTAATTCCTGTGCAGTCTGTGATAAAATACTTGGTGTACAAATTACGCCATTTTTCAACTAGGGACTTTCCCTGTTCCGTGCTGTAATAGAACGCTATTTATAGCTGCTGCCGCGCTGCATTTTCGGCGAGTATTTATGAGCGCCAATCGCTCAAAATGTGCATTTTTCCCAAGAGATACTGACTGAATTGCTGTTTGTCGCCATGGTAAGATTTGTGAAACTGTATTAACCTCGCGCATGTTTTAGCATTATCAAATATGAGACGCTTGCTCTGCTCTGTACTTACAGGTGTCCATCAGCGATGAAGCACTCGAATCTTACAAAACTCTTCTTGCAAACGACGGGCTGAAATATGCTATACTTAAAATCGATGACGCTGCAAATGAACTTGTCTTGGATGACTTTTCAGACGACATGCGAGATTCCGACATGATCAAGACTGCGGGGACGACGGAGGAGGTACGCGCCGCCTTCGATCAGCTTGCAGACATCATAAAGGAGCACCGAACCAGGAGCCCGCGATTCTGCCTGTTCAACTTCTCATTGAACGAGAAGAGCAAAACAGCTCTTATCTACTGGTAAGTATATCTTTAGCTACTAAAACGTGCACCAACATGCAAGCAACAATTAATTTAATAGACTAAATAATTCCCATCAATTTTGATTTTGATATTACATGCATTAAAGGTAATGTCCAACCTCTAAATTCTGCGTGCAATATTTTTAGAACATTTTGGCAAAAATTATGGTGAGACAAAATACAGAACCCACTACAAAAGCTATAATTGCAGACTGGCCGGAATACGTACAAAATATGCAGCACACATAACACATGCACCTATGCTTGGACACACACGCACACACACATACACACACACACACACACACACACACACACATGCACACACACACACACACACACACACACACACACACACACACACACACACACACACACACACACACACACACACACACACACACACACACACACACACACACACACACACACACACACACACGTTTCCAACTCATACCCATGTCCCATGACACGACATTGGAAATGTAGACTATAGTCACTGTCTATAAATTTGACACATACACTCCCCCAATGAGGTCACATTGTGTGTTCAATGCCAGTCAAGTGTGTAGATATTCAAAATTCCTGACTGTGAATCTAGCACCTTGAACCAGGACATGCTAGCGGAGTGACACGATGATAAGGTAGCCATGTGGTGATATTGATGATAAGCTCTCCATTCCTCAGGCTGCCCATCTCAGCTGTGATGATGTCCAAGCTGTTGTACAACGGAGCAAAGCCCACAATACTGGAAGCGTTTGACGGAGTCCACACACTAGTGACGCTGAAGAACACAGACCAGTGGGAGTATGACAGTGTCAAAAAGCAGCTCTATCAGTGAGATCATCCCTCACTGGACCTCAGACTAGGAAATGCAATCTGTTGTGCATGCTTGTCAAGTCATGGCTGTCATCCAGTCATGCTTCATTATCTCCTATATCAAATGGTATTTTTAATACTTATAGTCTCAAAATGTAGGGATGCTTTTTTGTATGAGCATAAATTGTGGTACCCATAGTAATACCTTGCAATGTGAAATATATACGTATATGCATGTGTGTGTGTGTGTTTGTGTGTGTGTGTGCATGCATTTTATGGGAACGGTATCATGGCTGCAGTGGCCAAAACGGCAACAGAGCATGACAGTCTGTGTTCTGTGAGTTGATAAACATTAACACAGC
>CAUJGJ010000002.1:637500-652500 GCA_963170055.1 Halisarca cf. caerulea
CTTGTTCTCTTCCTTGGTTACTCCTCTTAGCACCTCTTCCTTCTTTGTGTTCTCCCTACTAAGCAAGACCATCTCTTCTTCCTTCACTTGCAGAAGTTGAAGAAGTTCTGAAATTTTCCCTTCCAATTTCATTGCTTCTTGTTTGTGCACTTCCACCTTTGATTCAGCTTGGTGCAATAAACCTCGAAGGCTAGTAACCTCTTCTTCCAGTTTGTCTCTTGCTTCTTGGTTTACCTGGAGCTGAGATGCTTCTTCTCTGACATTTTCCAGTTGTTTTTGCAAAGATGTAGTTTCTAAATCCTTCTCCCTCAGTTTCTGGTTGGCCTCAGCAAATACCTGCATCAGTTGTGATTGTTGCTCTTCAAACTCCATCCTTTCCTCCTGCATCTTGGCCAGTTCTATGTCCTTCTCTGACACCACAGCCTGAAGGTTTGCCAAACTACTAGTCTTTTCTTCCACATCGAGGAGGAGTTGCTGGTGGTCTTGCTGAGCCTGGAGGCGTTCTGCTGCTGTAGAAGACATTAGCCCTTCTTTTACACGAAGAGACTCCCCCAGTTGAACTTCCATCCTCCCCTTCTCCTCAGAATGCTCAGTGCATTCTCTAGTCTTCTCCAACAGTTGTACTCTTACCTCTTTAAACCTTCTCCTGCTGTCGTCCAGTTCTGCCTGAAGTTTAGCGGTCTCTTTCTTCAAATCTTCCTTCTCTGTTTCAACATTGGTGTATGCTTCTCTGTTTGTCTGCAGCTGTTGAGTTGTTTGCTCCAAGAGTTGTTCCTTCAATGCAACCTCATCCCTTGATTGATCTAGGCTCCTCTCGACTTCCTTCAGCTGTGACTGCAATGCACCCCTCTCCCTCAAGATGGCCACCATATTATCAATATCCTCATGAGTTGGCTCACTGAAGTTGCCGAGGGTCTTGGACAAAGCCTCCAGAACAGGCTCTCCATATTTCTTCCACTTCTCCGAAGCAACTTGATCTTGGGACATATCCACCTTATCCTCTTCAGGTGTCCATTGGGCTCCCCTCCCTTCACTACTCCAATCATCCCAACCTCCTTCTGAACTCTGCCAGAAGCTATCGTCCTTGGTTTGAGAAGAGTTCATCTTCTCAAACTCACAGACACTGGCCTGTAATCTATCCCTCTCCTCAACAAGTTCACTCAGCTCTGCATCATGATCTGCCGAAATGCGAGTCAAGTGTTCCTTTAAACGTTCTTTGCTGCTGATCTCCAAATGTACCTGCTTCTCAAGCTCTCTGATTTTCTCCTCGAGATCACTCACTTGTGTACCCGAAGTGTTCCAGCCTTCGTCATCCCAACCAGACGGTTGCTCAACGCCAGATCTCCTCACTTCTTCCAGCTCCTGTGATACCTGTGTGTACTGCTCCTCGACACTTCTCAGTTGATCTGCGATTGCCCTTGCTCTCTCTCCTTCTCTCTCCAAGTGGGACCTGATTGCAGTGGTGAGTGATGCAAAAGATTTAGAAATACCCTCTGACATAGCAGATAGGGTTATGCGTACAGTCTTCTTTGCTATGGGAAGGTCAGACTTAAGTTTGACCATTGCGGATGCCAATTCATGTAGGTTCCTTTGCTCCCTTTCACTCAAGGACCTCGTAGAGGAGTTTGCAGCTTGAAGATCACGCAGTAGCAACTTGTTATGTTGTTCCAATTCAGTGTTGCTTGTCTTCAAGGCAGCTAGCTGGGAGGTAAGGTCCCTGAACCTCTCCTCAGACGCAGTATACTCCAGTTTGAGGAGGTCAGTTTCAGCACTCTTCTCAGCCAGTTGCTGTGAGAGGGCATTGACATGCTGTGAGAGTGCTTCCGTTTCTCCTCGCAAGCTGGTAAGATTGGCCGTTAGTTCTTCTTTCTGTGATTTTTCCTTTTCCATTCTCTCCTCCAGAGATGTGATTTCAGATTGAAGGTTCTGTTTCTCTGTAGCCAATTTTTCTTGGCTATCAGATTTGGATTCCTTCAGAGCAAGTTTTTGATTAGCTTCTTCAAGATCCTGCTTCAAGCCTTGAATGACCATCTGTAGTTTATCAAGCTCTTGTCTGTGGATCTTTTGAAGGGATTGTAGACTGTCCTTGTGTTGGTCCTGAAGAGTGGCTATCTGGTGCTTGTGTGAGTCTCTCTCTTCCAGCAAATTTCCATTCAGATTCTACAAATTTGAAATGTCAACTACGCATGAACGTACCAAATATCCAAATCACATACACATACGTACAGTATATAAGCATCTAATGCACATACATACGTACGTACTCATGTACGTATGTATGCATGTATGTATGTACATCAAAAAATACATTCAATAAACATTCAGTATGGGCACAGTACAAAACAGCATGCATGTAGCACATACACACTGTATACAGTATAAATAAAGTATAAATACAGTACAATACACATTTTCTGGTGTATTGTGCGGTCTTTTTATTATTACACAGACAATATGTACAGCCAGGGTATCTACATTGCATAATACTGTGAAAAATCAGCACAAAATTAACACATACGTATGTATGTTGAGAGGCTTTTGTAAATACGTACAGCAAATCATAGAGTGAGTGCAGTACACATACAGTACACATACAGTACACATACAGTACACATACGTACGCACTGTCGGAATACAGCACAAATGCAGGACTCACATACACACGTGTGCATGCACACACAATATATGTATACTTCCAGTATAGTAAATATGTATGTATGTACATATATACGTACATACTTCTATTTCATCCTTAAGTGTTGCTATTTCCTCCTGCTCACTGATGACGGGGACTATCACTTGCAGTTGCTCAGCATCTTCCTTCTCCTCGCCTTCAGCTTGTCTTCTCCACCTGTCACACTGGTCCTTGAGATAGGCGACCTCTTCTTCCAATCTCTTGATCTCCTGATTCTGCACGCTCATGCCCTCAGTCCATGATGGACCGTCATACTCGTCATGAAGGTTCACCTCAACCAGACCTTCTTCTACAGAGGAAAAACCATTACACACATATAGACCTTTAACACACACAAACACAAACACACACACACACACACACACACATACACACACACACACACACACACACACACACATACACACAGTGAGAGCAGTCCTTGCTACTATACTTGTAGCCATAAGTGAGAGGGACCACTCACCAGCTGATAGGAGGGCAGCTGATGTTACTTTCGGTACAGATGTGAAAGGTTCTGTAGTCGAGAGAAAGCCACTGCTTCCCTTCTCCTCTAACTTCAAATTCTCTGATTTCAAAGATTTGATTTGTTCCTGAGTATGTATATGCAACACACAGACAAGAGGAAAACTAACACCAACTCAACAAATCTTGTGTTGACAAGTACAGTGAGGTTTGGCCCATCTGACTGCATTTGTTACTAGGAATAACATCAGCTAAACCAGATGTTGGATAAACCAGGTGTTGGATAAACCAGATGTTGGATAAACCAGGTGTTGGATAAACCAGATGTTGGATAAACCAGATGTTGGATAAACCAGGTGTTGGATAAACCAGATGTTGGATAAACCAGATGTTGGATAAACCAGATGTTGGATAAAGCAGATGTTGGATAAACCAGATGTTGGATGAACCAGATGTTGGATAAACCAGATGTTGGATAAACCAGACAATCTGTACATGCCTTTTAATGGAGGCAAATCACAGAGTATTGCAGGACAAACTTAGTCTGGCGTAGCCGACCCATTCCACCCACGTGACATCAGTCCCCGAAAATGGCCAAGCGTGGAATGGGTCGGCTATGCCAGACTAGGAAAAACTAAGGTTCCGGATAGCAAGTATCGGATAAACCAGATCCTAATGTGCGTGAACCTGTACAGAAACATACATGGGAACAACAACACTACACACATGCTCACGTCTTTCTCCTGGATAAGTTTCCTGTACTCCTGGGATATGGCGGCTATTTGGTACTCTGCAGTTTCTGCCCTGTCGGAGAGCTCATCTGCATACTTACGTAGTCTTTCAACCTGAGACACCAGCAGACAGCAAAGCATGAACACGAGAGCAAGTGTTTATTTCACGGGAAATACCAACCTCGTTATTGGAGCCTCCAAGAGATTCCTCTAATTCTGTAATTCGCGATTTCGCTACTTGAAGCTCTGCCACTGGATCTATGAAGGTTAAACAACAGTCTATGGTCATGCGTTTAGTGCACACAGAACATGTAGGCGTATAGTTTACTGAGAAGACTACGCAGTCCAGGGGCATACTGCAGCCTAGTTTCTACAGACTTGAATCATAGATACTCGGGGTTTGAGTATCTATGCTTGAATACAGGCATAGATCTATGATACAGCTGCAGGTAAGTAAATGAAGTTTATGTAAATACCTTGTACTTCTTCTTCTGCCTCTGTCAAAACCTCCTTAGCAAAGCTACTTATCTGACCAGAAAGAGATCCCCACTGTACACCTCCAAGCCAAGAAGACATTTTGGAAGTAATGTGCTATAATAGAAACGCTTCGTAGCAACTATGGGTCCGTTTCGGCAGCCATTTTAGCCGGTCAACAATACAAAAATTGTTATTTTATATGAGAACCATTCTGTAAAGAACCTATATAAAATTCTCCGTATCACCGTACTGACGTCAGCCCACGGTACAGCGGTCTTTTTGAAATGCTGTATCAGAGCAGAACGATCCGCGGAACAACCAAAGAATCTCCCGAGCTTTAATGCTGGGTGATGAGAACACCTAGAGGCTTGAGGCGATTGTATTCTTATTCTTGGGATGGCTGCAAAAGCACTCAGTGATGGTGTTGAAATGGCGAATGAAGAAAGAGAATCGGATGAAGAACGGGAGAAGACAAAGGAATACGGTTCCTGGTGGCATGTAAACAAAAGTGGTTTTCCGATTTGCGAAGAGACCTGGGAAAAGATGTGGAAATACGTCGAGGACGTTCATCCTGCTGGAGTAGATGTTTCAAGGAAAATAAGGGGGCAAACCTTTAGAAAGGCATGTTATCAAGTTTGTGTGAGAGCATTTTGATACCACCGTCCTGCTATTGGTACTTCTGTTAGTTGTTTACTCTTCCTGTTAGTTGTTTACTCTTCCTGTTAGTTGTTTACTCTTCCTGTTAGTTGTATACTCTTCCTGTTAGTTGTTTACTCTTCCTGCTACTGTAATTGTTCCTCTTGTGTTGTTCTCTCCAGGTCCCATATCCAATTGTGCCTGTAGTCCCTGGAGATGCAAAGAACGTTCTGGAAACTTTGAATGCCATACAACAGTACATAAATGAGCTCCAGTACAACCACACAGGGACGCAGTTCTTTGACATCAAAAAGTATAGACCCATATCAAGGTAAGGGTTGATCACTCACTGAGACTTCTTTGCTGAAGAGCATGTCCACTCACTGTGTAGGCTGATGGAAAAGGCCAAGGAAATGATCCAGGAATCACTACCCATCAAGTGTCTGGAGGCAGCCATACTTGCACTGTATCCTGTGTGTGTGTGTGTGTGTGTGTGTGTGTGTGTTTGTGTGTGTGACATTGTCGGATCTTTTTAGCTGGTATTAGCCCTGAGTTTGTAGTCAGTTCAATGTTTTGTTTGTCCTTAAAAAGTACACTTGGCACAGTTTCCTGACTGCTCCCATGTTAACTGTTCAGAGGTTTATGATTGGCTTCAAGACAAAGTGTGGAGGGAGAACCTACCGGTGGGTACAGCATCAGTTGGTCTGTCATCTACTCTTAGTCCAACTTCTGTGTTACGAAGTATGTTGATTGATTGCAGCCATGTTGTTCTTGGTATCAGCCATGGTGGTTGCTATGGCGCTCTTGGCTTGAGTCGCAGGCAGGACTTAATGTTCAAACCATTGGTGCACAAGGTACGTATCCATCATATCCATCCTTATCTATCCATTAAACACACACAAGGTACATACTAGTACTTGTGTGTGTTTGATGGATACTGCATACAGCCAGTACAGTGTGTTTGATAAATGTGATGCATTGGATGGGTGTCGTTGTTGACAAATATCGTGTTTTGTCGATTGTGGATTGTTTGATGGATGCTGTGTGCGTGATGGATGCTGGGGTTTGCTTTTTGACTTGCCTGTTCTCCGTTGATTGTTAATACAGACACTGCAGTCACTTGTTGATGACTATGTGAGGGCTTACTGCAATAGTAAGTGTGTGTGTGTGTGTGTGTGTGTGTGTGTGTGTGTGTGTGTGTGTGTACGCGCGCGTGCGCGCATGTGTGTTTGTGTGTGTGTGTGTGTTTGTGTGTGTGCATGTGTGTATATATGTGTGCGTGTGTTTGTGTTTGTGTGTGTGTGTTTGTATGCTTTAAGAACAGTACAGTGTTATATTCATGTGAGTGAACATGGAGTATACAAAACACAATACTGATATCTGATACTGTAGTTTGTTGAATTATATGTACTGTATGCATCTCTGCATACCACCAGACGGTCACACAGTGGGTCGCATTCAGTTCAGTAGTCCCATTGTGCACGATGTTCACAGCTGTGATGGGATCCACTGGAAGAGCTGTACCGTGTACCCTTGCCAGATGGACTTGAAGGAGATGCTGAAACATGTGGAAAAGTATTCAAAGTCTTTAAGAACGTTTCACGAATGATTTGCCCTCTCATTCCCAGGCACACAAATTAAGGTCTTATACAATGTAGGCGTGTGTGGGTCTGGAGAACTCGAGGCTGTAGTACCCTCCAATGACCATAGTCGTGTATCAAAGTGTGTATATACTACGTGTGAAACTGTCAAATCATGAATCTTGTCACATACAATGATGCCACTGGCTTGCATGTATATGTGATTTATATCCAATATCCAATTGCATGGTCCTATGTACCTGTACGTATGTATGTACTGTATGCATGGAGATAATAGCTACGTATGCGCAGTAGGACCATGTAATGTAATTGAATAGTACTATTTGATAGCACATAATAATAATTTATTTCAACATCAAAAATAGCAGAGCAGATAAGGAGTAACAATTAACTCAATTACAAGGTATTAAGTACAACGGATTGTGTATTCAAAAGGTCAGCATGCACATGGACTGTACGAAGACATGCAGTGTACGCGTGTGGTGTTCGTGCAGGTAGACAAGTACATCCAAGGTTACTACTGCTTATTGTTGGAGATATCAACTTTCTGTTCTGATTGAAGCGTGTATTCCAGTGGGCGATGTGGAGGGCCGCTGTCCAGACGAGCGTGGTAGCATGGGCTGCCTGCCCAGGGAACCTCCATGGCTGGAAGTTCTTGCCTGAAGGTTTAAAAATATGGGCAATTAAAAGACATTGCAACTGTACTGAAAAAGCTGTAGTCCCAACAGCTTTTACCTATGGACACACCCCACACACACAAACACACACACACACAAACACACCCCACACACAAACACACACACACACACACAAACACACCGCACACACACACACACAAACACATATTATGTACACACACACACACATACGTGTATATACGTACATACTAAATCCATGCATACATGTACATACCTTGCCGTGGAGCCCTGGAAGCCTCCGGGCCAATCTGCCCTTATAGATTCGGCCATCTTGTCCTACTACACTGACCTCTTCTTGTATACCAGGACTACAGGGCAATACGGGTACATAACCACCATGTTGGCAACACAGAGTGTGACAATGTACATAGTGTGTGTGCTTACACGTGTATGGGCTGATGTGAGTCATCAGCATACTGTGTGTTCAAAGGCGCCACTCTCATTCGCCTGTGAGGGTGAGTGAGTGTGTGGTTCCCACCCGCACTCCTGTACCCAGACGAATAATTCTGCACCACAGAGCCAAACCTACACAAGAAACACATATCAGGAGGTAGGGAGTAAGTACTGTACATACATACATTCACATGTACAACAATACAATAATACACTTACGTATGTACGTATGTTTTACACATGATATGTACATACGTACACAGTATGCATTTTGCTTACAAATGCCTATGAAATCCCACTACCCTTCAGTCCCTTACCCTCTCTGATGCTGTCGTATCAGCTCTAGCTCATAAGTTGTGTATGGTCTGAAGGTCTTCTGTGGTGGCATTACTTGACCTTGAGGTAATGACAGGGGTGCGCTGCAGAGAAAGGGCATTGCACATGTGTATGCACATACATATGCACATACGTATGTAGCACACACAGTAGCACTGGACATGTGTGATACATTGACACACTAACAGCACATGCGCACAGAAATACACATGTATATATACAGACAATGTGTGCCAGTAGCACATACGTAGCACAAAATTAATGCATAACTAGTGTACACATCTCTCTCTGTGTGTGTGTCATGCACGCGCGCACACACACACACACACGCACACACACACACACACACACACACACACACACACACACACACACACATGCGCGCATGCACGCACGCACGCATGCATGCACACACAAACACATACACGCGTGCGTGCGCACGCATACACACACACAGACACACACACACACATGCATACACACACACACACACACACACACACACACATACACACACACACACACACACACACACACACATACACACACACACACACACACACACACACATACGTACACACACACACACACACTCATAGAGAACCAGAACCACTTAACTCACTTCTGACCAGTTTTCATACCAATTGGCTTGTCACAGGAGATACACCTCACTTTCATGGGTCTACAGGGGATAGGTGACTACCTTACTCAGACATACAGATACATATGTGCAGTACGTATGTACTACAGTACATACGTACGTAATGTGTGTACAGTATATGCAATGTAAGTACAAAACCAGACACACTGTGCGTTTGTTTGGATGTATGTATGCATACCTAAGTCTTCCATGTATATATTATATACATATGTACATATATACTGTACGTACGTATACATGTATATACAATGTACCCACATACGCACATGGTAGAATATACGTACTCAAGTACATATGTACATGTGTGCATACTGACTTCTTGAATCCAGCAGCATCATCTCCTTCTGGTTCAATATTCTGGTGAATAATAGGCTGTTTGGCATCCTTCAGTTTCTTATCTATGAGGATGGAAATGGTACATCTGACATGGCTGAACTGAAATAAGACCTAGTGTGTATGTGTACATATGTACATACTATACGCATATATACAGTACATATGTACATACGTATGTATGTACATAAATACATAGTACATGCAGAAAATATGTACACACATACATACGTATACACGTTCAAACGGCATTGTAGCTCTGCAGTGACCAAATCAGGATTCTCCACAAACCTATGTAGTCCCTGAGCATCTCCATCTCATCTCGATCCAGTTTGGAGTCAACGTCGGCAGTGATCCTATCCACAGTACCTCGCAGCGCCTCATCCTGGGCCTCAAGAACAGACTTTGCTTCTCGTATCTCCCTGTCCAGCTTCTCAAATGTAGACTCCACCCACTGCCTGCTGGCCTTGGCCTCCAGAGCTTTCCTGTCTGCTTTCTAAACACAAGCAGACAACAAGTGCACAGTCGTAAGTGCTGTATGCACAGTACACAAGTACGTATATGTATGTACTGCACATATTTTACGTATGTATGTACATAAATATCCCTACAGTACATGTATGTACGACTACATATACGTATGTACATATGTATTGTGCCTACTGCACATATATCACATGTGAAATACTGGCAAGGCAATGTACCATCAGTGTAACACACCTCCTCGACCTCAACTTGGACAGTTTCCTTGTCTGCTTTCATCTCCTCCAGATCGTGTACGTTTCCATACAATTTCTAAAGAAATGCAGTACATACCGTCATCCCACAGTCCCACAGCCATGAAGTGCACACCCATGTACATGTCTACTGTAAGGTACTGTATAGCACACTATTTATAAAACAGCATCATCACAACTAAGAATGCCAACAGTGCAAGAGCGTAAAGATGTGTGGTAAACCTGAAAACCATGACATATACGTACAAGCTACAGCACATGAGCAGGTGGGGAAATAAGAGTGTACAAACAGGATAATGTGCGTATATACATACAAGTGTACATGTGTACAGTGGACATGTATGTACCTTCAAGTGCTCTTGGTTGACAGAAAGCTCATTGGAGAGGTGAGCTGCAGTGTCCAACAACCTGTCTTGGTGCTGCTTCATGTCACCCACCAATCCTTGCAGCTCCATGAAGGAGTCCAGTTCCTACAAGGTCAAACATAGAACACAGTCAGCTGTGGTGTAACATATGTACATGAGTTTTCAGCTCATGCAAACACACCACTTGTGGTGTTGCCTCTGTTCTCGGCATATCTGACACAGCTGCAACTGCACTGGCAAGAGCATTGACAGCACGATCCACTTCTGAGAGTCTCTCTCTCATCTGAGCCACCTGTCCTCCAAGCTCTTCCACTCTGCCAGAGCCAGCCACTTGGTTCAACATCCCAGACACCTCTGCAGACAGGCTGTCGATGGCCTGCTGCATGGTGCTGATCTTCTCAAGTGTCTCCGGCGACACACCTTGTTTGCCACTCATTTCACCTACACACGAGACATAATTTACCAAAACTCATGCACACAACTCAGACCACTAGAACACAGTGGTGTAATGTGTTTGTAGTGTTACATACTTTCAATGAACGCCAATTTGCTCTGCATTTCAAGTATCATTGGCATCAAGCTCTCCAATCCATCATCACCCTTAGGGAGCATATCAGCATCCAATTTCTTTGCCAGTTCTGCCTAAAAATGCATGGAGATGTGTGGTTATTGAGGTTCAGTGCAACTAGTGAAGCAATACACACACATATGCACACACACACACACACACACACACACACACACACACACACACACACACACACACACACACACACATGCACACACATACACACACATATGCACACACATACACACACATATGCACACGCACACACGCACGCACACACACACACACACACACACACACACACACACACACACACACACACACACACACACACAGTGTGACATACCTCAAAGGCATTCATTTTCTGTACAAAAGCATCAAGTTCTTCTGATAGTGACCCAATTTTGTTCAAAGCCTCAAGCGCCTCAGGAGAAGGATGTTTGAGTGGTATCGGTGTTTTAGGACGCTGATGAGCTTTCAAAGCTTCTTCGAGATCTTTCCAAGTTACCAATTCTTTGGTTTGTTGGTTTTGTTCGTTGACATCTTCCTTTAGTGCATCTGTTTCAGCCTGCAGACTGTCCATCCTGGCTCTCAGATCAGAGAGGGAGCTAAGAAGCCCTTCACCTGGCTGTATGTTTTCCAGCAGTTGAATCATTTCTTCCAGTTTCTTAATAGAACCATTGTTCTGTATAACCTGATATAACAGAGCAAAGTTTGCCACTTTGCACACTCAGTTGCATCCACTTGTGTATGTACGTACACATGTGCACATTGACACACACACACACACACACACACACACACACACACACACACACACACACACTATGAAATGAGAAAACATGTACATACTTCTTGTCTCAGTGAATCAAGGGATTCTTTCAGGGCGTCCAGTTTTGGTAGGTCATCCTTCCATGCGTTGAATTCCCCAAGCAGCTCGTCAACCAGCGATGCAGTCTAACAGCAAGCAATATTCGTACAAGCAAATATTATGTGAATGCATGCAATATGTATCTATACATACATACATATATACGTACATATTCCCACATACACTTGTATGTATGTATTTCGCTATACTTATATGGAAATGTTGGGTGCAGTTTGCTATTGATCCATAAGAAATACATCCGTGTGCATCTGTAGTGGAACCTTTCATGCCCATCCATGCAAGACTGTTGATGCATGTTCATATGCACAGAACAAACCTTCTGCAGCCCCTGCTCGGTTGCATCCAACCGCTTGTTGATCTGGATGAAGTTCCACATGTCGTTTACAGGCGTAGCAGAGCTGTTCGAAGCTCGCTTGTCGAGCAGCTCCGAGAGGCTCTCTACTGCGTCCATTCGAGTCTCGAGGGTCGACAGTTTCCTCTCTAGAGCTCCGAGGTCGTTGGCAGCTGTGATTATGGACGTCCTCGGTCGCAACACGCGACTGGAGCGTTTTGCTAGAGACACTGCTGGAGTGCTGTGCGTGAGAAGTGATTCGGTCGACTCCGTGTCGTCTCCTACGGCTTCCTTGACGTCCTGCGGTACAGCTTGCACAGAACTGGGCTCAACTTTAGCGGGCACTCCTGGCTCATGTACTTCTTCGTCCAGTTTGTCTAACAATTTTTCCGGGGATCCAAAAGCCTTCGATTTGAGCTCACCCATAGCGACTGCCTTGAGATCTCCTCCGTTCATCTCCTCGATGTGACCCAGTCTTCGCACGATTTCGTGCATTAGACTGTGCATGTAGTTGAAGTTGACCACGCCGCATGGCTCTTTTCCGAGGGAAAGATCAATGAGCCTCAAGAGATCTACATTGGCCATTGCTGTTCCAAAGAAAATCGGATGGTCCCTCCCTTGTTGCTATGGCGCCCGTGCAAATAGGAAAAAATATTCCTGTGCACGCCTAACTACATGAGGATGAACCTATAATTAACGAATCGGATAAAATGGCCACTAGAGTTTGAAGGGCTTTGCTATTCAATTGAACTTCCTCTTTCCACCGTATTCTTTCTTTTTGAATGGCTGTATGTTTAAACAAAGAAACACATGAAAATGGAGGTCCGATAGTAGTCAAAGGTGGTACTTCGACAGAAGACTGCAGTTATCTATCAGATGAAATATTCGGTGAGACTTGTACTTGTACAACACAACTCAGTAAATGTAGATGTAGTGTAGCTGGCTAGGTAGAGTATTCCACGCACTCAATGTCATCCAGTATCCTAATTCAACACAGAACTCATTCGAGATATCAAAGAC
This sequence comes from Halisarca cf. caerulea, assembly GCA_963170055.1. NCBI lineage: Eukaryota > Metazoa > Porifera > Demospongiae > Chondrillida > Halisarcidae > Halisarca > Halisarca cf. caerulea. Next base: position 650,437 of record CAUJGJ010000002.1, read on the forward strand.
CCGGAGAGAGAAGAGACTCTCGAAGCATTGAATGTTGTACAAGATAATCTCATTTCAGTACTACGTGATTCCAAGCACGACACGTACCACATCAGAATAGAATTTGTGCCAACTGTTCATCACTGCTCCTTAGCGAATACTATAGGTAAGGAATATTGACATGTCTCCTCTGTATAAAATCCAGCTTCTCGCTGGTACATACGTAGCTGCAGTTTTGCAGTCTGGATCTGGGGGGTACACAACCACCTCACCTGATTGCCCATCGGGTAGTTCTGTGAGATGCAATTGACTTGATTTCTGTCATCTTCCTCCATGTAGGGCTATGCATAAGAGTGAAACTGGAACGGAGCCTGTCCTACAAGTTCAAACTCGACATCTTTGTAACCAAGGGGATGCATTCAACAGAGGAAGATGGTATGTTTGTCGCTGCTAATGTTGTAGTCATGTGATCTGTAGAATACGATCCCAGCCATTTACTATGTGTGTATTACGTAGTTGCAGGATACATGGGTGCATTGCTGGAGGCAAGTACAATATAAACCGGTTAACACAAAGACGCTTAACAAGAAATAATGCTTAGCACAAACAATAATTATTTCTGTGAACAAACTGTACATACATACAACATACTATCTTCATGCTTTTAACAAGAAATAAAAATTCACGTTAACCAGTTTCCACTGCATAAGTACGTATTCTATATGTGTAGAATGTAAGATTGATAAATTAATTAATCGATTTATATGTATCTATTATGTAAATGAGTTGTCTATGATGTGTGTTATGAAATTTACTTCAATCTCTTCTTTGTAATCTTCAGTAAATAAACAGATCAACGACAAGGAGAGAACAGCTGCAGCCATGGAAAACCCTTCACTTCGACAACTGGTAGAAGACTGTCTAAAGGAGCCAAATTATTGAACCCCCATCCAATTTATTTCTGTTAATTATTATGTTCAATGCACATGGTACCATATTTGTAATTTATCATCATTCAGTTATGTTAATTTTTATCAACATTAATTAAATCCCCAATTTACAATCAGATCGATGCATCTTCTGATTATTGTCTAATTGTATTCATATATACACCCATGCATGATGAATGAATTATCTGGTTATGATTCTAATAATTTCTGAATATTATTTCATTGACAGCATAATGTTTTGTATTCATTTGTTGCAAAAAAATCACTGCATATAAGTGTGTGCGTAAATGTCAGCAGCATCATAAATAAACCCTATTCTGTCCATAACAATAATATTACATTATTTGTTTGTATGTGACATTTAGAGTTAGCAGCAAATTAAACTTGTTTCATGTTGGAGACTACAAGGGGGCTCTCTGCTTGAGACTAGAAGGGGCTCTGCTTGATGTAGCGCTCAAACATGTAGTAAGCCTGCTTTGGTCTGAACTGGGGTACCTGTAGTGGTGGAGGCATACGCTGTGTTGGGCTCCCTGCGTCACACCTCAACAGCAAGTAACAAGAGTGAAGCTCACCATGTGCCCTGACCCCTTCACAGTGATGAAGGCAAAGCTGTTGAGGTTGTAGGTGGTAACATAGCCTGCAACCTGGATAGCATGGTGAGGACAGATGTCCGTACAAATGGATGAATATGATGAAAACATGAAAGGTAGATCTGTTTTCTTACCTGACTGTCGACATACCAAGCTCTCCATTTATCCAGTACAGGGATTCCCAGACCAGAGGTCCATTGCTGGGCAAAACAGCACAACAATGTAAGAGTTAATGGTAAGAAAATGAAAAACAAACTGCAACTGAAAAGTGCATACTCAGATGAAAATGTTATGATAAAACAACACCTCAAACAGTAATAGCAACATACACACCTCATTGTCGATATACGGCACACACGCATCAACATCTCCATTGTAAATAACAACTCGGTAATTCTTTCTGCAAGAATAGAAGGAGATAACAAGCCAGCAAATTATTGAAGTCCTCAATGTTTTGCACACTACACATGAATGCACACACACACACACACACACACACACACACACACACACACACACACACACACACACACACACACACACAC
>CAUJGJ010000002.1:662500-712500 GCA_963170055.1 Halisarca cf. caerulea
CCCTCTACACACGACTATGGTGGGAGTGGCTGTGGGTGTGGCAGAGGCACCCAATGAAATATTATGCAAAATATCTGTTTAAAATTTTATTTTGTGATCTAGGATTTGAGCACAGTGATGTACGCATCATCTACATGACAGTGCCCAGCAATGGGCTGAACATCTCAGCTCACAGAGAAGATGGAAACACTTCTGACACTGTCCATTACAAGGCTAGTCTTGTCCCTCCCTACAGCACACTCCCTGTCTACAGCACACTCCCTGTCTACAGCACACCCTGTCTACAATACACTACCCACACCACACTCTGCCTATGCTGTGTTTTCCTCTGTTGCAGATCACTATCGCAGTGGTTCCTTACCTTGCTCAGTTTGTCAGCGGAACAGTCCACAAAACTGTTCATGTCATGTTCAAGGTGGCGGTGTGTGTGCGTACGTGTATGCATCCGCGCGTACACATGTGAGTGCACTTGTGTTAGTGGTATTCCCATGTTAATTCCCATTGTAGCTTTTGGGAGTGGGACTTGGCTGCATGGAAGACTCACAAGGCAGACTTCACATAATGGTGCGTACCACATGTTATTCCATGGCACACACATACACACACACACACACACACACACACGCAATAGATTCTTTATACCCACCCACCCACCCACCCACACAGACACACACACACACACACACACACACACACACACACACACACACACACACACACACAACGTTCATTGCTCCATAGGATATCCTACAGACAACAGTGCACATAGGCTGTCAAGCTCATCTCAGAGCCGAGTTCAACCCTGCAAGGTCCACTTCTGGGCAGAAGCACTACTGCACCTCAACACAGGCTAATGTGATATGCCTGTACTACGAGAAAGGTGTGTGTGTGTGTGTGTGTGTGTGTGTGTGTGTGTGTGTGTGTGTGTGTGTGTGTGTGTGTGTGTGTGTGTGTGTGTGTGTGTGCCTGTGCCTGTGTGTGTGTGTGTGTGTGTGTGTGTGTGTGTGTGTGTGTGTGTGCCTGTGCCTGTGCCTGCGTACATGCATGCACACATGTGTGTGTGTACATCCATGTGTGCGTGTAGCAAGAATTGGTGCCCACATTGTGTTACTGTAGAGTTTTACCCCAAGTTTGAAGTTGTGGATGAGATCAGTGGGAAGCGTTCGCTCTACATTGGACAATACATCATTAGGACTATAGCTGGGGGGAATTCCCCACACTCACTGACACCATTTGGTGAAGATAAACAGAATTCCTTCAGAACTGATAGGTACGGAATAGGAGTTCAGACAGTGTGTGCATGCATGTGCATGTGTGTGTATGGTGTGTATGTGTGTGTGTGTGTGTGTGTGTGTGTGTGTGTGGTGTGTGTGTGTGTGTGTGTGTGTGTGTATGGTGTGTGTGTGTGTGTGTGTGTATGGTGTGTGTGTGTGTGTGTGCGTGCGTGCGTGTGTGTGTGTGTGTGTGTGTGTGTGTGTGTGTGTATGGTGTGTGTGTGTGTGTGTGCGTGCGTGCGTGTGTGTGTGTGTGTGTGTGTGTGTGTGTGCGTGTGTGTATGTGTGTGCATGCATGATGTATGTGTGCTTCCTGCACATGTATTTGTGTGTCTGGATGTCCCATTCATAGGGATTGTGTATGAACAGTACATGCCTTGGGACCTCAGGCAGGTACAATGCCCCCAGGTGTCTATACACAGTACATACATACATAGTAAACTGTATAGTCTTACAGGCACTTCATATCAAAATGATATTAGAATACTAATTTACCATATTCTCTAGTGGGAGTGCTATTTGGGCACCATTGGACGGTTCCATTGCCAACCCAGTGTTCACATCCGGCAATGGAATGCAGTGAGTAGAACGGGCTAGCAAGCCAGAACAACTAAAATGTCTTCCATGTATCAGTACTCTACCTGCATAGATGGATCTGTGGGCCAAGCAGCCCATGTGCTAGCATACAGGCCGTGTTCCCCAACAGCCCCCAATACACAGTTTTGCTGGAGTTTACTAATGAGTAAGCGGAGTTTTACTGAAATATACTGCCAATCATAATTATTTATCTATGTGCGATTTCCTATGAATTATTCGTCACAGAGGGCTACTAGAAGGGCTGGACAACTGCTGCCACTTCTCAACAAGGTTTGTTGTCACAGTACACGGGATATCAATGGGAGTTGGATCGGCACTTTCCTCTCTTTTTGTAAGTTGTCATCTGCACACACCAACAGCTCTTGATACTGTGCCTAACACTGTGTTAGTACCGTCCGATTCAGTATACATGAACATTTGTAGCCCTAGGTAAGACTAGGCTTGTGCACCCAGACTCAAACCCTGTCATCTGTGCACACCAACAGCTCTTGATACTGCATGTAACACTATGTACTGTCATATACAGTACACTCATGTAGATTTGTAACCTGGGTAACGCTAGGCTTGTGTAGCCAGACCCAAACCCTTGCATGGCGGCAGGATACAAGGAGCAAGAGTGAGGGTCTGGCTATGCAAGACTAGGGCAGCACTACACTGGAGGCCTTGGGATATGTTACCATAGCAACCTTTGGTTTAAATCTGGAAAGCTACACTGTACAGCTAGAAATGTTTGCAATGTAAACTATTACTGGGCCTGCTACTAAGATGTCACAACTACTGGGCCTGCTACTAAGATGTCACAACTACTGGGCCTGCTACTAAGATGTCACAACTACTGGGCCTGCTACTAAGATGTCACAACTACTGGGCCTGCTACTAAGATGTCACAACTACTGGGCCTGCTACTAAGATGTCACAATGACTGGGCCTGCTACTAAGATGTCACAATGACTGGGCCTGCTACTAAGATGTCACAATTTATGGTATGAGGATTGGCACTTTAACCTCTCAATGCCCTCAGCAAACCTAATTAACAATTTCGCAGATGAATTGTTGTGGTTTCAAGCTGAATGGCCAAAAAACATGAAATCTATACTCAGAGGATTAAAGCTATGTGTATATTTACATCTGGTCATGCATGCAGCCAACAAGAGCAACACCACATAAGGAGCCCTAGGTACTGGCAGCAAGTGCTCATGGTTGCACCACCTCTCCTTACCACACACACCTCACCCTACCCTCACACTGTCTACAGGTGTCTCTAGTCGTACTAGCGGCAAGTGTCATTGTGGCCTTCCTCTGTTGGAAGTACCAGAGGACAATAGTGAAGAGACTGACCTCATGTACACAACACCTACAAGACCTTCCCCAAAGAGGAGCACTTTGGTACTGGAGGGTAAGAGATGGACTCAGAAGGAAGGACAGGATACATCCAGAATAAGACACAAATCAAAGACCTGTGTGTGTTAGTCTCGTACCCAGACCCACTTCCGCCCGCCATTTTATTCGGGCCCGAATAAAATGGCGGGCGGAAGTGGGTCTGGGTACGAGACTATGTGTGTGTATGTGTGTGTGTGTGTGTGTGTGTGTGTGTGTGTGTGTGTGTGTGTGTGTGTGTGTGTCTGTGTGCATTCGTTGATTAAACAGAAGAAATCTGAAATTGATTGATTTTATTCAAATTTGTAAACAATGTCACATTCAAGACTGACGTTCCATATCTGTCCAATACCTTATGCAGTGTACGCAAATTACTGACACAGTGAGCACATGAGCACACAGTGAGCACATGTCCACATAGTGAGCACATGAGCACACAGTAAAGTTCTGCCTCAAGCACCTCTCCTTTTAGTTTTGTTCTTCTTTCCCTGGTAACGTTGCCCCATCTTCCGTGGAGGTCTACTCTGTGTCTTTGGATGTTTCTTACGACCATGTTTGCTGACACGAGGTCGGTTGGACGCTGCTCTCTTCTCCTCCCAGGACAGCTGCTTGTTGCTAATCCGCTCCCCCTTCCAAGTGACCCCAGAGCTCTCTTCTTCCAGTATATGAGAGAACTGGGAGGTCATCAGAAAACAAAGAAAATAATCATAGCATAGACGTACATATATTATCAATGATCACGATGTTCAATAATAGGATATTACAACAGCTTCCTCAAATAAAGTTCTCAGAATATGGTTCAGTATGTGCATGTACAATGTGTACGTAGTACTGTGCAGTATACTGAATAAATAGTGGTAACATGTACACTACTACAGCAGACCAAGCGAGGCTACGAACTACACTGTAGCTGCGTAGTACTGAACAGAAATCAGTCTTAAGAAGGTTTGTTGCAACAAGGTTTGTGGTGCACATCTACACTGGAATCTTTGAGTAAAGGACACTTTAGGACAACCTCTTTTGTCCATTGTAAGGAGGTCGTCCTCTTTGAGTGATTTAAAATGTATTGGAACTATAGGGAGAAAAAATTGGGACCTCAAGCTGTGTCCTTTGTGGAGAGATTTATTTCGGAGTGTCCACTATTGGGAATTTCACTGAATTACTCCAAAGTGGCCAAGGTTATCGTCACACTATTCTACCTCACTACATCAACACACACTGTTCTACCCCACTACATCAACACACACTGTTCTACCTCACTACATCAACACACACTGTTCTACCTCACTACATCAACACACACTGTTCTACCTCACTACATCAACACACACTGTTCTACCCCACTACATCAACACACACTGTTCTACCTCACTACATCAACACACACTGTTCTACCTCACTACATCAACACACACTGTTCTACCTCACTACATCAACACACACTGTTCTACCTCACTACATCAACACACACTGTTCTACCTCACTACATCACACTGAAACTACCACACTTGTTGCAGTGTGTAAAGCACAGAACAGGAATCAGCTTCACGGATTGTACTCACATCTTCAGCTGCAGCAAACATGTCAGAGTCTGCACTCAACTGTCCGGATTTCCTGTGGATGATGGACGGTAGCTGAAGTGAACACCTTGCAACACACACACACACACATGCACACACACACACAGACACACACACACACACACACACACACACACACACACACACACACACATGCACACATGCACACATGCACACACACACACACACACATACACACACAGACACACACACAGACACACAGACACACACACACACACACACACACACACACACACACACACACACACACACAAACATACATACATGCCGACATACAAACACTCACAGACGCTGCGGTCGTTTATGACTATTCTCGACCTTCCTCCTCTTGGCTGGCATTAGCTGTTCATCTTCATCTTCTGAGGATGTTAGGTTCTCAAGGAGAACTCGCTCGTAGTCAGCTTGAGAAGGTTCCCTTTGTTTTGTCAAACCTTCTGACACATCGTCGTCTTCTTCCTCAAAGTTGAAATTCTCGTAACTGTAGTCTAGAGAGGAGAAGTGGTTCAGTCAGACACAGCATTGGAACCAGTCATACAACATGACTGCTACTAACAGAACACGTTTATTGCAGCATTCACTGCATAGCACGCATTTATACATATATCATTGTTGCATGTACTGTACTGTATAAATCTCCTTTGGAACTGAGAAAATGTCTGTATTTTACGTGTGCTGTAGTCAGTCATCTGTACCTTGGTTTCTTTCCCCTTCATCATCCGAATCGTCAGTTTCAACTTCTTTTCGTTTCTTTTTTATCTTCTTTTTCAATTTTTTATCATTGAATTCACTGAATGAATGGAAAGAACTTTGTAAGGCTACCAGTATCATTGGAGTCATGGCCATGGCAACAGCCATCACAGGAATTGTAGTTATAGCAACAGCCATCGTGAAGGTTGCAGTCACAGCAACAGACATCATACAGGAGTTGCAGACTAACATACACAGTATGCGATGCTGTAAAATGTTCCACACATTCAGAAGTTTAGCATTCTAGCCCTAATGTCACCTCATGAGGAGCTACAGAAGCTGGGATGAGACGAAGTGAAACAAAGCCCTCGGCAGCTCCAAAGAAGGTCAAGATGTTGAGTTTAGTGCACGCACAAATGTACATAACAGAACATACCATCAAGTGATGGAGGCGTTTTTGAGATGGGAGGTGATATCTTTGAGACAGACAGTAGATTGTGACTGCATGTGGCCAATATCATCAAAACACATGCTCTCACAACTTTCATACCTTGTAAAGTCAACACTGTCCAAATCACCATCTGCAAAGGAAAGGCTAATGCTACATGATCAGGTCATGTGACTTGCATGTGATCAAAAACATCTACACTGGAAATCACATGACTAGCATGTGACATGAACACTAGGGCTGCATGACTTGCATGCGACAATATGCTAAATTGCCAGTTCAGGCAGGCACCTTTTCCCAACAAGACATCAATGTCATCCAAAGAATCCATCTCCTTTTCTTTCTTTACTTTTTCCTTCTTCGTTTTCGCACTGCTCTCCAACTGCTGTTGTTGTCTAAAGAATTTGTAGAGGTATTTCTCATCTTCCCTCACATTGTCTTCCTCTTGTGTAACAAATTCTGGAGTGTTTACTGAAGAACAAGAAACCACACTTCAGTAGAACCTTATGGTAGATTGTGTGTGTGGGGACTGTAGCCCCGCCCCCTTACACATACATCACACTATGCCATATTTGACGACATGGACAATTATGTCACGATGTTGTGGTCAGCAGTGCATACCATACAGCACACACTGGTCTTCGGTTTAGCAAATGAATTCCCCAGTTTGGGGGGAGAAGTTGAAAAATGGATTCTGCACATACATACAGCAAGTGATATAAACACAATGGCTTCCATACCACAAGGTACACAACATGTACATAAATTCTGTAGCAACTGCTGTGAACCAAAATTTGTCAACAATTCAATTATTGCTTGAAGAAATATTCCGGCACAATGTTAACTTTCAATTGCCCGACCCTAGTATATTTTGTAGGATGCATGGAGTACACATTAGTATGGCCAGACATTGCTGCTCACCCCTCATGCACACAGCTGACTCACCTGGGGCTGCTGTGGCCACTGAAGACTTCCTGAAGTTCTTTATTTGAAACAGAAGCAAAGAGGAAGTTACATACTAGCACACACACATGCATGCATATGCGCGCATGCACACACACACACACACACACACACACACACACACACACACACACACACACACACTTACACTGTACAAACTAGTCATTGCAGAGTTACACAAAGTCATAGACATTGCAAAATCATACACTATTATTGCATAATCAGTCCCAGTTGTTGCATAATTGCCCACTCACCTGCATAACAGATCCTCCATGATCTACACACATAAGAGAACAAGTAAGGGTAGACGTGAAAGCTGCTGACTCAGCAGTAGGAAATACCACTCACCAGAGACCTTCTGTTTGGGGTTCTTGAACATGAACCTGTCCAGGAATCTTGTCAGGGTGAAGTCTTGCAGTGGGTCGCCGGGATACGTGATGTAATCACCCTGGGAGAAAACCCCACATCACAGTCATTTCAAATGTTTTGTGAAATATGTACACCAGGAAAGCACAGGACAAGAGCAGGTATGCACACACCTTTAGCAACACTTGAGCAAAGACCTGTACCGAGGGATGGTAGTGCTCACTCAGCTGAACGGGACATACGGAAGTATAGGCTTTGTCAACAGCACAACACACTCACACACCCATACACACCCACACCCACTCACACACCCACACATAACACACACACACACACACACACACACACACACACACACACACACACACATACACACTATACACACATGCACTGTAGCTGTTTTTATAGGTAAGCACAGAGCAGAATAATATGCTCACATCTACACAGCTCCAGTACAAGTGCACTATTGTGTGTGTCCTACAAGCAAGTACGCCAGTCATGTAGTCTTGAGTGAGCAGCATTGTGTGTACTACAAAGGGCACACAAGAAGCGGTGTATGTGGTGTAGGGTATAGGGTATAGGGTATTCTTATTTAACCTGGGGAACCTCTAGCCAGAGGCTACTGTAAGTGGCACACAAGAAGCAGTGTATGTGGTGTGGATGATGTGTTCTCCTCACTCTCTCCAGTTCCCAAAGACAAGTGTGCTCTGCTCCACAGAACAGAGGATTCCTGTGCAGACCACGGTACTGCTGCCGGGACTTCCTGTCACTCCCAGTCACTTCCTCCCTGTCACTCCCAGCCACATTCTCCAGTTCATCCCCATCTTCTGTTGGTTCTTCATCTTTCTCCTCCTCCAAGGGAACATCTGAAAAGTGTTCCTCTTCGTCTTCCACTTCTGGAGAAAGGATGAAGGACTTCAGAGCTGGTCTTGTCTTCAGAATCTAGTGAAAATGAAGCATGGACAAATGAAATGATAACTACATACACACTACATAATGGCTACAGACAAGGCTACGAAAGCGTACTTAACTTGGAGAGGCCTTTAGCCAAGAGGCTACTACTCTAAGTACCCAGTCAATAACCACACACACACACACACACACACACACACACACACACACACACACACACACACACACACACACACATACACACACAAACACACGCACGCACACGCACCCTTCACAGCTGAAACCTTCCCTATCAATACGACTCTACCACAGAATCTAGGACGGCCACACCAATGAGAAACTCCCACAATATGTTCTCATAACATACGTACAACATTGACCTCACAAGAAGACAATTCTCTTTCTGTTAAACACACACAATCAAGTAAAAGGCCAGCTGGTTACAACAAATGTCACTTAACAAAACTTCACAAGAGCAACTTCTACAAACCACAACTGCAAGTAGAATACACTATCATGTATGCTCTTAACCGGCTATACACAATTGATGCGTATCCTACCTGTGATTATATGGCTATGTGTTTACACTGTACACAACCTTCAATCGTTACTGTGTGTGTGTGTGTGTGTGTGTGTGTGTGTGTGTGTGTGTGTGTGTGTGTGTGCGTGTGTGTGTGTGTGTGTGTGTGTGTGTGTGTGTGTACGTGCATGCGTGTGTGTGTGTGTATGTGTGTGTGTGTGTACAGACAGACTAACTTCTGAGATGAGAAGTAGACAGCCACAGATGAAGGGTGGAGTGTGGTGACCACAGATCTGGAAGATCCTCTTCAGGAAAGCCTAAAATCATGTGACATTACAATAAAATCATGTGACATTACAATAAAATCATGTGACATTATACAATAAAATCATGTGACATTACAATAAAATCATGTGACATTACAATAAAATCATGTGACATTACAATAGTATCAATTGATAATAAAACCACACTACATTTGGATTGTGTAACATAAAAAAATCAGTGCCCATTAAACTGTGTATAAGTAAATAGTAGCATTATATGCTTGTATGCAGTACTGAGTGCATTGGAGTAGTGCCAATACACACACATGCACACATGCGCCCACACACACACACATACACAAACATAAACAAAAACATACACACACATACACATATACACACACACATACACACTCACACACACACACACACACACACACACACACACACACACACACACTATATATATATATATATACCTTTAGCCTGCTGATTTCAGGATCACTCCTAAGTGATTTGTACAGAACATTCAAGAACAGAGCCTGCTTTGGGGAGCCCTGAAGTTCCTGATCCAGCAGTTTTGAGTACAGGGCTCTGTAGTACCTGTCAGACACTGACTGCCTGTGCGGATGGGGACAGCTGCACCATTCACACAGCCGTCTACATTGAGCAGCAATACATGCAGACCCAACACACACCAACAATACATGCAGACCCAATACACACCAACAATACATGCAGACCCAACACACACCAACAATACATGCAGATCCAACACACACACAAACAATACATGCAGACCCAATACACACACAAACAGTACATGTACACCCAACACACACACCAACAATACATGCACACCAACATGGAATGTAACAGGGGATAAGGAAGTGTTCGGCAAGTGGGAGTGAATGAAAATTGAGCACAGACAAACACCACACATACACGTGTGTACATGACATTGTGTGTGTTGTGTGTGTGTGTGTGTGTGTGTGTGTGTGTGTGTGTGTGTGTGTGTGTGTGTGTGTGTGTGTGCGTGCGTGCGTGCATACAAGTGTATGTGTGTGTGTCAGTTTAAAGGGACTCAAATCCCCACAGATACAAGCAAAAGAGCTCATCTGCACCTTGATTCCATCACTTGGTAGAGCAACATGAGAGCCTGTACACACAGAGAACAATAGGTTACCGTATTATGGTGGGGGGGACCCTCCAATTCTGTACAAATTTCCCATCCCCACCCCACCTGCACTCCAGTAGACAATGGTGCCACATGAACAGCTCTGAACAGTGTGTCAATGTGCTCATCGAAGGCTTCAGTTTCCCCTGTGAGTTCCCATTGTTGCCATGGAGACAAATACGCAGACATACCATATCACATGTGTCAAACATCTTAAGCATGAATTCCACCTCACCTTGGGTGTATGGGAAAGCCCTATTGACTCCAGTCAGAATAGCACTGAGCATCTTGGCATCAAAACTTCCCTTCTGGATCAAAGCCTGTCAAATATGCCAGACCACACTAAACTGAATGTAGCGTTTGAAATTTTTGCTTCAACAATCATAAATTGCTTAATGATATAACCTCAGACACAATAGCAGCTTACTCATTCGTGACATTTGTGTGCTGTGCATGAGCAAGTTGATATGGATAGATGAAACCTTACCCAAGACTCCATATCATAAACAGTTTAGTAGAGTTACCATGGTAATACAAAATGGCTACCAGACTCACCTTGAAGAACACAAAGTAGATGCCAATGAGATGGGACGCTAGTTGAGAGTCAGACTTTCTCAGGTATATTTGGTTGAGGAAGCAAACAGCATAGTACCTGCAGCACCAGACACACACACACACACACACCACAGCATAAGTTATGTACATGCAGATCAACACACACACACACACACACACACACACACACACACACACACACACACACACACACACATACACACACACCACATCACAGCATAAGCTACATGAACAAACGGACAACGACCACAGTGAGGTGCTAAATACGAGCCACATACACCAGTTGCAATCAGTACATACATATGTACATGCACTCACTGTGTGCGTACATGCACTCACTGTGTGCGGTTTGACACATTTGGTCGATACAGTAGGTTCTTGACTTCCTTGACAACAACACTTTTCATGTTTTGATGCTGCGTAACTGGAAAGGAAGTAGGAAGTTTATAACCAGACAGGAAGTGAACAACCAGACAGCAAATACAGGAGATACCAAAACAGGAAGTACACCATAGGAAGATGGTACACCAAAACAGGAAGTACACAATAGGAAGATGGTACACCAAAACAGGAAGTACACCATAGGAAGATAGTACAGCAAAGGCAGGAAGTGGACAACAGGAAGGACACTCCTACCAAGTTTCAGCAGGTAAAATGATGATCTTGAGGCAACCTTTCGCTCAGGATCTCCAAGTTTGTTGACCAAGAGAGATAGAAGTGTTTGTTCTTGTTCCGGTCTCTGTGCCAGCAAATCAAACACAGTACCTGAGTAGGGGGGGGGGGATAACATTCAGGATACTTCCCATGCACAAAGCATTTGTGTGTACACGCATGTAACATTGGGGGCCACACATGCATGTGCAGTATGGGTGCACACACACACACACACACACACACACACACACACACACACACACACACATCCAGTGTTTCCTAGTACAGTCAAACAGGCCAAATGCCCCTCAGAGCACAGAATGTGGTGAGATTGTTGAGGTGTTGGATTACAGAGGTTCCACAGTACAGTAATACAATAATAATACTATTATTACTATAATATTATTATTATACTGTGGAACACCTCAATAATCCAACATTCTCTCTAACATATTATACAGTACAATATACTATATTAGAGTATCTCTAATATATTATACACCCATAGCACAGTATTTGTACACACCTAAAATCTTAATCCTGACTGATGCCACTGGGTCATGTAGGTGGACCTCCAATACTCCAATATAGTCTCTGTAACACGACTTAAACTGACTCTCTGCATACCACAACATTACCTTCCTGTCCCTGTCGTGAGCCGAGACAGGATTCTTCACATCAAACAAGGAAGAAAAGGGCCTTGCTGCAAACAGCTTCAGCTTTCTTTTCGGTGGAAGAAGACAAGTAAGCCAAAGTTCCTTGAGCATATCGATGGCCTGAATACTCTCCCTCTTTGCCTTCTTCCTGCACATAACAAGCAAGGCATCCAAGGCTGCGATGTTATGAATGGGTGACTCCTACACACACAAAAATACATGTTATGACAATATATGAAATACAGCAAAAAAAAAACAGAAATACATTCGAGTTATGGAATAAACTTCCATACAAGTGACAAAACAACAGATTAGCAGGACTAAGAGCCCACCTGCACTAAGAACACATCTATACTAAGACCCCACCTGTACCAGAAGAGCCCATCTACACTAAGACCCCACCTTCACTAAGAGCCCATCTACACTAAGACCCCACCTACACCAGAAGAGCCCATCTATACTAAGAGCCCACCTACACCAGAAGAGCCCTTCTACACTAAGAGCCCACCTGCACCAGAAGAGCCCTGGCTGATGTCTTGTCAGTTAGTGTACCTGATGTCATTACAGTTCGAAGCCACTCCACATCAGACTTCCTTTTCCTCAGGCGAACTAAGTCAGAAATGCATTACAGCAAATCAAAAACACACACATGAATGACTCCATACAGCAATACCCACATCATTTTGAAAAATGTTAAATATGATATACACACACTCAATGATACACACACAAAACACACACACTCACTCATACACACACACACACACACACACACACACACACACACACACACACACACACACACACACACACACACACACACATTTCTCATATAGCTGGACATCTGACGCTAGTAATTCTGAAGCCTTCTCCTCCAAATGTTTCAAAACGTGAACCTGAAGCGGATATTTTGCAACCATTCCCGAATCCTACAACCAGAACAGAAGGACCAACATGCAAACATGAAGACAGCTTGATGACAGCTTGACAACAGCTAAACAAACATGACACCACACCACAAGTTGGTGGTGTTTGCTAACCTCTTCATGCCAGGAACCACTGACTTCAAAATTAAACAGCATTTTCTTCACTGGAAGCGGCTGGTAGCCCATTAGTTGATTCTCGTGGTCACGAATTCCTTTTGAAACTTTCCTATTTCCTGACTCTACCACCATATCGTGGTTGCTTTCTATCTCTGTTTGCTTAGGGGGGGTTATAAAACTGGCTTGCTTCAAATTCTCAGAAGCGCCAACGTCTGCTTTTGGATGTGTGGTGCTATTTGCTAAGATGGTTACGTCGTGTTCCGCTTCACTGGCACCATTTAGTCCTATTGAGTGTGCAAAACGCTTTACCTGAGTAATGCAGAGTAAGAGGACCACTTAACTCAGAGGTGATGTAGAGATGTTTTATCTTTGGACAGATAACACAGGTCACAACTTGCCTAGCATGTTGAAGAATTTTTACCATCGTAACTCGGAGGTGATTCAATGTTTGGTCAAATTGCAGTACTCTTCTATCATCAAACATTAGACAATAGAATGTTTACTGATGTCTCCAACACATGACAAACAAGTGAGCACAAGAACTACGCACAGCACTCTCATGACATGAAAACAACAGACACACAGTAAGCACAGTGAAATCTGATTCATTTGACAACATCTGCTCCCATGAAATGGGTCAGATAAACCAGGTGTTGGATAAACCAGGTGTTGGAGAAATTAGGTAGAATTGTGTAGAGTTTAGTGATGGGGATTCACAACAGAGTGTTGGATAAATGAGGTTTTTGGATAAACCAGTGTTGGATAAAGGAGGTTTCCAGGTAAGTCAGTGTTAGACAAATCAAATGTGGCTCTATGCTCTCTTTGGGCAGAGCATACTCCTGAATGCATCACACAAACTGACCATTCAACATTTAATACATCACGGAATGCCACACATGCATTGAGCACTCCTCCACAGCGCCTGCTAGTTGCCATGCCAACACCACTCCTCCACAAGAACACATGACAAGACCATCACTTTTTACATAATATTATTAAGTTTTCAAAATGTCACAGGTTTGTTGTCAAAACTCTCATTTGTATAAGTACAATAATCATACGTACTAGTAGACTTGAGCCAATTATGCGCACATAATTTCACTAATAATAGGTACCTCTGTGAACCATGAGGAATAGGTACCTCTGTGAATCAGGAATAGTTCCTAAATAATAGGAGTCTTGTTAAAAATCTTAGCACAAAATGGCAGATTAGCACAACATGGAATGTGTCTCCTTCCCCTATAAAGAGTTCTTTCATTCTCAATAGGAAGTATTCCCTCAATAATGCTTAACAACACATCATTTGTGCTACTATGTATTGAGTGTTAGTATAAATATTGTGTAGCCTGCTGTCTGAGCGGTGAACTTGTCATAAATATGAGTCGTTCCAAATAGGAAACTTTAGCAACAAAGCTACAGCACATAAACCATCATCTAAGGAAGGCATTGCAGCTTAGGGTTTACATTGGATAAGAATAATAGGGAGTGATTGGAAGAATAATTAAATAAAATAATAGGTGCTATTTGGTGAATAGTTGAATCAGGCCTAGTACATAGCCACCAGTGTAAAATATAAGGTGAAGGGGGGTAATTTGGAACAGGGCCTGTAACTTCTGTTGTGGTTAAGTTATGCAACCATTCTTGCTCCTGTCAAACTCCCCCTCTACGGAAACAATACAGACGAGAAATATTGGATGTAGTTTGGGTTTGGTACTGCTTTTGGCCTGCTGTTCCACATTAACCCACTTTACCTACCATAGTCTCGTGAACCAGACCCCTCCCAGCGATAAAATGGAGGGCGGGGAGGGGTCTGGTTCACGAGACTTTAAGACTACCACCACAGTGCACAGTTGCACATATTTCAGAGATGCGTAGGTTTGAATGCACACAGCACCACTCTATACTGGAGTACACACACCAACCGTTTTGAGGCCTGTTACACCACAGATACTACAAACGATGTTTGCATGACATCCAAGAAAAACAAACACTTAACATACTTCTTCGACGATCAATTCATCTCCTTCTTCTTCATCTACGGGAAATTCGAGTGCCTCTACTGAGCTAACTGACTCTAAATCCGACATTGCTTTGGAAGGAAACATGCAGCTAGTTAGCTGACTGCCATTTTCACTGATGGGTGAAAGGTCACGTGATAGACAGCTGATTCGAAGGCCATTTTCAATCGAATTATTAACAGAATTACGTAGAAGTATAGATACTGAAAATAGTACAAGCTAGTTAGTGATGCTTATTAACTCTTTATATTTATCTCCTTTTATAGAGCAGTATTTGGGAGGAGTGCAGCTAGACAGTGGGTCCTCTAAACCATCTAGACTACCTTTTCACACACGAGTGTTCTGGGTTCCAGAAACCAACAGTAACACTGTATTCCAACGTCAGCATACATACACACCATGGAATTTAAGTTACTCCAACCACAGGTCCTCCAGCCTACACCGAATATATATCTGTCATATAGGATGGGTTGTGTGGAGCCAAGTCCTTTTTACAATCGTTAGCGTTTTCGACTGGACAGCCAAACGAAATGAGACATTACAAACCATCCTCAAGATACGCACAAATCGATCCTACAAACGGTTTTTAGCAAGTGTGATAACTGCACTCCCAGCTGAAGGATGCAGTCATGAATAGTAATGAGCTGCGGTTGTTTACAAGCCATTCGCCGTTTATACAAATTCGGGACGGCGACACTTTGGGGGCGTGACTTACACGCCTCTCCGTTTCCCCATGAATCTTTTTGCGAGTCTTCACCAAGTTTGTAGTTAGAAAGTGCAATCGATTGCTGCCGCGTCAAGGGAGCCTCCACATGGGTAAAAGACTTATAGCGTGGCTTTTATGTAAGTTCTGTGTGTTTGTGTCCGAACTTACTCGCAAGTTGTCCCAAACACGTGCGTAGATTGGGGTTCCTTCGTTTCTAGTCATTATCCGTTAATTTGCTGTTCATTTGCCTTGCCATAGTTTGATCGTTTAGTTATAACTTTGCCTGTGGCTCAGTATCGCAAAGGATAAGTGCCTAAAGAAGCTTTAAGCCCACCTGTCATTATAAGGGTCATTCTTTCATGCAATCTTCGAAATTTCCCTCCCTTTTCACCCTTACCAGTCGATTCAACCTCACGTATTCTTGCCTAAATTAGTAATCCCTAGCTTAAATTGTGTAAGTACATGTATACTGCATTAAGCGCGAACACTGTTTGAGATAATATGTTACTTCCCAGCCTTTATGCTTGAATCTCCGTAATCCATGGCTGCAAGTACGAATGTCTTGCCGCTTGTTCTTCGTTTGGGGAAGGAATGATGGTTTTCCGGGGGACCACAGTGACAGAGTTTATTCCGCCAACCTAGGCGTCTGTGACAGCCATAGACCTTATTTGAAGCATATGGGATTTGAGTATCTATGCTTGAAGCTTCATGCAAAGCGCCAAGTGTGTCGCGGTTTAGTGGGAAACGCGCGGGAAGACATTCGTCGATGCTAGACAGTGTTATAAGCATTAGTCACTTTTCGTATGACCCTTTGCCAGTCTCAAGGCTTGTGAGGTGTGTGGCGTTAGTCCTGTGCAAGCGCAATGGTTTGCTCTCGCTTGCTGTACACTTGTCTGTCCTGAAGCGTGTATGCTTAGTGACACACACTTGTTGGACGGGAGATGTGTGTGGCTGTGTAGCTCTAAGTTTGGGTCTGTTCAACAGTAGTACTTGGATAGTAAGTACTCTTGAGGGAAAGCAACATAGGTACTCACTATCAGAGGTACTCACTATCTATAAAGTGCTTTCAATGGTAAGTAGGGACAGAGCAATGAGTGCTTACTAACCAGGAGTACTCACTAACCCAGGTACTCACTGACCTGGGTACTTACTAACAGAGTTTGACTGTATATATCTGTGCCTTGTTTCAGCAGGCAGGATAAAGTGGGGTAATTTGGAACACTGGAGTTAGTCGGAATAGGACCTTTAACTTTTTTGTGGTTAAGTAGTCCAGTCATATTTGTGGCTGCTAATTCAACTCCTATTTCACTAGGGACAACGCAAGTGTCTGTTGAGAAGCAGTGTGTGTGTGGCTTGTGGTTGAGTCTGGCTTCAACCTGCTATTCCCGATGACCCCCACCGTTCTAATTTCCTCGTTTTATCTTACGCTCTGCATGACTCACTGATTGACTCCCCAACCTTCAAGCAGAGTGCGTGGACTGACCGGGCTTCATCTATCCATTGGTAGATCTCAATGCTGCATAAATGTACATACTCACAACCATCCTTCCATCATCATCTTTGTGGTCAAATGATCTCCCAGCCCATGCAGTGCTGTCTAGTTAGAGCAGTGTAGATGCGAGAGATGTAAACAGTTTCTTCTTGAAGTTCACAGCTACAGAGATGTGTTTGTGATTGGTGTTGAAAGGAAGTTTGTGGTGACTGACATTTTCCTAGTGTACAGGGTGCATGTTGGTGGTGGAGTGTACAGGGTGCATGTTGGTGTTGAGTGTACAGGGTGTATGTTAGTGGTAAAGTGTACAGGGTGTATGTTGGTGGTGAAGTGTACAGGGTGTATGTTGGTGGTGGAGTGTACAGGGTGCATGTTGGTGGTGGAGTGTACAGGGTGCATGTTGGTGTTGAGTGTACAGGGTGTATGTTGGTGGTGAAGTGTACAGGGTGTATGTTGGTGGTGGAGTGTACAGGGTGTATGTTGGTGGTGAAGTGTACAGGGTGTATGTTGGTGGTGAAGTGTACAGGGTGTATGTTGGTGGTGAAGTGTACAGGGTGTATGTTAGTGGTAAAGTGTACAGGGTGTATGTTGGTGGTGGAGTGTACAGGGTGTATGTTGGTGGTGAAGTGTACAGGGTGTATGTTGGTGGTGGAGTGTACAGGGTGTATGTTGGTGGTGAAGTGTACAGGGTGTATGTTAGTGGTAAAGTGTACAGGGTGTATGTTGGTGGTGGAGTGTACAGGGTGCATGTTGGTGGTGGAGTGTACAGGGTGTATGTTGGTGGTGAAGTGTACAGGGTGTATGTTGGTGGTGGAGTGTACAGGGTGCATGTTGGTGGTGAGTACTTCATCTACAGTATCTGATTTTATCTACAAACTGTACAGTTTGTAGTGTGGATATGTATCCCTTGGAGATAAGCAGAACGTACCTTGTGTGGGTAGAGATAAGAGCATTCTAGACATGTGGCTTGTGGGTGGGTGCATGGTGTTAGGTGTAGATTACCTGATACATTGTGCATCAAAACATGTGTGGAATCGCAAGGTCCTCCCCAGAACCTCCACAGCATCTCTACATAAGCCAACATAAGCCCTATTCTGACATTCTGTTTCCCTATATATGGACTACTACCGTACTCCATAATAATACACACACTTGCTTATGTAGAGTGTCTGAAGTCATACCTACTACATGTATTACATGTACACACCTTTCACTTTTGTACTTGGCCATTCTTTGTCTCCTGGATCTCACCTTTCTGAGTCGTGAAATGACAAAGTGGAGAAAGGGGTGTGGCACTGCACTATGCTGCTAGAAAGGGGTGTGGCACTGCACTATGCTGCTAGAAAGGGGTGTGGCACTGCACTATGCTGCTAGAAAGGGGTGTGGCACTGCACTGTGTTGCTAGAGTATGCACTGAGCATTTGTAGTGGTGTAGAACGAGTGGTGATAAGAATGCATTGTGAAACTGGCTGTTCAGGACACTTGGAAATCTGGACGCCTGTGTAAGCTGGACATTAGGTTATGGTCCCAAATTCTCATACACATTACCCCTGTTTACACCAGCTCAGCTGAAAGGGTTACCCTTAGTAGTACAATACAATAGAATACAGATGACATATTGGGGTGGTTGATCATTGGGTTGAGGAGTGGTGCATCATTGGGTTGAAGAGTGTGAGAATAAAATGAAATTGAATCATACTTTGGCAGACATCGTATCATATTTATTTCCCAGCTGTTACTGCATTAGTGTCAGTAGAATTAATTTATTACCTCCTGAAGCCAGGTCTAGAAGTGAAGATAAGTGTTGTATGGCTTGGTATTAAAGGTTTACTGTCGGTTCATCAGGTGCTCAATCGAGCCAGCTCAGCTGTAAACACCACCACACCCTCTCACAGCTATCAGCATCACCCATCATTGCTACAAGTACCACCACACCCATCCATCATAGCTACAAGTACTACCACACCCACCCAACATGGCTACAAGTACTACCACACCCACCCATCATAGCTACAAGTACTACCACACCCACCCAACATGGCTACAAGTACCACCACACCCACCCAACATGGCTACAAGTACCACCACACCCACCCAACATGGCTACAAGTACCACCACACCCATCCAACATGGCTGTACTGTAAGTATCACACAACACAAAGCAGATTAGTATACCCTATGAACAAACTTGGTGCCTGTTGCCTACCACCTGATACCACCTGATACCTACTACCTGTTGCCTGTTGCCTACCACCTGATACCTACTACTTGCTGCCTGGCTAGTCCACTCTAACAGGTGTGCGTTCTTCCAGAGCAAATGTTTGAGGAACTTTTGCAGGATTCCTTCCAAAGGAAAGTTTTCTGCTGGTTTAGCTGTGAAGGTCCACTTGTTCTCGGTTGATGTGTAGACAACCACTCATCCATTTACAACTGTTCTCTGCATGTGATTACAGGTTCTAACATGCACACAGAACACCCAACTCTGGCCTGTAATCCTGAACCTTCACAAGAGAAGGTGCAATTTTTCATTTTGCTTTTAACACATTAAGAACTTGTTTCTCTTTCACCTTCAAGTTCTTCACAGGTTTCATGCAGACATAGCAAAGTTGACCATAGAACTTCTGTCCACCATTATTACATTATGCTACTGTGTCTGGTTGAATAGCTGGAGCGTAGAGTGTAGTATTTCACCTCTAATTTGGCTGTTCCCACAACTTGAAGCTCTAACGTATGAGAATGTACTTGTACATATCTAAGTCTGTACTCCCACGTGGAAACGTGCATGCTTGCGTATGTATACTGTATGTATGTGCATGTATGTATGTTCTATACATACAGTATACGTACGTACATATGTATGTGCATGTATGTATGTTCTGTACATACAGTATGCGTACGTACATATGTATGTGCATGTATGTATGTTCTGTACATACAGTATGCGTACGTACATATGTATGTACATGTATGTATGTTCTGTACATACAGTATACGTACGTACATATGTATGTGCATGCATGTATGTAGGTATGTGCGTATTGTCCTATCCACTCATTAATTGCTGAACGTCTGAGCGCAGTCTGAGTTGCTAGACAATGTACGCAGTTTGCTTCTGACCAGCTGCTTGTCAGGAGAGGTAGCAGGTACACCTAACATTATTTAGACTGGGTAGCCTTTAGCCAATGGCTATTCTCCCAGGCGCCCAGTGAAAAGAAAGGAAACACAGTCCAAAAACAAAACAGAAGGAAGAAATCATGATAAAGTATAGAAACATGCATCAAGAGGCAGACTTGTATGGGATCATGAACTCCTCTGTGGCCGGATGTCTCCATGTGTATGTGCACTGTGTACATGTGTACATGGTAATGTGTTGGCACGTAGTATAGTGTGTACACTGTTACGTTGTATATACGTATGTATGTACGTACAATTTTGTACATGATGTGTGTTTTCACATGCAGTGAATTCTTGTTAATCTGCCATCAATTGTGTACATGAATTAATTGAAAAGCTGCACATTGATTTGGGTAATCCGCCAAACATATTAATCCACCCAATTTTTCAAAGTAGGTTGTGTCTGATTAACGAGAATTCACTGTACAATGTCTGCACACTACTCAGGAAAGGGCAACACACAGCCACCTCCAGCCTCCCTAACAGACATACAGCCACCTCCTGCCTCCCTAACATACAGCCACCTCCTGCCTCCCTAACAGACATACATCCACCTCCTGCCTCCCTACCAGACCTACAGCCACCTCCTGCCTCCCTAACATACAGCCACCTCCTGCCTCCCTAACAGACATACAGCCACCTCCTGCCTCCCTAACAGACCTACAGCCACCTCCTGCCTCCCTAACAGACCCAATGGTCACAAGTCTAGGGCAACCCAACCTAGCCTAACCTAGTTAGTCTGGAAAGGAGGTCTTGCATCCACGGGAGAGAGGAATGGTGTCGGGTGGCTGCATATCAGAGGTGTCCTTTAATGGAGGTTTACTGTGGTCATTTCTCATCTGTGTACATATTATTTCACTCTAGTGTTATGTACCTCTCCTGGGAATTGAGAGACAGTCTGTACATCTGTACATGTGGACACAGAAACCCCTTTCCCCCACCCAACCCCACCCCCTTGTATTGTGTAGAACACATATTAACCACCTCCCCTTTACAGATAGTCTAAATAATCTCACACATGTATGCACTTACTCTGCTGCAGTAACTCATCTGGCTTTATCTTATCTGTTTTCCTTGTATGCACATAGATCGTGTTACCAGGTTTGGACTGCCATTGCTACTGTCCATGGTGCTGATAGGATCGTGGTTTGCCATCACCAGCACCAGAACAGAGAAATGGGTGTCCATCACTGGAGAGGATGACTCCTTGATGAAGCGCTACCAGGAGGCCATGAAGAGTGGAAAAGGAATACTAAAAGATGGAGAGAAAGCTGTGTTCTACATCCAAGAAGAAGGGGCAGAAGGGGACCAGCGCAAGGACCTCGGAAAGACATTGAAACAGTTGACTGAGAAGGGAGATCCAGGAGAAACCCAGCCTACTTCACTGCCAATGGACAAAACATCATCAATGACAACAACAACAGCGACAACAACAGCATCAGCGACAACAACAACACCAACCACAGCAGCAACAGCAAAATCTACTACAATGCAGATATCATCTTCATCGCCCATCAGGATTGCGGGAAGCAAGGTGCCCAGCAGGGGAACATCATTGCTGGAAGTTCCCAAGGAGCTGAAGCAGTACTTGCCACCCACTCTCCGCCACAACACCTGTCGAATCAACTACCACGACAGACTGATCCCATACTGTGGTTATTGTCAGGATTTTGACATGAGCCGGGTCACCATTTACGTCGATGCCTTTGAAAACCTCAACAGTGCAGACCGAGAGAAGATCAAAAGGTACATGGAAGATGGAGCAAAGTGTTCACTTCCAGCAGGCACCCGTTGTTCCTTCACCAAGGACGACAAGATGTCTGACGCAGTACTAAAGGTGGTTCAGGGACTCAATGCTAGTGCTCCTCCAAGGTTCTGCTTCCCTCAGACAATCATCTTGTTCAGTTTGGCAGATCTCCCCCGACAAGCAGACCTGGGTCTCTCAATGTATTCTGAGGTCCATGTAAACTTCAACATGCACTCAGAAATGGAGTATGTCGAGATGTGTCGTCATATGCCTCATCTCTTGGAAGCACAGTTGGGCCCGCGTCCCTCACCAGGCGAGAGGAGTGGAATTGCAATGTTCATCAGCAATTGCAATAAAAAGTATAACGACAGATTAATTTACCTCATTAAATTGATGAAGCACGTGAGAATTGACAGTTATGGTCGCTGCCTGTACAACATGCGGGACAAAACTGGTGTGTTCAGACCGCCGTCGAAAAAACCTGACAATTGGGAAGAGGAATTTATCCGTATAGCATCCAGGTATAAGATCGTTGTTGCTTTCGAGCACGTTTTAGAACCACACGTGATTAGTGAGAAAGTGTTCCTAATATTGAGAGCTGGAGCCATCCCCCTGTACAGGGGAGCACCCGATATCGACCTCCAAATACCAGGCAACAACTCCGTCATCAACGTTGGAGATTTCTCCACCATTGAGAGTCTGGGGAAGTACCTTAACAGAGTGTTAAGCGAACCCAGTCTTTATCTCAAACACGCACAGTGGAACTGGGATGTACTGGATTCCCTCAACAACAAGCACTGTGGAGTGAAGCTGAAAAGCGAGGAGAGCGCGCCAGACATGGTCAGCTGCCAAATGTGTAAAGAAGCGTATAACTTGAAGCTGTCTTCGTACCGAGGTGGTTCGAGAGCTTGCAACTGCTTCAACCAACCTCCTCCATTATTTTAAGCTCATCCTACCGTTGTCTGCATGCTGGCATATGTGTGTTTGTGTGAGTATGGACTGCAGTTGATAGTGAGAGAAACCTCGTCTTACACATCTAGCGCTGAATTGACTGTGCATGTCTTTTGTGTCAGGAATTCTCAGGATGCACTGCCGTTTCCTCTAGTTTGTGCTGTAAACACTGGATGTCGCATCTTGTGTTGTTTGTGTGTGTGTGTGTGTGTGTGTGTGGTGTTAATGTTGTTTTGTGTCGTGTGCTTTGTGTGTTAACTTGCAAAGTACGTACTATGGTATATGTATGCGCGTCACTGGCTGTTCTGCATGTGTGTCATGTGTCTGTATCTTATGTCTTGTGTTGTCTGTGGAAATTTTTCACTAAAATGTAGTTAATTTTTCTATTAGTTTATGCAGGCTGTGATTGCTAATTCCTCTTTCTTAAGTTTTGTATCATTTTCCTCAGTCAGTACATGTGTAAATCCTTGTCTTCATCAGATGTGTCACTTCCAAACATGTGGAGGCAATTAATAATCTTAAACAATTGTTATTTGATTTTTGTTAACAAGTTTAAAATTATTAATAATTGACATTAAGTGTAATTATAATGGTGATAAATGTGGCCAATAGCAAATTATAACAAAATTAATAACACATCAAATCTAATGCTTGCTCTGTGGTATGTCTGCTATGGCAGTCCTCACCATTTTGTGAACAGAATCATTGACAGCTGCAATGATTCCATTTTCGTTTGGCCAGTCACCCTTCGGATCATATACGATGTTGTTGCCATGGAGATCTGTGAGATAAGCGCCACAAGCTCTCAAAATGGCTTCTCCTGCACAAGTATCCCATTTCTTTGTCCCAGCAGTCGAGTGGACGTACACATCTGAGCGGCCCTCCACAACCATTAGTATCTTGTTCCCGGCACCGCCCGTACGGTGCACTTCTTTTGGGTCAAGTTTCTTCAAAACTTGCTCCATAAACTGGCTTGAGTGGGACAGAGTCATGCACAGATGTAGGTCTTTAGTGGAAGATGGTTTGAGGCCAGAAGCAATCGGAGCGACTCCAAATACACCCAATCCAACCAACCCCCACACCATCCTACCTGCCTTCTCCTCTCCGCCCGACAGGTTGAAAAATGGCTGATGTATAACGCCTCCGACGGCCTTTCCGCTGACAGAAATCCCCACTAGTGTGGTAACATGGTCTAGAAATCCCCTAGTGAATTCATTGGTCCCGTCCAGTGGGTCCACCCACACAGTGACGTCCGACAGTTGAACGTTCCTCAGTTCATCAGGACATGTGCACTCCAAGATCTCTCCGTCATCCTCTACTGCCACCAAGTGTTTGTCTTGCACCAATGGGAGATCTTCTTCCCCGACGACACAAATCCCGGGAAACCTGCTCTGCAATGTCGCAACAATGCAGTGTTGTGCCTGTCTGTCTGCTTCAGTCTGAGGGTCGTCGTATCCCTAGCAACGAGACAGACAGAGGATAACAGCCAGCACAAACACACGCCTGTGATGTAGCACTGCTAAGGTTGTAGCAGCCAAGGACACAAACACAATAAAGGCCCGGGACATTCACAAAGCATACAAAGCATACAGAGCAGTAGGAAAGGAATGAATAGAACACACAAATGCCCAATTTTAGCCAAAGATTAGTCTCCCATTGATAGTAAAACCACAGATAGTTGAATCAAAAGTTGAGGGAGACAAAATCATAATCTGAGGTGGTGAGAACAAGAATAGGGAAATGGTATGGTATGCATATTAATCCAGTGTTATCAGGATTTGTACGCATGTAGTGTACTTTGAGGCATGTCCATCCGACATGCCTTCTTTGCTCCTTGTGGCCTTCGTGTAAACGTACAATCTTAACCTTTGAGTATACAGGGGCCTTTGCTTATCCAACCACACCTGCTCCTCAAAATTCATCTGATAAACCAGGTGTTGGATAAACCAGGTGTTGGATAAACCAGGTGTTGGTTAAATCAGGTGAAGCTGTGCACAGCATGATCGTGGGGATTGACATCAAAGGGTTAGAAAAGTGAGGTTCTCTGACAAATCACTGGCAGGTAAATGAGGTGTGACTGTATCTGGGTAAAATATACTCTCCTGATTAAATTGAAATCTTTTCAAGGTATTTTGTTTGTTGCTTCAGAAATAAACTCCAAGAAAGCACCCATAGGAACTTCACACTTTATATCATAATATCACATGTACAAATACATATAAATTTAATAGCATTGGTACACTGTTACCATCTGCCTATAGAGACCACTGTAGTGATGATCAGCCAAGAATCTACATACACATGCAATGACAAAAATGACACAAATCTTGTAAATTCGGGAAAGGGAAATCCCCCTGGCTCCACCATTCTTTGCATTCCTGTCTGACTCAAAACGTGACCACACACACATACGTACGGTTGGATGCAGGTTTGTGAGAGAACCATAACCATTAGTCAAATTCATCAATCAAATAGCAACCAGCACAAGACGAGACAAGACATAAGATAGACACACACGTGGTCGGTTGTTCTACGCATGTGTGTTAAGTAACACTAACTACACATAGAGAGGTTAATACAAAAACATACAGGCCTAAAGTGTCGTCCCCCACACACACAACTCATTGGTCACCAGTCACCAGTCTGCACCTCCCTAGTATGTGTCAAACCATGAGATGCCTGAACTCATCCCCCACCTCACCCCACTCATGTACCATGTGGTGGTAGGCGTGGAAGAGAACACTAACACTGAACTCATCCCCCACCTCACCCCACTCATGTACCATGTGGTGGTAGGCCTGGAAGAGAACACTAACACTGAACTCACCCCTCACCTCATCCCACTCATGTACCATGCGGTGGTAGGCCTGGAAGAGAACACTAACACTGAACTCACCCCCCACCTCAACCCACTCATGTACCATGTGGTGGTAGGCGTGGAAGAGAACACTAACACTGAACTCGTCCCCCACCTCACCTCACTCATGTACCATGTGGTGGTAGGCCTGGAAGAGAACACTAACACTGAACTCGTCCCCCACCTCAACCCACTCATGTACCATGTGGTAGTAGGTGTGGAAGAGAACACTAACACTGAACTCATCCCCCATCTCAATCCACTCATGTACCATGTGGTGGTAGGTGTGGAAGAGAACACTAACACTGAACTCGTCCCCCACCTCAACCCACTCATGTACCATGTGGTGGTAGGCGTGGAAGAGAACACTAACACTGAACTCATCCCCCACCTCAACCCACTCATGTACCATGTGGTGGTAGGCGTGGAAGAGAACACTAAAAACCGACCAAGGGCATTTTTGGGTAAAAAAATATGAATATCTCAGTAGAGAAACAAGTGACCACATCACACAACCTCACCAACAGTGTAACACAATGGACTCTCATAGTACACCGTGCCATACGGCCCTTATAGTACACCGTGCCATACGGCCCTTATAGTGCACCGTGCCATACGGCCCTTATAGTGCACCGTGCCATACGGCCCTCATAGTACACCGTGCCATACGGCCCTTATAGTACACCGTGCCATACGGCCCTTATAGTACACCGTGCCATACGGCCCTCATAGGGCACCGTGCCATACGGCCCTTGTAGTGCACCGTGCCACATACGGCCCTTATAGTACACCGTGCCATATGGCCCTCATAGGGCACCGTGCCATACGGCCCTTATAGGGCACCGTGCCATACGGCCCTCATAGGGCACCGTGCCATACGGCCCTCATAGGGCACCGTGCCATACGGCCCTCATAGTACACTGTGCCATATGGCCCTCATAGGGCACCGTGCCATACGGCCCTTGTAGTGCACCGTGCCATATGGCCCTCATAGGGCACCGTGCCATACGGCCCTTATAGGGCACCGTGCCATACGGCCCTTATAGTACACCGTGCCATATGGCCCTCATAGGGCACCGTGCCATACGGCCCTTATAGGGCACCGTGCCATACGGCCCTAGGACATACAAAGTCCAATGAAGCAATGTGCCATGCACCGTACCATACGGCCATACCAATGTACCGTGCACCGTGCCATACGGCCCTCATAGGGTACCGTGCCATACGGCCCTAGGACATACAAAGTCCAATGAAGCAATGCACACACTGAAAGCAATATCTTAAACATAGTAGTCGGTGAATAGAGAAAAGGGAAATGGTTTCGAAATGCACCATGATTGGTCGTCTCAGACACAAGGCAGCAGTTATCCGGCTACAGAAGTTCCACGGCGCGCGTTAGTCCCGCGCAGAGTGTGGAAATCTGAGCTACAAACTACACTCGATGGTGAAAAGTCCGCATATATAGAGGGCCTACATGCTCACGTCGTACACCTAAATCGTTTCTTCTCCGACGAACATTTAAAATGCAGATCAAATTCAACTTACCTTGTCTTTGATCTTGAGATCTCCTTTTTGTGTTATCTGTCTAATGATCGCGCCGGACTTCCTTGCAGCAGCCACGGAAGCGGATAGAAGACGCAACATAAGGTTCACCTCGGACATGCTCAAACGGTGGGACAAGCTATAATCTGACGTAGCCGACGCTTTCCGCCATTTTAGTTAATCAATCACGTGATAAGGTAATTTGGAACAGGGCCTGTAACTTCTGTTGTGATTAAGTTGCCCAGCAATCCTTGCTACTGCCAAACTCCCTATTCATGGAGACAATACAGACAAGAAATAATGGATGTAGCTTGTGATTGACTCTGCTTTTAGCCAGACTGTTCCAAATTATCCACTGTTCCAAATTACCCCCCCCCCCCCCCCCCCCCCAATTTACCTTATACACAACCATGCGGTTACAGGAACACCTTATTGTAAATGATTTTAATCTTATAATGAACACAATTTATACACTAAAGACTACTATGGGAATACGTATAACCTACAAATAATCAAGGAAAGTGTAGTACTAATGTTAATTAAATATTCACAATATTGATTCAATGGATACATAATTGATGTTAGATATTAGAATGCGAACTGATTTACGCATTAATTTTCTCAAATTCATGCTTTCAGCTGCTGTCCCTTCCTTCTGGTTGGCATGGGAGAGAGAGGCATGGGCTTTTTGGTTTTCCTCTCAATGAGGACAGGTTCAGCATGCCAGATGTCCCTCGCATAGTCCTGAATCGTGCGGTCACTGGAGAACTTCCCCACAGTAGCTATGTTGGAGAGGACCATGCTACACCACTTCTTCTGGTCCTGCATGCAGGAGGAAGGGAGAACGGGTGGAGATACTCAACACAGTGTACATGATCGGACAAATATATTGAGAGATATGCACACATGGCGATGCAGTGTGTGTGTGTGTGTGTGTGTGTGTGTGTGTGTGTGTGTGTGTGTGCGTGTGTGTGTGTGTGTGTGTGTGTGCGTGTGCGTGTGTGTGTGTGTGTGTGTGTGTGTGCGTGTGTGTGTGTGTGTGTGTGTGTGTGTGCGTGTGCGTGTATGTGTGTGTGTGTGTGTGTGTGTGTGTGTGTGTGTGTGTGTGTGTGTGTGTGTTGTGCAGCATACAATACCTTATAGACAGCAGACACCCTTTCCTGGCACTTGACATATGATTCATAGTCGGCCATCAAGCAGTACCTGCAGAGAAACGCAAGGAGACACAACAATGTACGTAGAGCATCCACACAGGAAAGAGCCGATGTTTGTTCACCAAATATACAATCCAACACCTCAGTAATCCAACATTCTCCTTAATCTGACCATCTTGTGAGGTCCGTACGATCACCTTAACAAAGTACAAGAGTCACTTGACAATCCAACATCCCACCGAGTGTCGGATTATAGAGGTTTTTTATATTAGTGATTTGCAGTTAAACAAAATTGGACTTCTGAAGAATGCAGTTAGTGGCTGACTCTTCACAGACACCTTGCAATTGTGCATGCCAAAATGGCGGGTGTGATGTTTGTGCCAGAATTTCAGCTACTGTATGTACAATGCAAACCTCATCCGCAATAGCCCAGGGACAATTCAGCCACACTAGGGATACTTTAGCCACACTAGGGACACTTTAGCCACACTAGGGACACTTTAGCCACACTAGGGACAATTCAGCAACACTATGGACACTTCAGCCACACTAGGGGCACTTCAGCCACACTAGGGGCACTTCAACCACACTAGGGACAATTCAGTCACACTAGGGACACTTCAGCCACATTAGGGGTACTTTAGCCACACCAGGGACAATTCAGCCATACTATGGACACTTCAGTCACACTAGGGACACTTCAGACACACTTGGGACAATTCAGCCACACTAGGGACACTTAGCCACACTAGGGACACTTCAGCCACACTAGGAACACTTCAGCCACATTAGGGACACTTCAGCCACACTAGGAACACTTCAGCCACACTAGAGACACTTCAGCCACACTGGGGATATTTCAGCTACACTAGGGTAGTAAACCATCTATCGCTATGGTACTTTCCACTGGACTTGATATATTCAAATGCATGTGTACTGACGTGTCGTGATTGAGGAGGTGGTCCACCAGAGGCTCAAAGAGGGTGGGGTCACTCGGGTTGAAATAGCCAGACTTAATCTGATCAACCACTTTCTTCAACTCCGGATTCTTTTCATAGTACTCCCGAGGCTTGTAGCTGAGAAAAAAGAGACAACAAGCAGCATACATAGATGTAAGACAACAAGGCACGTTGGATAAAATTAATGTAAATTAATCAGAAAGAATTTCATAAAAATATAAGATAAGAATAACATGGGGTAAGATTGGCTGGGAAAGTAAGCAAGGTAAAAATATCCTGTAAGATAGGATACCGTACATTTTTTGTCAGAGAAATTTCAGGTGACGACGAAATAGAAGATGTACGTTGGATAAAGCAAGAACATTAGATAACAGATAAATGGAGAGATGAATAGGGCAAGCAGACCGGAAGTGACAACACAGTCCTCCAAGCAGCACCTACGTGTGCACAGGTTGTAACTTACCCATCTGCCTTGAGCTTGTTCACCTGGTCCACTGTCATCCCAAAGATGAAAATATTCTCTTCTCCCATCTCCTCCCTCATCTCTACATTGGCCCCGTCGAGTGTACCGATAGTGAGGGCTCCATTGGCCTGGAGGACAAGGATAGAAGATCAGGTGGGTTGGTTGGCCAATGCTGCAGTTCGCAATCAGTGACAATTATACAATAATTTTGTACCATAAATTTCATGTTTCCTGTTCCGGAAGCTTCTGTCCCAGCTGTGGATATCTGCTCTGAAAGGTCAGTGGCTGGAATGACTGAGTGAAGGGTGTGGCACAAAAAAATAGGATAAAAGTATCCGGTGTTGACAGTTTAAGTGACAACTAGAACCAAAACAAACAACATATACCAACAAATATTATTACACAGACACACCAATAGACACACTAATATACACACCAATCGACAACCAATAGACACACCAATAGATACAGGGAGTCTTTAAAACATGGAATACGGAATAGCGTGACATAACGATAAAATGGCCGTCTATTTGTGCGGCAACAAAATTATTGGTGTAACTCAAGACTCGTACATGAGCAAAAATCCTTAAGGTAACGTTTATTGGACTCCCATAGATACATGTGTATTTGGTGTATGACATACTGTATGACTTGGTGTATGTGTGTATTGTGGAGTACAGTAGTACTCCATATGTAGGTTTGACACCGAAAAAACATGGCCGCCATACATTAGCACAAATTTATTTTTGGCCGAAAATTAACAATACAGTATAATTAAAAGCATTTTGAATATAGGCATAGGGCTAGACAAGCACTGGGTTACACATACATGAGGCTAGACGGGTATAGGGCTAGACAGAGTTTAGCTGGACTGAGTGCACACTGTGCAAATTCCTACATCCCGCAGCATATACGTATAATGTGCTGCACATGCGGGATGTAGGAACAAACAGTACACAGAAGAAATATGAACATGGAGAACAGATACTTTGTAATAAGGATAGAATTCACAAACACCAAAATTCTATGTCAAAAGATAATCTTTAATTCTTCGGCTTTGCACTGCAACCTTCAAATTGTAACAACGAATGTTTCTCTCTGTCAACATTAAAACTATGTACTAGCAAGCACGGGAATACAGCCAAGTGTGTGCCGTGCTCCAATACCACTCACCTCTCTCTGCCAGGGAGACACGGTAGTTCTCGATATAGACCACTTTCAGTTTCCCCTCAACAATGGGATCATTGTTGACAACTAAGAGGAGAGAAGAGGAGAGGAGAAGGTGCAAGTCAAGGAATTAGCACACACACACACACACACACACACACACACACACACACACACACACACACACACACACACACACACACTATCAGCAATGCAGTTGATCAGCTTGATTATCAGTTTAGCAACATGGTATCCAGGAGCAGCCTTTCCACCAACGAACACAGTACGTGGGGCAACATCCAGATCTGGGTTAGCCTTCAGCCCTGGAGGGTGGGTAGACGACATGTTACACACACGCACGCATGCACGCACGCACGCACACACACACACACACACACACACACACACACACACACACACACACACACACACACACACACACACACACACACATACACACACTAGTACACAGTATGCACAGAACATGAGTGCTGCTGTTGGGGCTGTCCAAACTCACTGTTGTAGAGAGTGATGATGTGGAGAGCATTCATAAGCTGTCTCTTGTACTCGTGAATCCTCTTCACGTGTGTGTCAAACATGGAGTTGGGATCAACGGAGATCCCATGGTGCTTCATCAAGTACTCAGCGAACATCCTTTTGTTCTCCTACAAAGTAAGTGAGAGCAGATCTTCAGCAACTTGTACACTCAGGCGGTTGAGAGGAAATAAAATAAAGTTACAAAGTCAAACTTGCTTAAAAAGTACTGTAAGTACCTCACAAGACAATATGTACCATGTGGATGCCAAATTTTGTGGGGTGTATATTTTGCGACTCAAGAACCTGGCTGCAGTTAGTGATTCTATTTTCACGAATGGACCAGTACCAACTACGTATATCTTAGACAAATAGACTACGCATGCATCTAACCAAATATTTGCAATTGAATTTTCGCAAATGCAGGCTTATTTGTGATATTCACAAACTTAAAATCCCACAAAAATTAGCACCCATATGGTATGCACCCCTGATCTCTCCCTGCACCTCACACACAGTGCCGACCACGGCACTGGCAGTAGTACTTCTGACAGCAACTACACAATCATTTGTATTTACTTTGTCCTTGATGGTGCTGGCAGTACTACTCGCATGCATTTGACTGTACAGTGAGACCTCACTTATCTGCGCCTCACATATCCGGTTCCCACACCTTCCGCAGTAGTTTTTATTGGAACAAATCTGCACTAATCCTACTGTACACTGTACTACTGCTCCCTCACTTATCCAGTTCCCTCACTTTATCCACAATGTCATCCAGAACGGATGTGTGCGGATAAGTGAGGCCTGACTGTATATGAGTAGGCGAGCTAGCTTGGTATGTGGTGTACCTTGAAGTGGGTGCCAAGTTTCATTGCACGTGCACAGTACTACAGATGCAGAACAAGACATGGCCTATGGGAACGTACACGCTTCACGTCTGCTAGAGTCTTCAAGACACCATCATCTGAGGCAAACTTCTGCAATTTCCTCAGCTTAAACAGGTCCAAGATCCATTCTTCTCCGATGAGGTCTGATATAGCCTCAGACAAACCAGGGTTGCACAGCCTGAGCCAGCGACGTGGAGTGATGCCGTTTGTCTTGTTCTGGAACTTTTCTGGCCACAACTCATAGAAATCCTTGAACCTGCAAAGCAACAAATAAATGTATGAAATATTCGGCAAATATCACAAATAAATAATAGTACGAATGGTACATAAACAATATAAATAAAATATTAGCAACCATATGTAAACATAATGAGGTACATAGAGTGCCAGCAAAAGGTGAGACGGATGTAGTGGGTGTGTAGGGGAGGGGAGGGACTAAGACGGACGTATTGGGTGTGTAGGGGTGGGGAGGGACTAAGACGGACATATTGGGTGTGTAGGGGTGGGGAGGGACTAAGACGGACGTATTGGGTGTGTAGGGGTGGGGAGAGACTAAGACAGACGTAGTGGGTGTGTAGGGGGAGGGGAGGGACTAAGACGGATGTAGTGGGTGTGTAGGGGGAGGGGAGGGACTAAGATGGACAATGTCAACTCACACAGTCTTCTTTAGAATGTCCGAGTGTATGGCGGCCACTCCATTGATGGTGTGAGAACCAATGATGGCCAAATGGGCCATGTTGATTCGCTTGTCATGACCTTCCTCCACAATTGACAGTGAACGCATCTTCTCAATGTCTCCAGGCCAACGCTTGGTCACAACCTGTGTTGGGTAAGTAAGGATGGGGAGGGGTGAGGATGGGGAGGGGTGAGGATGAGAAGGGGTGAGGATGGGGAGGGGTGAGGATGGGGAGGGGTAAGGATGGGGAAAGGAGTGAAGATGGGGAGGGGGAAAGGGGTGAGGATGGGGAAAGGAGTGAGGATGGGGAGGGATGAGGATGGGGAAAGGAGTGAGGATGGGGAGAGGAGTGAGGATGGGGAGAGGAGTGAGGATGGGGAAGGGTGAGGATGGGGAGGGGTGTAGATGGGAAGAAGTGAGAGTAGTGATGACTGGGAGGGACATCAAGACAGAAATTAGGACGAGATGTGAAAATGCAAGATGAAGAGTTGAAGCAAAAGTGAACAGCAGTGGAAAACAAGGCTACACACTTCTACTCAATCAGTCCAGCTCAATCTACTGTACAGAGAACACACTCACATCCAAATGTCTGGCGTTAATCTCATACATGATCTGAAGATGTCTTGGGAGGAGTCTTTCAAACAACGACACAGACCACCTCTCTAGTGCCTCAGGAAGTAGTGTGTGGTTGGTGTATGCAAAAGTCCTCTTACAGAGTTCCCAGGCTTGGTCCCAATCCATTTTCTCCACATCAACAAACAGTCTCATCAGCTCTGGGATGGCAAGTGCAGGATGGGTGTCGTTCAGCTGGATGGCCGCCTGGTTGTAGGGAGAGATGTGTGTAGGGTGAACCACTGGACTGACCTGTGCATGCATGCTAATATACAATGCACACACACGGGCATGCGCACACACACACACACACACACACATGCACACACGCAATCACACACACGCACGCACGCACGCACGCACACACACACACACACACACACACACACACACACACACACATAAACATACACACCAATTAACAGTTAACAGTTCAAAGCATGCAAACTCAAAGAATATTGGATACATAACATGCTGTCATCCAGTTAGGACATTTGGCCATGTAAACATAACTGTCCACTTCTCTCAACAGTCCACACTTGCCACCAAAAGAGTATGGTACAATTGTAGTAGGTTCTACAGTGTACATCTTACTGCTGACACTATGTGGCTTGTATGCCAGCAGTTAATGGTGGGGGGAGGGGAGGTGACCCTGAGATGCAGCCCACCTTATCTGGGAAGAGGCTGAAGTCCACTCTCTGAGGAGTTCGTGTTCCAATTCTGAGTGTCTTGTAACGTCGGATGATGTCCTGGAGAGTGGCTGACACGAGGAAGTACTCCTGCTTTAGACGCAGTTCCTTCCCTTCTCGCATCTGAAGAAGAAGGATCACAGACAGTGGGATGAAAGAACGATGCATGCACACACACACGTGACATACACACATATGTACACACATACACTCACACACACACACACACACACAAACACACACACACACACACACATACACACGCGCCCACGCACGCATGCACACACACACACACACACACACACACACACACACACACACACACACACACACACACACACACACACACACAGAGAGAGAATATACAGGCTATCTTGCACTACGAAACTAAAGCACACATACATACGTACTTCAATACTGTACACAATCTCTCCACAAGCAACTAACATTGTCATTTGGGTAGAGAACACGTGATATGTTCTCAGCCAAGTTCCTGTCCAGTACAGCTTTGATGTAGTCCCCGTGATTGACTGCAGGAGACAGGGACAGCAGGGAAGTGAAAAGGACGGACATGTGACAAATGTAGAACCTACTCAAGAAGACAATACGTAGAGGCTAACAGGAACATACGTACAATACACAGAGTACAGGTTCAACTGCAATAGATAAAGAGCCTGTAAAGAGATGCTGACAGCAGTGGAGAGACGATATAGATTGATTGCAATAGATAGAAGCAGAGATTGACAGCACTAGATAGAGAGCAGAGATTGACAGCACTAGACAGAAAGCAGAGCTTGACAGCACTAGATAGAAGCAGAGATTGACAGCACTAGATAGAGAGCAGAGATTGACAGCACTAGACAGAAAGCAGAGCTTGACAGCACTAGATAGAAGCAGAGATTGACAGCACTAGATAGAGAGCAGAGATTGACAGCACTAGACAGAAAGCAGAGCTTGACAGCACTAGATAGAAAACAGAGCTTGATAGCATTAGACAAAAAGCAGAGATTGACAGCAATAGAAAAAAGGCACAAAGACAGTGCAAGCAATGCACAGAAAAACAGACTGAGTGCAGTTTGCAGTAAAGAGGGTGATATGGACATGGCCACAAATGAGACAGGCTAAGCTGTATGTATGTTTGCTTCTGTTTGTTCACTTACAGTAGGAGAGGTCAAACTCTTGTGATGACCTTGCTGACCAGAGACGCATGTTGTTGACGTTGGCACAGCCATAGCCAGGGATGGGGTAATCATAAGGCACAGCCATGACAACCTGCGTGTCCTTCCATCCGTCAATCTCCACACGACCATAGTAGTGTATAGGAATGGCATACTCCGGTCTGGGCAGCTCCCAAGGGTTGCCATACTTGAGCCAGTCGTCCGGTTCCTCCACCTGCACGTCCCCCAGTGAACATGACATAACAATGACATATACGCACATATAATATGTGTACTAATAGCATGCACTGTGTGGAATACCATGTACATACATATGCATTCTAGCCATATCCACACTGTGTGTCACAGCTGTACATTACCAACATTGTACAGGTGAACCACAGTATTGCAGATACACACACACACACACACACACACACACACACACACACACACACACACACACACACATGCATGCATGCATACATTAGGAATACACTTATATCACGATCTGCAATTCCCATCTGGTCATAACCCCCTCACCTGCCATCCGTTCTTGATCTTTTGTGTGAATATCCCATACTCATATCTGATGCCATACCCAACTGCTGCCAGACCCAGGGTTGCCATGGAGTCCAAGAAACAAGCTAAGTAGCGGGAAAACCAGAAACAGAACCGTAGCTAAAGGGACAAAACAGCTAACTTCTACCATGCTTCTACACCACACAAGCAGCTGTACACAACACACAGGCAGCTGTACACAACACACAGGCAGCTGTACTCAACACACAGGCAGCTGTACACACACACACACACACACACACACAAACACAGAGAGAGAGAGTCATTCCTAGATTTGTGGAAGCAAATCACTACAAATTGCAATAATGTAATTCAAGTTCTTTCAGCAGAACGAGTCACAAGTCCAAGCATGTCTTGCAGAACACTTGCAAGGTACCCTCTCAACCTAACCACTTTATCCAACAATGGAAGCCAGCAAGCTACATCCTCCTGAGAAGCCTCACACACAAGCCATCAATACCAGCCACATACCGTGACGGACCAGAGACAAACAAGAAAATTTCTCAAAATAACACCAGATGTCCAACATATGTACATACCTATGCGCACATACACATGTATGTATCATAAACACACGGGTACAGTACACAACAAGAAATACATACGCACAATGATGCACACGTGCACACTGTGTATGTAAACACAGCAGTAGGTGTGCACGTGGTCCCGCTACACCAGGAGGACGGAAACCCACCAGCCAGTCTTCCAAGTCCCCCGTTTCCGAGACCAGCATCTTCTTCCTCTTCTTGAAGCTCTTCCAGTTCCAGTCCAAGCTACAGACAACACAAGACACAATGACTACAGTTTATAGTTCCTTGGGCAACACACACACAAGTTGAAATACAGACAGTATCTAGACATGAAGTGCTGGAATCACTGATACAATGTGGAAATTGCAGCCACACGTCCACAAAGGGTGCATAAAATGCATCTATGAAAATATGTGTGCACCTGCGCACATGCATGCACACATGCTCATGTATGTACACACACACACACACACACACACACACACACACACACACACACACACACACACACACACACATGCACACACACACACACGCGCACGTCCTTACCTCATAGAGAGCCTCCTCGCATTCATTCTCTATCCCAAGGTTGACCATTGTATTAGTGAGAGAGCGTCCCATGTAGTATTCCATAGATAGGTAGTACACCCTCTGCACAACACAACACACACGAAACAGTAGTAACATCGTGTACCATAAGTACATTCAATGACACAGGATCATGCCGAGGACAATACATAGCCAATAACACAACGAGTGCTCTCAAATTCATGTCTATGGTGAAAGCAGACACGTCTGCTCCATCCGTGAGTAGAATGATTAAACTACGAACACCAGAAGATGAACTGAATCGGCATTCAATCGGGAGTTCGAGGTTGGCACAGCGTTCGTGTGGTTTCGAACTACAGCAGTTTCCAAGTTTTCAACCTACTTTTGGATCTTTTTCGTAGTAGGATTGTTGCGTCCTGATCCACCTGGTGACCAGCTGGTCCCGAACGGTCATGGCAATGGACTTGTAGAAGTCCAACTCAGTGGCTGCATATCTGTCCTTGACGAGGCTGTGGTGAAGATGGCGGTTAAACTCGCTCTTAACAGTGGAAACATCTTCCAGTTGAGGAATTCCACGGATAGAAATCTGCTTTCTTCTATCAGTTGGCGAACGGGGCCCAGTTGGATCTCCAAACTTCTTCATTTTCCTTCCACCTGTAGGAATGAAATTAACCCCGCGGAAGGGTGATCGTAGAGCTCAGGGCGTTTATATAGAAAATAAACGCCTAGTGCTACAAATTACTATACAGGTTTATATATACTTGTATTACAATATGGATCCATTTGTAAAAATGTACTTTACTTCCATATGCACGTATAGGTATGTTTTATAGTGGAAAAACTGGGTTGCCCACGACACAGTACCATATGTGCCTCAAAATAACATACACTCTGAATTCCTTTGTTAATCAAGTGTGCAATATACACTTACACTGCAGAAAGAAATGCATTCAGTGTATTAAGTCGTACCTCAGAAAATGCTGCATTGAACTGAGTTTGTAAATCTGATTTTAAACTCTGGAAAATAGGTTATATAAACAGTTCGGTTTCACGTGTATATAAGAGTTTGAATGCTATGAGCCAGGGCTGTGAATTTGAGTGCTTGGATGGTTCTGGAGGTAGGAAGCACATCAGCTATCTTGACAGAAATGTCGGTGTCCTGACGGTTCAAGACAACAAGCACCACATTCTTGTCGGGTGTCACAAACGCCGTGCACTCCAGTTGATTTCCAGTGGACACTGTCACATTCACACGAACTGATCCAGGAGGGATAAACTTACTGGAGAAAGTAAGTGTACAGCAAACTCATTATGAAATTCATGTACAATGAAAAGCATAGGAAAGAATAACATATTAAGGAATATTCTGGAATCTGGATACAGGAATAACATTTCTAATGTCCATCATATTCAAAACCATACATCTCAGACAATGGTATAGTTTGGATATAGGAATACCGTATACGCTTAAATTTTCGCGTGGTTTAATATTTGCGGTATTTGTGGATTGGAAACCATCCACAGAAGTTTAGACCTGCAAAAATTTAGATTGGGCTCTTGTGCAATGGCAAAACATGGCCGTCCGCGATAATAAAACATATTCACTCCGTGAAAATTAAGGCGCATACGCTATTCCTTCCTCCTCCAAATATGGATATGATTATCTATATTTGGGTATGCATTTGAGAGTATTACACTGTGTTTTGCCTATAGACTCTGATACCAGTAGTGATTGTTGTCAGGCGTTTTCGCTCACCTTATATGTCCTACATACCAGTAGAACACCTGAGGGTAGAGTATCTGTTTGTCCAAGTCCGCCAGTAGCATTGCGTCGCTTCCACACTTGATAATACCTTGGCACTCACCTGGCCCCGCATGGTTAGGGGCACCATAGTAGTCCAGGATTAGATTCCAATCGATGAACCCCACCGACCAGTTGTTAAGATCACCAAGGATATCGTGAGCATAGTGCTCTCCTTTCTCCCATTTTGGAGTCTCTGGGGTCTTCTCCCTTACCTCTGTTGCTTCGGTGGCGAGAATGAACTTCTGCGGAAAAAGGTGATGAGTTGTGTTCAGCTGATCAAAGTGATCTCCAGTGTACCAATGAACAGCAATACCCCAAGCATATTTTGCTGCATCTGCATCAGAGAAAATAGTCTGGGCCCATTTCACAGTTTTGTCCTTGTTGTGATCGTAGACCAGAATTTTGATTTCCGGATGCTCCTTGGAGAGAATGGGACCCAAACTCCCTTTAAGATAATCTCTTTCTGTATCAGGTGTCCAGTGCATCCCCTCGTAGTCCAGTGGGCATGCTCCTGGCTCATTTTGTACAGTGATACCCCACATGGGGATACCCTCGCCTGCATAGGCTGTTATGAACTTGGAGAAATACATGGACCATGTATCGTGATACTCCTTCCTCAGGTTACACACTATACAGCCAAGAGGACAGTATGGATCATCGATCTCCTTCATCCAAGCAGGTGGACTCCAAGGTGAAGCTATGATTTTTATGCCGTCTTTTGACCATTCTTTTCTGGTTGCTATTGCTTGTTGGATAAAAGGGATGATATTCTTCTTGTCATGTGCAATGGAAAAATTCGTCAAATCCTTGTCACCCTTAGTCTTATCATAGTTGTAGTTACCAAGAGAAAAGTCACACGACCCAATGGGAAGTCGCGCCAAAGAATAACCAATCCCGTCCTCGGAGAAGTACATGTCCAAAACTCTCTTCTGAAGGGTGGAAGTAAGCGAGGAGAATACGTACGATGCAGAATCAGTGAAAGCCCCGCCAAATCCAAGTAGTTCCTGATAAGTCACTGACCTATGAAAGATACAAGAATACATTTAACAAACCCGATCGAATACATAACGTTACTTGCATTTGTTAGTTTGCAATTGCAGAATACATGGTTTTGCATACGGCATATTGTCGGAGAGCACCTGTTTACAGTGATTTCAGTATCAAAAGGGAAGTTTCCACTGAAGTTTAGAGGATTTTGCAGCTTCATTCTGTCCTGCGTATTCTGGGCAGTTCTGTACCAAGTCACACTGCCATTAGCTACCGTCAACACTATAAACAGAAGCAAGACCTTGGAACACGCCATCTTCGATCACGCGACTAATATACAAAATGCACGTAATCAAGCTGAGCCAATGACAAAAATTAGCATTACAATGAATATCATTATTATGTCCATTTCCCTGTTTCATGTTGAATTTCTCTTGCACATTCCTGCAGGGTTGGGTGATGCACCTGATTTCATTTTAAACCCTCAAAAGTCAAAAACCTACCATTATCCCTGCCATGTGCTCCTCAGTAGTCTCTGCCATAACTTGAAGCTCAGAATTAAGTGATTTAAGATGGTTCTGTGAAAAAATTGCAAATGAACTATTTCTTGCAAAGAAATGCAATGGCAATTTGCAAACTACTTCAGTGTCTCTCCTTAACCTTGTACTTGAATCAGAGAGGACCACTGGGGTGTGTGACAGCACTGCATGAAAAAACACATCTTTGAAGTTTGAACATGTTCCAAGGTTATATTGCTTCATGCATGCTTATACATAACTAAACATGCCTGCACATTGGTGTGTGTGTGTGTGTGTGTGTGTGTGTGTGTGTGTGTGTGTGTGTGTGTGTGTGTGTGTGTGTGTGTGTATGCATATGTGTACTTATAATGTAGAGGAATAAGCGACAAGATGTTAACAATGACAATGTAGAAGAAGGTAGATAATTTTAATATATTATCTAACAATGTATATTGTATACCATCAAGTCCCTTGCTCTCCAGGTAAGTCTTCAAATCATCTCTGCAAAGGAAGGTCAAATGTGAAAAAAGCAATTATTTTGGTAGTACACCAGCTCACATTTCCTGCTCTAGAACATTGTTTCTCTCGGATAAAGATGAACATGATTGTGTTCTTTCTTGCAACTGGTGATTACAAGCATGCAACTTTGCATTCAAGTCACTCATTTCTTCCTAAATTGGAAAACACAATAGCTTCACAGTAAACAACATCCATATGTACATACAATGATATAAAATCAGTAATGCTTCTTTACAAATTGTCCCCAAATAGGCATTCTTGCAAAATTGTGGTGTGCGTGTGTGTGTGTGTGTGTGTGTGTGTAAGTATACAGTGTCTCACAGGTCCAGGGGTGGTCTGTAAAGGGGCTCTGGACTCATAGATAATACGAACGATATGTTTGTATTATCTATGCTGGACTCATAATTGAAGCCCTGCTTAATACCATTTATAGTCAATTTCAACAGCTGGCACATAATACAGAAAAAACCTTCATAGATTCAATCTTCTCAGACATTTCTGACATTTCTGTCTTCATTGACTGTTGTTCTTTACTTGCTAACAAATACTGATTCTTCAGCTCTCTATAACTCATGTCATTGATCTTTCTTGGATGAGAACCTTTCGAGCGCATTGATATATCCTCTGAAGATTTAGATATACTCAGAAAAGACTTTAATTTCGTCTTTGATACTTCAAAATCAGGTATTGTATTTTCATGTAAAGGCTTTGCTTGTCTTCCAAATATCACATTTCGGGTTAACTGTTTCCCAAAATTCTGACTGGCTTTCTGCTCATAATTTCGAGGAGGTACGATCCGACTTTCGTGTAACTTTGCTAATACCCTGCTTTTAGGAATTCTTGATGCTTTTGCTTTGAAGGTTTCTCTCTCCTCCATTTCGTTTTCAAATCCTCGGACTGTCCCGCGCCCAGCTCTATGGCACACGTGACCATTTGCCCCACCTACTAGGCTACTCTTTGTTTGCGGACTATTCCGTTGAAGATGTCTTCTAAGGTCGCTACTTTACCGCTTTTGGATGGCATGAAGATACCGATATTTGGTTTAGGCGTCTTTCAAGCTCAGGCTAACGGAGAGACAGAGAAAGCTGTTTCGCTGGCCCTGAAACATGGCTACCGACATGTAGACACGGCTGCACTATACAGGTAGAAGTAGCATATCCATTTCCCATG
Organism: Halisarca cf. caerulea; assembly: GCA_963170055.1. Classification (NCBI taxonomy): domain Eukaryota; kingdom Metazoa; phylum Porifera; class Demospongiae; order Chondrillida; family Halisarcidae; genus Halisarca; species Halisarca cf. caerulea. Next base: position 705,066 of record CAUJGJ010000002.1, read on the forward strand.
GACACTCTATACTACAGTACTAGTAACACAGAATTGCTGTCCAGAGTAGCTCGTAATCGCTATATTTCTAGTAAGAAAGCAGGCCAAGGCCAGCTACCAATTCCTTGCATCAGATCTACATGCTAAGGGTTTCAAGGTGAATCTCCTCACCATCGAGATTGGTTGCCTGGGCCACTACACAAACGACGCCTATTCCACACTTAAGACAGCTGCACCCTCATCATCATCCAAAGACAGACGAGCTGCACTTCAACAAGCTGCAAAAGCCGCCATTGCTGGTAGCCATACCATTTTCAAGGCTCGGTCTGTCAACCAGTGGTGCATATAACCTTCCTCCATGTCTTTATTATTAATTAGTGTGCTCTTAATATCTGCTCAGTAGTGTATTATGTTCGTAGTCTCTCTCTCACATATCTCTTAATAATATCACTCTCCATGCATTAATGTGTTGTTTCTGCCTTGCCAGGGTCTGTGTACAGCCTTCACCTGTATTTTCCCCTGAGTCCTAGGCCCTTTTTTGTATCACACCATTTATTACATGATCTATAATTCAATGATGTGGTTCCCCCCCTTATTAACAAAGTCATACATTATTATTATTATTAAATGCTTTTCAGCCATCATGTGACACTTGATTATGGGGTGGGCACTGTAATGTGAGCTGTGGGTAAATGTGGCTGAGGGTCTGACATCATCTAGTGATGCAGCCTTGGTACAATGAAGGGGGGGAGGGTGGAAAAAGTATGAAAAGAAAGGTGTATGTAGTTTCATTTAGTCTGACGTAGCCAGACCCATGCTCGCTGTGACTGATGGCGGAAAGGGTCGGCTACGCCAGACTAGTTTCATTAGAAGTATGAATCTATATATTTAAAATTGCAAGCTTCCTGTTTCTTTCTACCAGAAACGAACACGAAGTAGGAGCAGCCATCAAGAAATCTGGAATACCAAGAGAAGAGATATATGTAACAACTAAGGTACATTTAACTGTTCTATTTGACACACCACATTTACCTGTTTACTTGCTTTGACATTGTGCATATATCATTTAGCTGTGGAATTCATCTCGTGGACGTGAAGCAACAGTTGCAGCATTCACTGAGAGCTTGAAGAAGTACTCACATTGCTGTTTGTGTGTGTATTGCATGCAGGGCTGAGCATGTGCAAGAGGGCCCTAGTGAAGCATATATCAGTCTTTTTTGGAAATTCGAAAATTTTATACAGTAAACCCTCACTTATCTAGTCTGACGTGGCTGGACCGAATTCCTCCATTTGCAAATGGAGGAATTCGGTCTGGCCATGTCAGACTACACTTATCCACACTCAATGGGACCAGGTTGTGTTTGGAAACAGGTATGTGTATAAGGAATCATTGTTGACTCATGCATACATGTGGTAAAACTTTCATATGTTAGCTGAAGTAAGGATCCAATGTTAGAACATACAAATACACTTTGCAAAATATAGACTACACACTACAATACTGTTCTGTATTATAAAGTACCAATGTAGAGGGTGGGTCGGATAATCCAAGTGGCCGGATATACAAGGGGTTGCTGTACTTGGTTTGTTGTCTAATCCATGGATACTCCCTTGGCCTTTCAGAATGTCACATGAAACAGCTTTGACCAAACAGACTATAGCTAATCTTCAGCATCTCGGCCTGCCTCTGCCTGTGCCCCACAAAAATATCTGGAAAACTATCTTTTGATTCTTATACGACTAACATCAATTGTAAATTGCTAGCCATTGTCTGCATTTCAGTGTATGATCTGGAAATCCCCCAGCATTGCATGTTCTCTGGTTTTGTAGTAAAACTGTTAAGTATTTGTCTCATTTTGCAGGCTCGATCTGGAGTACATTGACCTGTACCTCATCCATTCTCCTCTTGGAGGAAAGATTGTGGAGACCTGGGATGCCATTGTTGAGCTGAAGAAGAAAGGACTTATCAAGTGAGCAGCTGTAGACAGACAGTGTTGTTGGATGCTTAACCAAATCAGGGATCGTAGTCAGCTAGCACAGCTTTTTTATCCAAATCGATCTAGCATGTATGGCGAAGAATTTTTACAACTATTGTTTCACCATAGAATATAGATAGCTATCCAGACCTACTTTCAAAGCTGCATCAATTACTAATTGTTTGGTCTATCCCTGCTAGCTATCATCCCTAATTTGTGTAGATCCATTGGTGTGTCCAACTTCAATGTACACCACCTGGAGGCTCTCAGGAAGGCAAGACCAGATGATATACCAGCAGGTGGGTACTTTCTCTAACTCAAGTATTACCTTCCTGGTGTGTGTGTGTGTGTGTGTATGTGTGTGTGTGTGTGTGTGTGTGTGTGTGTGTGTGTGTGTGTGTGCGCAGCGTGTGTGTGTGTGAGTACATGTGTTTTCCCTCCTAGTGAACCAAATTGAGATGACTCCATTCCTCACCAGAGATGACCTTGTCAAGTACTGTCAGAAAGCAGGAATTGTAGTGGAGGCCTATTCTCCACTGACCAAAGGTCAGAAACTCTCAGATCCTAAACTCATGGAAATAGCAGCTAAGTGAGAATACTTGTTCTGAATCACATGTAGTGTACAATTGTATTACTTATGATTTTTCTATTTTTCCGATGTTGAGATATAATAAGTCGGTGGCTCAGGTTTTGATTCGCTGGTCTCTTCAAAGAGGATTTGTGTGTATTCCAAAGTCAGTGAAGGAAGAGCGTATACGAGAGAATGGTGATGTGTTTGACTTCAACATCTCTGAGGATGACATGAAGGCAATGGTAAAGAGTACTAATCTTTATTGTTTGTGTTGGTTGTGTACAGTGTAGTATATCCATACACAAGCTTGTATGCATGGACGTACGAATATTGCAGCTTGATATCCATTCCCATTTTCAGAATGGCATGAATGAGAACTTGATCACTGGATGGGATCCGCTGGATGCTCCATGGGAAGACTGATGTAGCTTTTTGGAGAACAAAAGTAATCACCATGGAGGCTGTTTTAGTATTTATGACTTTTTAGTTGCCATTTCGCCCATGAACTGTATAATTTGACCTAATAATGAATGCACCTATAATCCATTCACTAGATAGTTATCTATGGACGAATTTTTGGCGTCAAATTACAGGTCTACTTTCCTATATACAAAATTTAGTACTACTAGTATGTACTATTATAGTGTTTCGGAATTTCAAGCAATTATGGTTATTGCGCAACAGGAATTAAATGGCAGAATAGATGACATACCCGTCCCGGCCCCTTCCCGTATAGCTGGTATATTGCGATCAGTACTGTATTAGGAAGTCACAGCTATGGCTATATCTTCGAAGCTGGCTTCCAAAGCGTCGACTATCTGTCTGCGGGACGGTATGAAGGTTCCTGTGCTCGGTTTGGGTCTGTTCCGAGCTGAACCGAACGGAGAAGCGGGGCAAGCAGTGTCGTTTGCTATAAAACATGGCTACAGACACTTTGACGCATCTCCTCTCTACAAGTACGTGAAGATGAGATGTAGTGCCTGGCCGTGCAAACCAGCAGATGACCATGAATTCATTGTGTGTGTGCACGTGTGCACGTGTGTGTGCACGTGTGCACGTGTGTGTGCACGTGTGCACGTGTGTGTGCACGTGTGTGTGTGTGTGTGTGTGTGTGTGTGTGATGAGGTGTGGTACATATCTGAATGTTTTTGGACTGTGCACAGTACTTTTACATTAGAAGATGGTTTGATTAGCTGTACAAGGGTAGTCGCACATAGCCAGACCACAATATCGTCTTGTTTATTCGTTTCTTCCTCGAATAAAGGAGGCAATATTGCGGTCACTAAGTGAGACTAGTCGGAGAGCTTAATATCAACCATAGAGGACACAGCATAGACTAGCCAGTAGCTGCTACCTAAGTTGGTTATCCTCAGCCAAATATCATGGATTTTGTCATAAAAATGGAGGAGAGGCATGACTGCACTTGACCATGTCAGCTCATGTATACAGCTTAATAGCATATGCATTCATTAATAGCATAACACTTAAAGGAATGTTGCGGGTAAAGGAATATACAGTAGTTTCCAATACCCATTGTATATGAAGCCAATACCTTTCATTTCAGATAATGGAATATTTTGGATATACTGTATATCTGGAAATATTGGCGACATTTTTAATTTGGGGGTTTGGCGGTCAGGATCAAAATCGCCAAATTTCTATTACCAAATTCACATGGACCTACTTACTATGCTTTGTCCTTGCTGTGCAACCGCCAAAATTTCATTTCTTCCAATATTAGATTACAGATTAGATATTGCACAAATCGCCAAATTTAATGATCTCCAATAGTTCCGGATATAAGGTAGGAATATTTTTTTCCAGTCCGGGGGGTATGTTATTAAGAGTATTCCACTGTCCATTACCAGTGGGAGACCACAGAGATGTGGTTAGTGCACATTTTTTGACCATTTCTCTTACACTCAAAACTATTGTGAACCACCTGCAGAGAATGGGACTGGACTTGTAGGTTGCTTGTCCTTGTGAATGCAGATCTCGGCTGTCATGCAGTGCTGCCCATCCCGATCAGCACTCAGCAATCACACCAAATGCAACAATCACACTTAAATTAACTTCATTGCTTGTTTTTGTTAGAAGTGAACATGAAATAGGGGTTGCAATAAAGCAGTCTGGTATACCAAGGGATGAGATATTTGTAGCCTCTAAAGTAAGTGATTTGATGTCTTTATTCTTGCAAAGGAGCCACTCACCATTGTGTTGTCTTTTTCAGTTATGCAATCTGGACCATGGTCGCGAAGCAACCATTAGAGCTTTTACAGAGAGCTTGAAGAAGTAATGTTATTGACATGCAAGTATATAATTGTTATGCTACCTATTCTGAAGTTTACAAATATAATGTTGAGTAACATGCAGTTTTCCTCGTTGAATTATTAGAAAGGTATTCTTCTCGCAACACACACACACACACACACACACACACACACACACACACACACACACACACACACACACACATGACCATTCCGTCAGTGTTTCTATTATCATGCTAAGTATCATATTTGCTTGTCATGTGATAGCCACATGTTTACTGAGTAGTCTCCATGTGTTGGTCATGTGATACCAAATAGTCTTCATGTGCTGGTCATGTGATAGTCATGCGTTTGTCAAGTGATAGCACATTTGTCATGTGGTAGTCATGTGTTTGTCATGTATAGTCATGGTTAACTTCCATATAGTCTTGATCTGGAGTACATTGATCTGTATCTTGTTCACTCTGTTGTTGGAGGGAAGGTCGTGGAGACATGGGATGCCATGGTTGAGTTGAAGAAGAAAGGGCTTGTCAAGTGAGTGACGCGAATGGACAATGCATGCTAATGTGGTATTTCACTGTTGTCTGTGAGTCTGTCTATGATGCTGTATGTTATGGTGTATGTGATGCTGGTTGTGTAGATCCATTGGTGTGTCCAACTTCAATGTACACCACCTGGAGGCTCTCAGGAAGGCAAGACCAGATGATATACCAGTAGGTGGGTAGTCTTGTGATCCAGACCCATACGGGTAGGGGTCTAGTTCACAAGAATAGTAAGTGGGTACTTGCCCTAACACAAGTACTGCTTTTCTGGTGTGTGTGTGTGTGTGTGTGTGTGTGTGTGTGTGTGTGTGTGTGTGTGTGTGTGTGTGTGTGTGTGAGAGTACATGTGTTTTCCCTCCTAGTGAACCAAATTGAGGTGAGTCCATTCCTCACCAGAGATGACCTTGTCAAGTACTGTCAGAAAGCAGGAATTGCAGTGGAAGCCTATTCTCCACTGACCAAAGGTCAGAAACTCTCAGATCCTAAACTCATGAAAATAGCAGCTAAGTGAGAATACTTGTTCTGAATCACATGTAGTGTACAATTGTATTACTTATAATTTTTCTATTTTTCCAATGTTGAGATATAATAAGTCGGTGGCTCAGGTTTTGATTCACTGGTCTCTTCAAAGAGGATTTGTGTGTATTCCAAAGTCAGTGAAGGAAGAGCGTATACGAGAGAATGGTGATGTGTTTGACTTCAACATTTCAGAGGATGACATGAAGGCAATGGTATGGTGATAGCAGTGTTGACGATCATGCATGTGAGTGTTTTTAAAGTTTTGTGCTTCAATCCATTTCAGAATGATATGGATGAAAACCTGATAACTTCATGGAATGTTATAGCTGAACCTTGGGAAGATTAATAATAATTACAAATAATTATAATAAATATTATATAATACTAATAATTATTTTTATTAATTATTGTAATTTGATTTGATGATTCATCACTAATTCTTTAATTTTATGATATTCTGATTGTCTGTTTTTTATGTGAGGTTCTCTATACATGTGTGTGCATGCGTGTGTGCGTGTGTACATGTGTGTGTGTGTGTGTGTGTGTGTGTGTGTGTGCGTGTATGTGTGTGTGTGTGTGTATGTGTGTGTGTGTGTGTGTGTGTGTGTGCGTGTGCGTGTGTCTGTGTGTGTGTGTGCATTGCATTGCATTGCACAGAACAATATTAACAGAGTCAGATGTATTTGTTCACTATATTATGCAGAAATTCACTGTACAAGTATTCTTCATGAGTTGCCCTTGTATGTAGCTTTCACAGAGTTCATCTCTACTACTACCAAACTCATGGTACAGTCAATAGCTTGTCGTCAACAATCAGATTTTCACTAGAATATACATCAAATCTGTTTTTACATACAAGTGGTGTTATCAAAGGCTCGATCCAAATTCTTTACATAGGAAATGAAAACAGCAAAAACAGTACGTTACCCATGTACCAACACGGTTCCTTTCAGCAAATAAAAAAATTACAGAATTATTACAACAGGCTAGTACATCACTAATAGGTAATCATTTCTTTCCATGGAAAATTAAGCTACTAACAGCTACATTTCTTATTGTCCCCTTCCTTCTCCAATGCGCCTAATCTCCTTAGTCTCGCATCTCCATACTGTATTCCGGATCCCATTCTGTCTGGGTCCAGTTCACCTTTGAAACGAGAATGAAAATGTAGATAATATTATGAGGAATTCTCAATGAATTTCTACCACAGCCACCAGACAAACCAGCATCAATCTTGGTCAGAATAGACCTTGCACACTTCAAGAACACCTCTTCTACATTCTCTCCTGTCAAGGCACTTGTCTCCAGGAAAGACAACTCTGCAGTAAAGGGAACACTTTCCACATCATATGTATACACTTCTTGAAAGTGCAGAAAATCTGTTTAAAACTACGTATGCACACAGGAGGTACCCACAAAGCTATGCACACAGGAGGTACCAGCAAAACTATGCACACAGGAGGGACCAGCAAAACTATGCACACAGGAGGGACCAGCAAAACTATGCACACAGGAGGGACCAGCAAAGCTATGCACACAGGAGGGACCAGCAAAGCTATGTACACAGGAGGTACCAGC